>JAWZYV010011582.1:0-392875 GCA_038373885.1 Cheiracanthium punctorium
TCTTCTTCTTCAACTATCTCTACCATGTGACCCATTGTTTGGTATTCTCGAATAAAATTACGATATAAAATCAGCATTTCCGGATTTTTGACTATCCTTTTCCATAAATCCTCGAGTCTATTCAAAGCGGTTTGTTTGGAGTCCCCTAATCAACTGGGATCCTTAGATAAAGGCATCTGTACTAAAAAGCGACCAGATTCATCCCTTTTGAAGGTATTTAAGAAATGCTGTTCACAAATTCGTTCTTCTTCGGATTTAACGACCGGATTTTCCATATCCGTTAAATTTTCTGTTTCCCAAAATAATCTAATATTTTTGTCTAATTCATCAAGGGTTGAAATAAGACCACAATGAAAGTCAGGACTAGTGTTTTCATGACGCATAATACCACTAGCAGTGAAGCCGAACACAGTATCTTGTAATATCAAATTACCTCCAGCTAATTTCAATTTTTCAGGTTATAATAAATCAAAAATTAACTGATTTCCAAGCAACATATGTATTTTACTTAGTAAATGAAAGGATTTATCTGATAGATTAATGCCGTCAGGAATTTTTATCCCCTTCATATCAAGTTTACACGTTGGTGTAAAATCTGTAATACTTTCCACAACCAAACAATCAATGATATTTCTAAACTGACCTTCCTTATTTGAAATTGCAATTGAAACCTCATTAGTGCTGTAAAAGTAACGACAAAATGAGTATCCGTATGTATTTGTTACTTAGATGTTCGCTATTCGTTACTAAGTATTCGTTACTCGTTACTTTCGTTACTACTAATAGAATCGGTAATAGGGTGTTATATAGTACCCCATAACAACACATCCGGGACAGTGTTGTTATGGGTATATGCCGCCCATACATAAACCCATAACCAAAAAGAATTTTTTTTAGCGAAGTTGTACAAAGTTGTATTTAGAGCTTATTTTCTCTGATTTACAGATTGTTTTTATACACATTTATGGTTTTATACAATGCTAAATTATCCGAATTACTGAGTGCACATAGAAATCTTCCAAAGACATATGCCATTTTTTTTCTCAACACCCCTTTTTTTAAATTCTGAACGCTGGTTTAACCTGTTCATTCTTATCATAAAAAGTGTAAAGGAAAGCTTGTGACTCGTGTTTTTTCTGAGAGCGGGTTCTCGAATACTGAGATCCAGGGATTGGGCCACATATATAAAATTCACAGGGCAGGGGATCTCAGTATGATATCAACTACTTTGCGTCTCTAAAAGCATAATATCTTTATTATTTGTGAGTTCTTATTTCATATCAAAAACTTCTTTTGCTGGACCATTTTTCGAAGTAAATTAAAAATTACCATATTTTAAATTAAAATTGTTTTATTCAATGAGAATTACATATTTTTAAGATATTCCCAGTTCTATTTCTGCACTTTTGGGATGAAAGGGGTTAGCCCCTTCTGTGGGTGCATATATGAGAGCATTCTTTAAACAAAAGTTATCACTCCTTTCATACAGAAAGAATGGTTGCACCGGGCTATGCGTATTCCATGAGTTCATGGAATAAAATGTACCATAAAATAGGGCAGATGGCCCCCTAAACGCCGACATTTTAGAAACATACTGAACTTCATTGAATTATCTTAATACCAGTGGCTTACGCAGGAGTGGGCATAGAAATCCCGGGTCGCTCACAATTTTTTATATATTTTTTAAACAATTACTTAAAAAATGTGTTTAGGTTTCCATGCTAAATATTTTTTTTAGTTCCAAATAATATTTTAAATAATAAAAATGTGTGAATTCGTTTACTTTATAAAAATATTTTTTTAAAAGGTGTATTTAAATAATTTGTTATTTATTACTCATTTCGATTCTAGCTAAAAAAAAAAAAAAGGAAAAAGAAAAAGTTAAGTTCGCAATCCTGCTTCGGAACCACCCTGAAAGAAAGAATTCTGATTGCACCACTATTTAGTACCAAAATGTTAGAAAGCCCGAAATTAGCACCCCTTACTAACATGCTTCTCTTATATGTATTGCTCCTCTACAATTATAAGAACACCCCCTTCCCCCCCCCCGCAAAAAAAGTTCAACTGCGCATAAGAACATGCTATACACCGGATCCTATCCCCCCATTGTACGACCCACATCAATAGATCAGCAGATAGTATATCCATCTCCATAACTGTAACGATACATACGGATTCTTCCAAACCTCATCAAAACGATACCATCCGGCTCGGCACAAACGAATTGCAACCAGAACATACTACTACTCAAATACCGAAACTGATTTTTCCCTTCAAACAGCGAGAATCCATAATACTTCCGGTATCTAGTAACGGAACGGAACATACTATTACTCAAATACCGAAATTCATTTTCTCCCTCCCGCATTCTTGTATTCGAAGTTCGAACCTGGTCGATCCGAAATGCACACTCGAAAGTCATTTTCCCCCTTGAAAGCGCGATCCGATATCCAGTAACTGCTAGTAACAAATAACAGAAGATATTAGTACTCGATTACTGGAACCTGTTTCCCCCTAGTTCGCCTCGCCTGGCAGTCTGTATTCGAAGTTCGAAGCTGCTCGATCCGAAACCTTCGGATCGAGTAACGATATCAACCGAAAAGTAACAATTCGTTACTTCGAGTCTGAGTGATTATCCGTATCTTAGTACCGAATACATGCGGTTTGCTTCAGCTCTAAACCTCATGCTTTATTTTGTGAGATGCACCTCCAATACCCGAAACTAAGGTGTTTATTTTTCGAAGCCATAATCCTAAAGCTAACGCAGTATCCAACGTGATAATATTCACCATAGAACCGCAATCAAGAATTGCCTTTATCGGGAACTTATTTCCAACGTTATTTTCACCAAAAACAAGAACAGTACTTAAAACCACGCTTTGTTTATTTTTTCCCGATACGAAACTCGAACCAATAAATCCTTCCTCTTTCCCAGCTGGTAATGCAGACTGACTGTCACCTTGGTACGGAGGCGAAAAGGGTGGAGAATTCACATTTAACTCTGAATTTACTGCTTCCGTTTTCAAGTGGTTAGTAGTTTCTTGGGGGGAATGCTTATGATTATCAACACTCTTATTCAAACTTCTACACAATAAGGAATTATGCCGTTTAGAGCAGAAACAATTTCGAACACTAGGGCAATTCGATAATTTATGCAATGGAGATAAACAATATATACAAAGATTATGACTTTTTACTACATCAAATCTTTCATTAACTTTCATTGAATTGAAGCGTTTACATTTAAATAAACTGTGTGCTTGTTTGCATAAAGCACAATTATTAGGCTGAGATTTCGAAAGAAGCACCTTCGGTTTAGAATGGAGGGGAATGTTCTTTTGCTTGTTTTGGTTATGAAAAGAAGCATTTAAACTTTCTAAAATTTGACATCTCTTTGACAAAAAGGAGAGAAAGTCTTCCCAATCGTGAAATTCAGTACTGTCCAAGGTCATTTCGTATTGCCTACGAGTCTCATGATCTAGTTTGTTTAACACAATATTGACCGGGAGGTCATAGAGATTGGCTCGTACAAGTGCGATATTTGCTTGTTTTTTGTGACGGACAACGGCCCAGAGTCTATCCGTCACATTACCAATTTCTGACTGCTCTCACGTCCTCGTCGTTCCGGTCGGGCACCCGAGTGGTGGCTAAGCAGAGCGATTCTAAAAGAGGGTATTGAGACCTGGTAGATACGACGCTAGTGTACCGACTGTAGTGTGCACTATTTGCGCTCACATTGCTTTTGATTGGTGAATATGTCTCTTGGTAGTGCCGTAGCGGAAGTGGAAAACTTCTGCGACAGTCTCCCCGGCATGCCCGCGCGGTATGTAAAGGAGGAGATTGAGAGGCTAAGGGCCAGAGAGTTATTGCTACTTGTAGCAATAGACCTGCAGGGACCCCTGAAGTCCGTTGATCGAAAAGCCGTCATGAGGCGGGTCATGGACATGTATGAGCTGTTCGTTAGGAATAGTCTTACACAGGCGAAACTGCGGGATCAGATTGCGGCTCTCCGTGCTGAGAAACCCACGTACGCACAGGTGGCAAGCGTTGTGGGGCCGCCCATTTCAGTTGCCATCACCTCACCACCCACAGAAGCGCAAGTGGCAAGCGCTAGTGGGTGTAGTCAAAATGCCACAGATCCCCCCATCCAAACGTCAGAGGCGGACGTGGATGGGACAATCTCAGACGCCTCAACTCAACCCTCCACAGATGCGCAGGTGACAGGCGCCAGTGGTTGTACATCACATGTCACAATAGCGACCCCGCCTAGGAATAGCACCGCGTCCGAACACGTGATGTTCGTCGACACAGCCAAGGAAGGTGTGTGCGTAAGGGACTTAGTATGCAGGGAGGTGAACCAGTGAAACTGGGCGCCAAAGTCCTGTGGACCCGTAAGGCGAAGAATGGGGGTATGAAAATACGGACTGAGACCGAGGAAGACCTAGATATCTTAATCAGGCAGATCTCGGCCAGCGATAAGCTGAAAGATAAGGTTACCGTAAGGAAACCGGTCCGCCAGAAACCCCCAACTTTGCTTGGTAGATGTTCCATGGGAACTCGACGACCGAGCCGTTGTCGATGCCATTCGGGGCCAAGAGGAGGGCTTGGCAAGTGATGAGATTACCATCAGGTACTCCATCAAAAGAGGGATACACGCCACGTTATAGTGGAGGTACCCCCTAAAGTCTTCCATGCAATACTGAGTCAGGAACGCATAACCATGGACTGGTGTAAGATAAAGGTGGTGGAAAACCTTAGGGCTACTCAGTGTTTCCGTTGTGGAGAGTACGGTCACTTAAGCACTACTTGTAAAGCCCGGAAACGCTGTCTGAACTGCGGAGCTAAAGGGCACATGAGCAAGGACTGTATAGCCTGCTCTAGATGCCATATCTGCGAGGCTCGGAACAGGCGGAATGCCGGGAGAAACGTAGTGAGTGTAGACCACTCTGCAAAAGCAGAGAATTGCCCAACAAGGATCTATGAAGTGTCGATGCTTAAAAAGAAGACTAACTATGGGTAGTCTCACCATTGCGCAACAGAATGTCGGGAGAAGTCTCGCGGCTTCTGCCATCCTCCAAGGAGACCTAGATCAATACGATCTAGTCTGTGTCCAAGAACCCTACCTCCTGAAAGACGGGGAAGAGTGGGCGGGATGCCTAACTCACGTCCGGTGGTTTCATAGTCCAAATGGACGAGCAGCGATAATCGTAAGCAACCCCAGATTGCAATTTATCGTAAAGCTGCTAACCAAGGACATCGTAGCAATAGGTCTGGACACGGACAGTGGCTCATTAACGGTAGCAACATGCTATCTGTCTCCCAACGAGGATGTTACCGAGCAGATGGATCGTCTGCAAGCTTTGGTCAATGCTAACCCTTCTCTGATCCTACTGGGCGATTTCAATGCGAAAACATACAGCATGGGGGAACCCATGTAACACCGAGGACAACCGGGGTGACACCATCTTTGAGTTCCTTCTGGCAAATGACTTGAACTTGCTAAATGATCCAGAATCGGACCCGACGTTCCAGAGCGTACGAGGCTCCAGTTGGATAGGACCTGTCAGTAGCCCCGCCTGCAGGGTGAACTTCAGGTAGAGAAATGGGAATTGGTCGACCTCGAGTCAGGTACAGACATCTCAGAATTGTCACAACCCTTCACATCGGTGAAGAAAGGTTGGAGCAGTCAAAGAGAATAAGGCTTAATAAGCTCTACATTCCCAAAGTAAGACAGCTGCTTGACCGCAAGCTCTCTGAATATTCTGTTGACTGGGTTCGAGAGAACAGAGTCGACGACTGCGTGGAAAAGGTGACAGAGGCCATGTGGGCGAGTTGTGCTTCGAGGAGCCGGCCCAATGGCAGCGAAGTCCACCGGCCCAGACGTGCGAATTCGTGGTGGACGCTCGAGCTAGCGATCCACCGGAGGAAGGTGGACAGAGAAAAGGAGGAGGTTCCAATGCTGCACTGATGACCCCGACTGTAGAAAGGTTCTGGAGGTGGCCTATAGGAAGGAAAAAGCTCAATTTAACAGAGCTGTAAGACGAGCAAAATGGGACTACTGGAAACGTAATTCTCCTTTCCTCCTAGGTGCCATCACAGGGGATGGTACCGCAAACACGCACGCAGAAGCCGTGGGCAAGCTACTCAAACACCACTTCCCGCAGGATGTGCCGGAGGACGACACTCCGGAACAGAGCGAAATAAGAGCGTCGAAGCCGGATCTCGGAGACGACGATCCACCGTTCACAATGAAGGAACTCGAAGCAGCTCTGAGCGCCCTTAACAAGGGCAAAGCTCCGGGACTGGACGGTATACCTCTAGAAATTGTTCAGTTGGCCATTGAGACCAACAAGGAACTATTCTTGGAAATTTTTAATAAGTGCCTCGAATTAGGCACATTCCCTCCAGTATGGAAAAGGGCAAGTTTGGTTCTCTTTAACATGGAAGGAAAAGACAGTTCGGACCCATCGAGCTATCGACCGATTTGTCTCCTGTCGGCATGGAGCAAAATTCTAGACAGGCTTGTGGTAGAACGCCTCCAGCACCACCTCCATACAGGTGGTCACCTGGCGAAGAGACCCAATACGGTGTTCACGCCGGGGACGGGTGCGGAGGAAGCCATCTCTGCCATTTATAAGTCAGTCGAGGGTCAACGCAGCTCTGGGGAACGACACATGTCTGATTTCCTTAGACGTTAAAAGTGCCTTCAATAATGTATGGTGGCCTTCCATACTATACCTGTTGGGTCAGACAGGGTGCCCAAAGAATCTGTACAGGATGGTGAGTAGTTTCCTAACAATGAGGGAGGTAGTCTACCGTTCAGGAGGATCGGAGGTTGTCCATAGCTACAATAGAGGATGTCCGCAAGGATCCAACTCTGGACCCCTGTTGTGGAACATCGTAGCGAACTCGGCTCTTAAGCTCAAGCTTCCTGTTGGAGTCTATCTGCAGGCTTATGCGGACGACTTCGTTGTGGTAATTGATGCTCCCAACGCGCATCAGTGCAGCCGCAAGGCGACTGAAGCCCTCACTATCCTTCAGAAATGGAGCGAACTCCACAAATTGGAGTTCAGCCCAGCCAAAACGGTCGGGCTTCACGTACGACCCCTGCGTCGAATGGGGCGAGTGCGGCCTCCCCGCACTGCCCCGGTAATCCGTTTCGGGGGTAGTATAGTAAAATTTCAGTCAGAGCTGAAGGTGCTGGGAGTGGTGCTCAATCAAAAGATGAATTCCATGGCACACGTCGCACACCTCAAGCAACTGCTGGCGAGATACGTAGTGAGACTCCACAGCCTAACAAGGCCCGGCAACGGACTTAGCGGGACTGTGTTGAAGAACCTCTATAAACGTGGAATGGAGCGCGTAGCTCTTTATGCCTGCGGAGCCTGGTGGGATGGAGGAACAGAGCGAATGCGGACGCACCTAATGCAGGTGCAGAGGACTATACTGCTCGCAATAACAAAGTGTTACCGCACAACAAGCAGTGCCGCGCTCTGTGTCCTTGCGGGCCTCCTACCACTAGACCTACAGGTGGAGAAAGAAGCGCTCATCTCGAGACTCCGAAAGCAGGGTCAATCGATCCAGTTCGGAGATACGAGAATAGAACCCTTCGAAGTAGAGGGCGAACTTCCGCGATGGGGGACACACCCGAGTAGGAGTCCGTTCATCAGCTGGGACACCCTGGGCCCACGGAGGAAGGGACTAGAGCTCTTCACGGATGGGTCTAGGCTCAATGGCAAAGTGGGATCAGGATAAGTCCTGTATAGTGGCCAGAAGAGAATCTCGGACGGCCACTACAGGTTGTCGGATAACGGAAGTGTATTCCAGGCCGAACTCGTCGCGATCCTGAAAGGTCTGCAGGACCCACTCTGTCGAAGCACAGAAACCTTGGACGTCTATACGGACAGCCAGTCCTCGCTCCAAGCTCTCTCAAGGCTGAATTGCAGAAATGCAATGGTTGCAGCTATCCACTCCGAGATCGGAGACAGGCGGATCCGCTTCCACTGGGTGAAGGCACATGTCGGAACCTGGGGAAACGAGGAAGCCGATGCTCTGGCGAAGAGTGGAACACAGAAACCGGACCGATCAGTGTCTGCCGCATACATAACAATCATCGTTTTTAGATGGAATTCCGTGTCTGGGCCGAGTACCGAATTTCGGTGAGCGATGAGTTGCGATGAATGCCGGTGGTTGGCCGAGCAGAAACTGGGAATTGTTGCTTGTAGGGATAGGGCCATCTCTCTCTACCGACCTTGGATTTCACACATTCAGTTTACATTTTGAACAATTTAAGCTAATATAAAAAGTCTAGTGCGCCCCCTCCAAAAATTGAGCCTGGACCTGTCCTCGGCTAAAGGCCTATTATGTTTGGAGTTATAAAATCTTAAAAAGTCGAATGATTCAATTCTACTTGCTGAGGCGTACCACAGATGCAGGTATATTTGGAAATTGAGTTTTTTGAAAAGATATGGTAAAATAGTACCAGAATATTTTATAAGTGGAATTAAAATTATTTTATTGCCTGCGATTCCACTTCAAACTTCGCAATCAATAGCATTAGGATGTATAAACTTGATGCGCATTCCTCTTCCATTGACTAATGCTTCTTTTGTATTTAAGTTTCTTATTAGTATAAAGAAGCAATTTTCTAACTTATGTGGTGACAAACTATGGTATTTTTCTGTTAGCTAGGTGCAAATCCCGCCAACTGTTTTTTCTGGGATTCGTCTAAAGACAACTTCTGAAACATTGTCTTTTCCTCCAAAAAAAGGCGGAAATTTTAATCCGTACATAAAATAGTATTTAGATGCAGAATTCAATATATGCAAAAATATCAAAATACTAAAAAGAAATTTGTGTGCTTATTGATTACATAATGGGGAATTTCTGAAAATGTGTGGAATTGAATAAAAATACGAAATTAAATTAAACTTCCAAAATATGGAAAGGGATAAACAACTATGTACTGAAAATTGTTATTTGTGTATTTTTCACATTTGTTTATTAATCTTTTTGTACATGCTCCATGTCTTGTAACTATTTCACTACTCACCTAGTTGCATGTGGCAACAGTGTCAGTCATGTTTACTTCAAGCTAGACAGTTGTATATTTTTAACGCACTTAAATTAAATACTTTTTTCTTTTCTAATATCCCTGATTATGGTCATCACTACTGTTCACTAAATGATTTTTAACACGTTATCAGTACGAATGTTCTAAAGATGAGTACCTTATTTGTGGATTGAAGAAGATAGAAAAGAAAAACGCCGATCGACGAAGTAGGCCTAACCGCCGATCTATGAAGTAAGCCTAAATCGCAAGCATCGCAAGTCTAAAAATAAGTAAAGGTTTCTACACACTCGCCGCAGTTTAAGTGCATACGAAGCAATATTTATTCTTTCTCATACGAAGAAATGGAAGATTACAAGATAAAAAAATTAGACGGAGACAACTATCACGCATGGGCAATACGTGCACGTGCTGTTATGGTATAGAAGAGATGCTGGGAGGCGGTCGAACTGGGATTCGGTCCGGAAATGTCAGATAACGAAAGGAAGAAAAATGACGAAGCATTAACCCTTATGTTTTTAATAGTCGAAGACACATTTCTTGACGACATTGGAGATTGCGTCAGAGCAAGAGACGCATGGATCGCTCTGAAAGAAATGCATACGAAGTTTGGATTACTTCATGTTTTACAGCTAATGAAGGACTTTTTCAATATAACTATGAAAACTGGCGAAACTGTACAGTCGTACCTTGCAAGACTGATGGAGATTCACCGGAAACTATCAAATGGTGGCTACGCTTTTACCGATAGGGAAGTAGCTCTGGTAATGTTGATAGGATCATCAAAATTATATGAGAGCCTAAGTCTGGACCTAGAAAAGGATGAAGCTAACCTCACCACGACCATCGTCAAAGCCAAGCTCTTGATAGAAGAGAAAAGAATCTCCAGAAACTGTGTAATGACTGAAGATATTGAAGAGCGTGCTCTGCACACGAAGAGTTCCTATCAAAAGAAGCCTGCAGTACCTAATGCTACGAAGAAGGGGCAGCCAAGAAAACCAAATGAAGCGAACACGAAACGAAATACCAAATGTTTCAGATGCGGTCAGTGGGGCAATGTTTCCCGAAATTGTGATGAAGCACAAGCACAGCAGAGAAATCAAAGCTGTGCGAAGACTGCCGTAGATCTGAAACAAATTGGGCATTATTCACAAACGAGAAAAGGGAGAATAATTCAACATTGTGGATTTTGGACAGTGGTGCAACTGAGCACATGACATCTGATGGAAGTAAGTTTGCAACTTTGGAAAATTATAATTCAATTGTGGAAGTAGCAAACACTGAAAAGATCGAAGTGACTGGAATTGGAAATATAGTTTTATCTGTTTGTGAAGACTCGGGAAATGAGAAAAACATAACTCTTGAAAAAGTACTACATTTACCCAACCTGGGTGGAAACCTGTTATCAATAGGCAGAATAGAAGAACGTGGTTTCAAAGTGCAGTTTGCTGGTGGAGAGGCAACAGTACTGTCAGAAAGCGGGGAAATCGTCTTGAAAGGTAAAAAGAAAGGAAGACTTTATGTAGTTGAGGAACATCAAGCAACTGCATACATCGCAAAGGCTAGTAAAGAACTCTGGCACCGCCGACTGGGACATGCTTGTCAGGTTGCAGTCAAAGGTCTTGATCTAATAAATATTAGTGGAGAATCAAGCAGGCCGTGTTCTACATGCATCCAGGGGAAGATGAGACGAGAAAAATTCCCCAAATCTTCAAGTACGAGAGCAAAAGAAGTGCTAGAGATCATACATTCAGATGTAATCGGGAAAATTTCCCCACCATCATTTGGAGGGTCAAACTACATGGTCGTATTCACGGACGACTTTTCTCGGCACTCAACAGTATACCCCATAAAGCAAAAGAGTCAAGTTTTGGAAAAGTTTGTCGAATACAAGCAGATGACAGAAAATTTCCACGGTAAACAAATCAAGATTCTGAGAAGCGATAACGGCGGTGAATATAAGTCCGACGAGTTCAGCAAATATCTTACCAAGCACGGCATCCAGAGGCAGTTAACTGTACCGGAATCTCCACAGCAAAATGGATTAGCAGAAAGAAAGAACCAGACTTTGATTAACACAACAAGATGTCTTCTAATAGAATCGGGAGCTAATCCAAAATTCTGGGCCGAAGCAGCATGCACTGCATCTTATCTCCTAAACAGACGACCCTCTTCAGCCATCGAAGGCAACATCCCAGAAGAGAGATGGCCAGGCAAAGAAGTCGACCTTAAACACCTTAGGGTCTTTGGGTGTAAAGCTTGGAGCTACATCCATTCCTCCCATAGAAAAGGCAAATTTGATCCAAAGGCCACTGAATGTGTCCTAGTTGGATACCCAGATGGTATCAAGGGATACAAGCTTTGGAGTCTGGAAAGAAAGAAATTTCTCGTTAGCAGAGATGTGATCGTTGAAGAAGACACATCCCCCCTCAAGTCGGAGCAAACACAATGTCAAGATGAAGATAAAAATGTTATACTCACAATAGAAAATGAAGAAATAGGAAACATGTTAGAGTCTGAAACAAATACACTGCAAGAAGGACATCAGCCCCTAAATGCCACCGCACCTGATGAACAAATGAGCCAAGATGCAGATCAAACCGACAAATGCTCAGAAAACTCCAGTAGTTATCCAGATGAAGAGCAGAATGACGTATTGAACCACGTCAATCAGGAAGCTGAAGAAGATAAATGTCGCGACGGAATTGAGTCTGAAGAGCTGGGTGCTGATTCTCCAAGACCTTCCGAAATGCCTAATTGCAGTATGCAATCGACCAGAAGCACTAGAACCATTAAAATCCCTGAACACTTAAATGATTACATCTTGTATGAAGCCAAGGAACTGAACATGAAGCATGAAGACAGAGATCCTATGATAGTAAAGGAAGCCCTGGCATCACCTGACGCAGACCAATGGCGAAAGGCCATGGATGTAGAGATCTCAAACCTCAAACAAGCCCAAACCTGGGAACTGGTAACAAGACCCCCCCCGACACAAAACTCATCGCTTCCAGAAGGATATTTCGCAAAAAGAAGGGCGAAACAGAAGGCAGTGTGAAATTCAAGTCAAGGCTTGTTGCAAAGGGCTATATGCAAGCTTTCGGTGTTGATTTCCAAGAGACATTCTCTCCTGTGATCAAACTAAAATCGATTCGCCTAATGCTCGCAATGGCAGTAGAAATGGATCTAGAAATCCACCAGATGGACATCACTGCAGCGTACTTAAATGGTGTGCTAGAAGACGACATATATATGACTCAACCTGAAGGATGTCTTGAAGAGGGCAATGAACATCTTGTGTGCCATTTAAAGAAAAGTCTGTACGGCCTGTGACAATCTGGTAGAGTATGGAACACCTGTCTGGACAATTACTTGAAGCAGTATGGTCTCAAGAGGGCAAATGCAGATCCCTGCATCTACTACAGCAAGCAGAAAGGCATCATTGTTGGTGTGTATGTCGACGACCTGCTGATTGTTGGGAAACCCTTGCAGATCAGTGATTTTAAAATGAGTATCAAAGATGTGTTCCAGGCAAAAGACATGGGACCTGCTCACCACATCCTGCTATGAGGATAACACGAGAAAAAGATGGATCTGTATCTCTTCATCAGACATCATACGTGGAAGAGATACTTGAGACTAGTGTGTCTCTACGCCCTAGATCCAAGCCTCAAGTACCCAAGAACAGAAGAAGCTCAGAAGAAAAGCAAAATGGAAGAAACAAAGTTCCAATACAGGCAAGCAATGGGAGTCTGCTTTATTTGGCCTGTGGTACCCGCCCTGATTTGGCCTATTCATCCACATTTATGAGCCAGTTCAATGAAGGTCACAGCGAAGAACACTGGCGAGGCATTAAACACATATTCAGGTACCTTCAAGGCTCCAGACAAAGGAAGTTGAAATTCACAAAGACTGGAAATGGACTCCAAGTATACGCTAATGCAGACTGTTGAGGACACAAAACAGATCGCAAATCCTTTAGTGGATACGTTATACTTCTTGCAGGTGCTCCAATTAGCTGGTCGAGCAAAAAGCAACCAGTTATCGCCTTGTCATCCACTGAGACAGAATACATAGTTATGTGCCATGTTGCCAAAGAAGTACTGTGGATAAATAAACTCCTGAAGGAGATATGTGTAAATTTGGTGTCAACTCCACAGATTGTATGTGTCGACAATCAAGGTGCTATTTTCCTTGCCCAAAACCAAGTGACCTCTGAAAGAAGCAAACACATTGACATCAAATACTATTTCCTTCGGGATTTAGTCAATCAGGATATCTTAAAATTTGAGCATGTCGAGTCTGCAGAAAATGTTGCAGACTTGTTTACAAAACAAGTGCCCAAGGGGACACTACTCAAACTCCTCTGTGTTATGGGCAGGGTCTTTTAACCAAAACTTTGGGACTGAGAACTCTCACAACATGTGTGGACAGTACTTATATCCTTTAATGCAAGACTGTTTGGAAATTGAATTCATTTAACCCTGACTTGTTGTATTTTGACATATATTCTGTGGTGTAATCTTGTAATATACCAGTCTAAGATGAAGTTTGTGTAGAACAGAAACCAAATGTGACAAACAAGGGGGCATGTTATTTGTGTATTTTTCACATTTGTTTATTAATCTTTTTGTACATGCTCCATGTCTTGTAACTATTTCACTACTCACCTAGTTGCATGTGGCAACAGTGTCAGTCATGTTTACTTCAAGCTAGACAGTTGTATATTTTTAACGCACTTAAATTAAATATTTTTCTTTTCTAATATCCTTGATTATGGTCATCACTACTGTTCACTAAATGATTTTTAACAAAAATCGCTTTAGGTTTATAAGCATTTTTCGCAGATCACAATTATTTGGCAATTTTTCACTTGCTCCCGGCTAACCGGGGAAAAAAAAACACTCACAATCAAAGAATTTAAAAATTCTACTGGATAGTTACTGATTTCACTGTCATCATGGCAAATTATTTAATCGTAGCTACGATGAAATGTTCTCTATTCATCAGATATTCGATTAAGCCAACATTAATCGAATGTTGGCGAAGTTCAATCATCATTTTTAGGTTCTATTATAACTGACTTCAATATGTTATCAGAGAGTATGTCTTCGGAAATACTTCAATACACTTCATTAATAATATTATTTTCATTCCCTTTTAATTGCTGCGGTATTTTTTCAATATTTTTGGAGAAAATCTGCTTTGGCATACTGCCTGGCAGGAGATTATGAAGAAATTGTCGAACTGGCGTCTTTCTGAGTAGCATCTCTTGGATAGCAACCTTACCTGTCGGTTTGTTTTTCCCCTGGAGAAACGAATAGTTAAATATTATTCTCTACTCCAAGGTTTTTCCACAGCTTAAAAACATAGAATTTACAACACTTCGCGCACTTATTGCCGTCTAAAAAAAGTCGCTGTTGCGTCGGTGCTTAGGGGTGTGGTTTATCAATAAAAAGATTATGCGAACTTTGTATAAAGGCAAAAATCTATAATTGAATCTTCAATCAATAAGTAAATATTTACAAATATTACAATACATGAAGAAAATAATTCTGCGCAGTGAGTATTGGCTAAGGAGCCAAAAGTTGTCGACCATCAGGTCGTGCGGTTGTAATGCGTATGTGTAGTGTCTATATAGTTCAGATTGTCTGTGAGTCCAAGTGACTGGAGCGCCACTCAAAAGGCGTCACGGGATGCGTATGTGCGGGAACATATACTCCCACCCTATCAGGACCTTAGTCCTGATATAAAGGAAGAGGTGAGAGCTTTGCGATAGTACGCTTCAGAACACTGTTTTTGGTCTGTACTGAGGCAACTCGCACAAGACCATCGTTGCCTGGATGCGTCTCAATGACACGTCCGAGCTGCCAAATGCCAGGCGGAACCCCATCTTCGTGAATTAAGACGATGTCGTCCTTCTTGATGTTTGGTTGTGGAGTCTGCCATTTTTTACGTTCTTGAAGGGAGCCGATGAAATCTCTCCTCCACCGCTTCCAGAAGCCTCGCTTGAGGTTCTGCAGGAGCTGCCATCGGTTAGTTGTTGTAATAGATGGATGATTGTCTGGGGGAGAAAAGAGGGTGTATCCTGAAAGGAAATGAGAAGGGGTGAGTACATCGATACAGTCAGGATGAGAATTTTTTACGTGGGTAAGAGGACGCGTGTTAAGCAATGCTTCTATTTGGCAAAGTAAAGTAGACAGTTCATCGTAGGTCAGGAGTGTTTCGCCCATAACTCGTTTGAGATGAAATTTCACACTACGAATTCCTGCTTCCCAAATACCGCCAAAGTGAGGTGAGGCAGGCGGTATGAAGTGCCATTCAATAGATGAGCTTGAAAGATAATGAGCAGACACTTCATTTTCTGGCAAAGAAAGCCAAAACTGCTGTATTTCGTTCAGTTTTCGTCGAGCACCTACGAAATTTGTAGCATTATCACTATAAATGTGACGTGGAGCACCTCGACGAGCACTAAAACGACGAAGAGCTGCTATGAACGCGTCAGCTGTTAATTCACTGACAACTTCAATGTGTACTGCTTTTGTGGATAAGCATATGAAGAAGGCTATGTAACCCTTTGTAGTCTTTGAGCCACGACCTGGACTGAATTTCAACGGTATTGGTCCGGCGTAATCAGTTCCACAGTAGAAAAAGGGTCTCTCGAGAGTTACTCGACACTTGGGTAAGTTACCTATTAGTTGGGTTTTGGTGGAGGCCTTAAATCTGTGGCACTTCAGGCATTTATTAATGTGCTTGTTTATGAGTCTCCTACCACCAATGATCCAATAAGATTGTCGGATGATATGAGCTAATAAGGTAGGACCGGCATGCAGATAAGCTACATGACGTTCTTTGATCAGCAGTTCACTGAATTTGTGTTCATATGGCAAAATGATGGGATGTTTTTTATTAAATTGCAACTCAGAGTTCTGCAATCGACCTCCCACCCGTAAGAGACCGGTTTCGTCCAAAAATGGGTGAAGAGAGCGCAATTTGCTTTTGTTTGAGAGGGATTCTTGATCTTTGATGCGTTTTATGTCGTCAAAAAAATGACTATTCTGAATCGATCGAATGATTGTTTCTTCGGCAAACTTGATTTCTGGAAATGTGAGAGGATTGGAGTGTATTGCCAAGTTTTTGTCTGGATCTTTGCTATTTTCAACAGATATTTTGCAGTTTTTTATGAATCTCTGGCAGAATGCTAAAATGCGAATTATTCTAGATAACAAGGAGAATTTTCGAAATAAATTATCAATTAAATCATTTGATGTACTAATATGAAGATTGAAGATTGGATCAGATCTTTGTTCTGTTTTTACAACGTCATCTATCTCTTTATTGTTTACTTCACTCTTAGGCCAATTAGTTTCGTCTAGTCGAAGCCATTGTGGACCACTGCACCACAAATTGCAATTTGGAAGATATTTCGGATCAATACCGCGGGATGCGATATCTGCGGGATTTTCCTTTGTAGGTACGTCTCCAATGTTTAATGGGAAGAACGTCCAAAATTTGGGAAGTCCTGTTAGCTACGAAAGTTTTCCACTTACGTGGATGAGCCGATAACCACGAAAGAACAACCTTGGAATCAGTCCACGCGAAAACCGAAACGTTGTTGTCTTTGAGCGTGTTTAATACTGACACAAACAGTTTTGATAGTAAATGGGCTGCACAGAGCTCCAACTTTGGAATGGATATCTGCTTGATGGGAGCAACTTTTGTTTTTGCGACTAGAAGTGTAGCTTTAGTAACGCCATTGTATGTTTGTCGACAGTAGATTACTGCCGCGAAAGCAAGAGATGACGCATCGGCAAAGCCGTGGAGTTGTACTTCGGAATCTGATGCCAGAGTGACAGATCTAGGAATGGAGATGTGATTGATTTCATTGAATGCTTCCTGAAATTTGTACCAATCATCAATTAGATGCTGCGGAATAGTTGTATCCCAATCTCTTTTGGTGAGCCATAATTTCTGATAGAATATTTTAATCGAAACAGTGCAAGGAGAAAGTAACCCCAAAGGGTCAAATATGCGTGCGGATTCCGATAATATTCGTCGTTTTGTTATAGGCGGTGTAAGTGCTAATGTTGCCTTAAAAACAAAAGTATCAGTGCTTGGATTCCAAAATAACCCTAAAACCTTCGAACTGACGTTAGAATCAGGAGTTATTTCAAAGTTTGCATTGTTGGAAGATTGACCTTGAAATTCGGCAAGGAATTCTGGTGAATCTGAATTCCATTTTCTAAGGTTGAATCCGTGTGATTCAAGAAGAGAAGCAATTTTTTTGCACGTGGATATTGCTTCTTGTGTTGTGTGGGATCCCGCTAAAAGGTCATCCATGTATATGTTTTCTTGTAAAATTCGAGAAATGTTGGGATCTTCTGTGTAATCAAGAGCGATTTGTTTGATACAACGAGTGGCTAAAAAAGATGCTGGGGCTAAACCGTAAGTTACAGTTTTTAATTTGTAAGTGCGCATTTCATCTGTAGAATTGCACCTCCATGAAATTTGCTGATAATTTTGGTCTTCTTCTGATACTAAAATTTGCCTGTACATTTTTTCCACGTCAGCGGTGAAAACTATTTTGGGAAATCTAAAATTTATTAGAATATCAAAAATATCCCGTTGTATTTTAGGACCGACCCCTAAGATTGAATTCAAAGATAAACCGCTCGAGGTTTTGCACGAACCGTCAAATACTACCCTTAGCTTGGTAGTAGTACTGGATGGTTTGATTACTGCGTGATGCGGGAGAAAGTAATGTTGTAATTCGGAGTTATGGCATGCATTGCCATCTAGCTCCATGTGACCCAAAAGTTGATATTCACGCATGAAATCCATGTATTGAGTTTCAAACTCTGGTTTATCTTTAAATTTTCTTTCCATTGCAAGAAGTCGAGAAATTGCTGCTGGCTTTGAACTGCCAAGCTCCGATTTAGATTTATAAAACGGTAGTTTTACGACAAACCGATTTTGTGTATTTGTTGTATATGTCTGTTGAAAATGTGTTTCCACAAATTCTTCTTCCGGTGTGAGCATTTTATTTTTGGACTGAGGAATATCCTCCAGCTCCCAAAATCTTCTAAGTTCTTTGTCAATATTTATTTCGTAGATGTGGAGACTAGATACTGAATCAGTTTGCGTGCATTCGCTAGGCAATTTTCCCGAAACCATAAACCCGAAGATTGAATTCTGTGCGATCAGAGTACCTTGAACACAATTTACTTGGCCGGGAAGCAACAGAGAAAAAAACACATCTGATCCCAAAATACAATCAATTCTGTTTGGAATATTGAATGTAGTGTCTGCTAACTGAATGTTTTTAAAATGCAATAAATGCTCTTCATTTATTTTCGAGCTCGGTAATGGAGCTGTCAATTTATCTAAAATATATGCGTCCACTCGGATCTTGACCTGCGAGTCATATGGAGAAAATAATTCCATGTTTACACATCCTTTTGTGACCGAAATATTCCGGTCAGCTAGACCTTTTACTGGAAATCTAGCGTTTTTTCTGGCGATTCCTAATGAGTTAACTACACTCTCTGTGATGAAGGATGATTCACTGCCGGAATCGCACAAGACTCGAAGTTTATGGGCCTGGCCCGATGAATCATTTATTAATACGCAGGCTGTTGGTAGGAGCGAAGATTCTTTTCGATCCGTATTAATGAGTGAGTTATTTGCTTGTAGTATGTTTTGACTAGCCGCTTCTCCAGCTGGGCTGACGCCAGAAGCTGATGATGGCTGAGAGGCCTTTAAAGGGGTTGAAACTGAAGTGCGGAATGTTTGGAAATTCTCGTGTAAGCTTGAGTGATGTTTTTTATCACAGTAATGACATGAATACGGGGATTGGCAGGAGGAATTAGAATGTTTATCAGACAAGCAGTTGGTACATAACTTATTTTTGCGTTCGAATTGATTGCGTTCTTTGATCGTCATTTCTTTAAATTTGCTACATTTAAAGAGCAAGTGAAAGGGCATTTTTTTACACAACAAACATTTCGCTGCGTGATACACTGGTTTTGAAGCGTTAACCTTTGGGTTTTTATTTTGTGACTCATTATCACAGTACAATTCTAGAGAAGCGCATTTATCGTTAATAAATTCAATGAATTCTTCGAATGTGGGAAAATCGTTGTTAACTGTATGTCGTGCCCATTCTTCGCGAGTTTTTGGGTCAACTTTCTGTAATAATATATAAATGAGCCAAATGTCTCTAGAATTAGCTTGTGTGTCTATTGATTTAAGCCCGCGAATTACCTCGTCGGAAACATCGGCAAGGCTTCGCAGATTAATAGCATTTGCCTGATTGAAAGCTGGTTGATCAAAAAATGTTTGAACTAAAGAAGAAATTATTTGTTTTTTCCGATCGTATCTATTCAAAAGCTTATCCCAGGCTTCTTTGTAACTAGCCTCGGAAATTGGAATGTGTTTGATTATAGCTGCAGGTTCGTCAAGTAATAGGCCTCTTAAATATGAAAATTTCTGAATGGTTGACAAACTATCATTATTATGAACTAATGATGTATATAAATCTTTAAATGAAGGCCAGTCTTTGTAATTGCCATTAAATGACTGAATATTCACTCTTGGTAGTTTAAAATTGTTGATTTGGCCGTTAGTATTAGAATTACTAGATGCTAAATTTGTAGTACTGATATTATTAATGCATAATTTTTCAAGAGCGTCTTGTAGTTTGGCTTTGGTTTCGTAATATTTATCTTCAAATTCTTCCATTTCTGATTGTTCTAGAGGGAGATTTGCGTCCGCTTTGTCAAAATCATTATATATTGATTCAAGTTTTTCGATCTTGTTGTTAAGATCATTTTTTTTGAATGTCTGATTTTCATTGTTGATGTAATTGTAAATGCGGGTCAGAGCTCCTTTCGCTCTGCCTCGGAGAATAACTGCGATTTTTTCGGCATCTTCCGCTGAATTTGTTTTATTTTTGTCATCCATTACGCGTGTAATGGAAAGAATGTGAAATTACTTGCGATCAAAACCAAAGACAAACTATTGCAAAAGGAAAGAGTACTTATCTTTTTGCCAGTCCGTTCATCTGTTAATCTCGCCGGTGCCTCCAAAAAATGTTGCGTCGTTGCTTAGGGGTGTGGTTTATCAATAAAAAGATTATGCGAACTTTGTATAAAGGCAAAAATCTATAATTGAATCTTGGTTACAATAAGTAAATATTTACAAATATTACAATACATGAAGAAAATAATTCTGCGCAGTGAGTATTGGCTAAGGAGCCAAAAGTTGTCGACCATCAGGTCGTGCGGTTGTAATGCGTATGTGTAGTGTCTATATAGTTCAGATTGTCTGTGAGTCCAAGTGACTGGAGCGCCACTCAAAAGGGGTCACGGGATGCGTATGTGCGGGAACAGTCGCCAAACACATTGCTAAAGCATATTTTAGTCATGGGCGTATCACCAAACTGGGTAATAATTCCACTTTTTACAAATTTTGTTGTAATACTATAACCCTATAGTACTGCTGAAACTAAGTGTTTGGAACCATCGCCCGACTTGGCACGAAATGCGCGTGCCAAATTACTCCTCTAATTTTTTACGGTGCATTAGCATACTACACAAAAATTTTAACATTCGCACAACTCCATACGAACTTTAACTGTGCCGAATTTCACTGTCATCCGTTTGAGCAGTGCGCTGCAAAAGGGACACAAAGGTTTTGCTTAGCGTATTTATATATACAGTAGCGTAGCCAGAAAAAAGTTTTAGGGGGGGGGTTTAGGCACTGATTTAACGGATAATCTACATTATGGATAGCATTCTTCATGGTAATAATAGGACTCAGATATTAGGGGGGGGGGGTTCTGACACCCAACCCCCCCCCCTCGCTACGCCACTGTATATATACATAGATCTTCTAAAATAATTCGATTTTCGAAATTTAAGTCAGCTTAGTAGGTTCCTCGGAAATTTTCGAATCTGTGGGCACCTTAGTTGAAACTCAAATCCCCACGGTTTAGGAAGAGATAGGTCAACAAGCTTTGACAGAGGCCTTTACTTTTTTTTAGAATAGCGAGATACTAGTGGTTTCTTAAATTAAAAAAAAAAAAAAAAAAAAAAAAAGAAAGAAAGAAAATCTGTAACGAAACAGCTCATTGCAAGCAATATCAGCCATAATGGTCAAATAATTAAATTTGTTGTTGTAATTTTAAGTTCTTTATCCTTACGGAGAAATATTTTTTTCTGGCATATTAACAAATTTTAGATATTCAGGCAAAATTTTAGTACTTTATCCTCTACATTAAACAAATTTTATTTCGCTTTTATTGACAGAGCCACAATTTTTAATCATACGTATTTTTATTTTGTACCATGTTTTTAAACTTTTTATTAATACATTATCATGCCTTTGAAAACATTTTGAACAGTGCGCAAATTTTTAAATTCTGTAGTGGAACTACTACAGTTAAATTCTGTAGTGGAAATACTACGTGAAAATAGAAATTTTCACGAGCCTGAGCCCGAACGCTATTATGAATTACAGAGCCCGAGCCCGAACCGGGCTCTGTAATTCATAATAGCGTTCGGGCTCGGGCTCGTGAAAATTTCTATTTTATTGAACATACTCCTTGAAACAGATTTTTAAAAAGTGATTCATATGGAAAATAAAAGTACTTATAAAAAAAAATAGCGGCACGGGCTCCTAGAAGGTGCGTGAAGCTTTTTGTGGTATTTCAGAACGGCAGCTTATATTCTTAGTTAGTCATGAGATCGGACACTATTTGATAAACATGGATATAAAAAATTAGAAAGTGCATTAAAAATTGGCAACTATATTTGTCTTTTATTTGCACAAACGGCAAACTTTATTGTATTCTATCAAAGAATTACTTCTTTGAATTTTATGGAATTTTATTTAGCTTTAGCTGAAATTTCGGGCTCGGGCTCCGACCTAAATAATATTGCTCGGGCTCGGATTAAAAGTCTTCGGGCTCGGGCTTCAAAAAATGAGCCCGAACTCATCTCTACTACCTACCAGTGTTTTTGGTTCCACTGACTTTACGAGCACGTATACCGCATACAGTGGGGGAGTTTTTGGCAATTCATGCTGACACATCCGCGACGGCCCTGCGTTCACTTATGATAAATATCATTATTACTCATAGTGCTTTATATGTCTATTTTTGTTACTTGCATTTTTCATGTTTCTTTTTAATTTATTTGCATTGCTTACACATGCTTATAATTACCCTTTTCACACTTTATTTTTTTTATCACACTTTTGTTGTCTTGTTATGTGTTACACACAGAAACATATCCACACTGATGTACTGCTCATTTTGAGTTCATTGTATTTGTCCTTTCACAATTTGTCACACACTAAATTTTTGAATATTTTTTACATTTTCTCAAACATTTTCACTATGATGTATTGTAGTACATTACAATTTTTTTTTAACGCATTGTACTAGTCTCTCTTTTGTTCACACACGCAAACATAACATATCATGATTTTGATATCTGATTTTTTTCGCTTTCTACAATGTGAAATATTTAAATCTCTTGTGTACCTTTCTGTAAATTAATACAGCAGTAACTTGTCAAGTACTCCATGTGTTATATATACCTACACTGATTGAAATATAATTTCAAGAGTGTTTAGAGTTAACT
This sequence comes from Cheiracanthium punctorium, assembly GCA_038373885.1. NCBI lineage: Eukaryota > Metazoa > Arthropoda > Arachnida > Araneae > Cheiracanthiidae > Cheiracanthium > Cheiracanthium punctorium. The sequence continues at coordinate 22,717 of JAWZYV010011582.1, forward strand.
GATTATTTGAATTATGTTTATTCTTTTCTTAGTGATCTTTTGTGAGCTATTATTTCTTAGTTATTCTCTTACTAAAATTTGTGTATTGATTGGATTAACACTTACGACTTTTAATAAGAGAAACATTTATAGTATACATATCAAAGTATCAGTAATATGGTGTTGCTTTGTATTTGCATTTTTATGAATTTTTATTTGTACTTCTGTGTTTCATTCTTTCCCAATTTTGTCACTTTTGAAAATTTTAATGTGGTAGTAAGTGACACAACATTTGTTCTTTCCTTGAACGTCTAAAAAATGATTAATTTAGTTGATTTTTCTACAGTATGAAACCACAATTGCCTTCATTTTTTTTTTTTAAACTATAACTAAGATTTTACTTACTTGTTAAAAGTTTAAACCTACATTTTCAGGACTTGCAAATTAACTAATCTCATTTTTTTGTAACTTAATTCTTTCTATTACCTTCTCATAATTAATAGCTTGTTTCTCTTTATTAAAAAAAAAAAGTAACGGCTGCCACCACCGCCGTCAAGAGCTTGTTCGATTATCTCCTCCTAAACTGTGGGATTTGAGTTTCGACTAAGGTGTCCACGGATTCGAAAAATTCCGAGGAACCTAAGCTGACTAATTTTGAAAATCGAATTATTTTAGAAGATATTAATAAAAAAAACTGAAAAAATAAACATACTGGTTGCCAGGTTTGGCATAAAATCATCCATTCCTTTGCAACAAAGCAATTCGAAGTATATAGAATCGAGTGAAATTGACAAACATGAAGTAGAATGACACCCATTTTTAAGCCAAATTAAAAAGTATATGAAATAAATAACTCAAAGTGTGTTACACAAAGTTGACAGTTTTCAAATAGTAAGTTCGCTTAGACAACAGGAGTTTAGAATGAGCGATTATTCGTTTTTCCAAGACAGAATAACTAATTCTAACTGATTTTAAAAGCGCCATCTTGACATTAGGTACGATCTGGCAAAATGCAGGGTTCCAAAATGTTAGAACCCAGTATCTTGAAAAATAATTAAAATGCAGATTATTTTAAAGCCGGTTCAGTCCAGCTGGAGTATTTGCTACCAGTAGAGGTATTTGGTGGTGTTAACTATGCCATTATAGCAGTTATGGTACACTTTAGATATTTGTCAGCGTGGCGAGATGATATAATTCGTTGTGTTAAATATGCCAATCTGCAAAGGATAATGCATATGAAAATATAGATAACGGCTTTCCGGGAACCCTACATGGGCTGTAATTACAGGTTGTGAGCTATATTTCAGAGTGTTTATTCATTTCCGCGTGTATAAAATTAGCTCTAAGAAAACATATGCAGTACTGTTTTCTTAGAGCTAATTATTAACTATACATATATGCAAGTTGCCAAATTATGAAAAATCGCCATAATTGGCTAATACACAAGGTGTTCCATGGGTTTCACATGATTCAAAATAGTGCGAAGTTTAAATTTTTTGTTCCAAGGAATGTACAAGAATCAAGCAATGTGTAGCTTGGTAACATTCTATCTGATCCAACCTTTGGGTTTTGTTTGTTGAAATTATGCCTTTTTTACGAATAAGCCTTATTAGGGGCCGAATGCCTGATACGAAAAGCGAGCGTAACGAGTCTAGGGGCATTGGCCCCTAGTATTTTACATTCACTGATATATTGTTGTGTAAATGTGTTGGATGCTTGTTTCCTTGTTTGTGAGGCACCCACAAGCTTGGAGGTATGATTGCTTTTGTGTACTGCCTGGCAAGTCCAGCAGGTATCATTTGCGTCTTTGGAATTCATGCTGTGTGTCTGTCAATATATCATTTCTTCAGTAATGCTCTTAAAACTTGACACTAACAGTAATGATTGCTTTTAAAGGTTAAAAAAACTAATAACTAAAAATTAATAAAGTAATAATTCATAATAAAATAAAATAATTGACTAAGTATTATCGCTAACTTGAAAATTTAAAATAAATATGTAAATAAACAGTGTCCAATACTACTTTCACCTTTTTTCTGAGGTCATTTTCACACTATTGATCTTTACATACATTGAAATTCAGTGTTAAAAAAAAAATCTCATTATCATTTTGTGTATTTATGAATATGTGTTTACCTTTCTCATGATATATATGTATATACATGTATGGCAAGATGAGACTGTTTAGGTATTACAATTATGATAGTACAGAACTGTGTGAAAAATTACCATCAAACAAACAAACAAACAAAAAAATTTTAAAGTATAATATTGTAATTTGAATATATTGTTTTATTTTGGCAATTGAGTGAAATATTTTTGATGTATAATTAATTCTGATATTTAAAGGCCTTATTGTTATATATGCAAACTATTCATCAGAGCTGGTTTATAATAATAATTTTGAGTGCTCACTGCAATTTTCAGCTATTATGTTTTGGATGTGCACATGAGCTTGAAATGTTCAATGAAAGAGAAAAGGGTGTGCTGAAATGCCCCTTATTAGTATTGTGAGCTAAATGGTGCATTTGATTTTGTTGGCATTTATTGTTTACTACTAGCATTATTTTTATTTGTGCCTTGACATTTTCAGGCATGAAAACAGCTGAAGAGAAAAAAGAGGAAATACACGTGGACATATTTTCCAGCAAAAAATTGAAAAATTTACGTGCACGTATTTTCAGGCATATATAACAAGGTTGATAATCAGGGGCGTAGCCAGGGGGGGGGATATCGGGATATATCCTCCCCGAAATGTTTGGATTAGTGATGAAATTCCATCTATTTATACACATATAAGTTCATATCTCCCCCCGAAAAATTTTCCTGGCTACGCGCCTGTTGATAATGCAAAAACATGGAACTGGGGAATAATGTGTGAGCTTAAATTCAACCACTGTTAAACTAAATGGTGTACTAAACAATTTCTACCATTTAAATTACAACCACAAACAAATTGACTGTGATCCTGAAGAAAATAATTATGCACTGTAAATGTTTAATAATCAGTTTTAGATATACAATATTTATTAAAAGTAAACAGGCTATAATTATTTAAAATAATTATCTTAAACAATATCGTAAAATCCTAGATCAAAACAAATCATAAGTCTCACATCCAAATTTCAGATTATTCTTTTGATATGAAAATAAAATAAAAAATTGATTCTCAAAAATTTTAAGACCTATCTTTTTTTTTTTTTTTTTTTTTTTTTTTTTAATTTTGATCAGAAATGGAATGAAAAATTATACATATGGCATTGGCATTTTCTAAAATAAGCATTCAAATGATAGAATAAAAGTGAAGTTTTCTTGTTTTATTGGAAAAAGAATAATTCTTTAATAAATGTCTAAATATTTTCTCAGGTAAAATTTTAGAATCTTAGCAGTCTTGCAGCACATCAGCACACAGAAGTGGAACTTATGACAGGGACATATGTTCTGCTCCTTCCTATATTAGCTGCAAAATACCAACTCACAAGATTATGCTTTTTAAAATTAACTTTAAAAATAATTACCAAAGAAAATCCTGCGCATGAGAATAAAACGAAATAGCGATTTTCCTGATTTTAAAATTGAAGTGAAAATGTTTCAGAAATCAATAAACATATTATGGGGAAAATAATACTTTTCTGTTGAGTTACTAAAATGCCTTAAAATCCTTAAAATTTTAATTTAACAATAGAGTATTAAAAACTCTGTTTTACATCTTGTTTTTAAAATTATTCATTTACCAAAAGGCTGCAAATAGATTGTAGTTCAGTTGGCAAATATGGAACCCGGAGATCGGGGATAGTTAGTTACCATAATTTCGCTAGTATAGTCCGCGGACTATGCATGTCAAAAAGGGATTTTTTTTCCAGGACACGGACTATCTGGCTGAAATAAATTTCTTTTGCAAAAAAATTTAGTATATTGATCTTGCTTTTTGATCTGTAGTTAGCGCGCAAGCTCCAGTGAAGCCGATGCTAACAAATTTATTTCTGTAGAAAATAAAGCACATAGATGCACTTGAAGTGACGGCACGTCGGCATGCAGAGAGCATTTGAATCCCCCCCCCCCCCATTATGTCATTTAAAGCATCGACGTAGTTACAGGTGCGGACAAGCTTCGTGAAACCATTTTAGAAATATTTCCGTCCGGTTAGAGATGGCCAATGATTCGATGAGTCGAATCAGTGATTCGAATCTTGGTACTGAGTGGCTCAGTCTTTACACTCACTCTCTACTGATTCGAATCTCAAGCCCTCATGGGAAATACATTCCAAGTGCGAAGGGAAGAAAAACTTATTTTCCCTTTGCCGTTCCCAGAGATTTTCCCTTACTCTTTCAACTCTTTTCGACTCTGAGTCGATAGATGATTTGAAACAGTAAATGAGTGGGTGTGGGTGAGTTGGTCACTGAGTTGGTGCAGCAACGAATCTTTACTGATTCAGTGTTTCGCTCTGTTTCGGTGATTGTATACTATCGTTGAGATTCGTTAGTTTTTCGAATCTTCTATCGACTCAGAGTCGAAAGGAGCCGAAAAGAGTTGAAAGGATGTTTCATTTAATTGAAGTTTTTTTTTTCGAATCTTTGGTGTTTCATTTCTTGGTTGGTGGTCGGATTTAAAGTTTTATCTGTCTGTGGGTGTGGAGTGGGTCGAACATCGTTTGCTTTTGGCGGGGGGCATAGGCGTTACTTCCTAAGGGCAAGAGGGGTCAATCTCCCCCCCGAAAAAAAAATTAAGAAAATCCCTTCTTCCAATTTGTCTGGCTGATTTAATATTTGTTTAAAATTTGATGAAACATCCCTTTTCTACTTTTAACTTCAATATATGTCCCCCGCCCCCACCCTCAAAAAAAAAAAAAAAAAAAAAAAAAAAACGGAACGTTAAGTTTACATGGTGGCGGATTTTCATGTGAAGGGAAATAGAATGAAATAAAGTTAGGATTGTGCTTGTCACTTTTAATGAAGGATACAGGGGCGGTATTAAGCGCTCTCACAAAAGGACTTTGTAGTAAGCAAAATAACATTTCGCTTTATTGCAGCAGATTTCGTTTTTTTTTTTTTTTTTTTACCTTGTTTTTCGTTTAAGGGGAATGATTTTATTTTCTTACGTAATTCAGAGAAATACAAAATAGGGTCTAAAGCAGTGGCGTAGTTAGTGTTATTGACAGTGGCGTAGCCAGGATTTTATTTCGGGGTGGGCTGGGTATCAAATTTAAAGATAAAGTTCAATTGTAAGCTAAGTAAAGGGTCCCATTTTTTTTGGGGGGGGGGGCAGCAGCCCCTCAGTAGGACTGGGCCAAAAATCGACATATCGGTTTTATTTCAACATCAAATATCCGATATTCCCATTTTCATTTCAGCGAAATCTCGAATTCGATAAAGGGCAAAAATACAGGCCAGCCAGGGGCGTAGCCAGAAATTTTTCATGGGGGGGGGGTTATGACTACTGCAACTCATATATATGTATACGTGTGTATGATAATGTAGTGAAGAATATACATTTTGTATGGCAAAAAATTCCTCATGGGGGGTTATGACCCCCCTAACCCCCCCTTGGCTACGCCTCTGAGGCCGGCGATAAGAAAATCCTGAGATCAATACCAGCTTGTGATGCTTTTGCTACTGCTTTCTCTCGGAAAGCTTCTTCTCTCATCGCAGAAAAAACAGCTCCATGGTTTATTAGTCTAATTACCATAATTAATTAACGTATATCTCGGAACCTATCCACCGGAGCGCGTTTTTATTGATTCTCGACCCCCCCTAGACTCAACACCCCACCGATACTTAAAATTTCGAATGCTTTGACACCAAACTTAACCTTTTAATCTTACAGGCCCAGGGGGTCATACGAAGCTCCCCTATATTTTCAATTTGGTCATTTTAAACACTAGCCTCCTCCGACGGCATCTCCAAAGTCTGGAAACCATCCCAGAGCCAATTTCTACATGTTTGCAGTCCTTTTAAGCCTCAATCATGGTTAATTAGTCTAATTACCATAATTAATTAACGTATATCTCGGAAACTATCCATCGGAGCGCGTTTTTATTGATTCTCGACCCCCCCTAGACGTATACCCCCTTCGATACATAAAATTTCGAATACTTTGACACCAAACTTAACCTTTTAATCTTACAGGCCCAGGGGTCATACGAAGCTCCCCTGTATTTTCATTTCGGGCAGTTTAAACACTAGTTTTACTGGAGCAAGGAGAGAGAGATGCTAACTGTCCGAGAACTCAGCGGAGAAGAAACCCGATGAATGGGTGAAGGGTGTTTAAATAGTACGGCTTTCGGCGCAGAGAGAGGGAAAATTTCTTTAATTGTTTTATTGATTCAAGATTCGAATCACTGATTCGAATCATCGAAGTAGTGAGTGAGTCGAGATTCGAATCAGTAAAATGAGTCGAACCGCCCATCTCTACGTCCGATATGCAGAAGAACCAAATTTTGAATGTGCTTTAAAAAATAAAAATAATAATTTATGTAATTCGGGGGAAAACGGGCCTTCACAAACCGAGGTACCGACGCCGCGTCAACATCGAGAAGGTTGTTATTGTTTTGTCTTCACTCAGCGAGCTGGCTAATAAAGCAAGAGAGCGAATTCTGCTGAGACGTTAAAACATGACTTGTGTCGCCTAGTCGCCTCAATTTCTTTCTTTTTTTTTTCCAATTGCGAACGCGAATTTTTAATAAAGAGCATTTTTAAATTTCATATTTCGTTAACTTTTAACCCAGAGAGAGTATCAATTGAATGTTGTTTAAAATTAAGTATTATGTGGATTGACCCATGAAAATTAGTAATGATCTTTTCTTTTCTTTTTTTTTTGCTTGGTTATGTACATTTTCATAAATGATTAATAAAAGTAATCTTTTTATTTATTTAAGGAGGCGATACGTCTTGCCTAAGGACGGATTAATGCAATTTTATGGTCGGTTAGTTGAAATTTGTCTAGTTTATGGAAGTAAAATAGAATTTCTTTTTCCTGTAGCGGAGGAGTAATCGCTCCCCCCCCCCCCAATCCCTTTAATCCGTCCGTGGTCTTACCATTAGTTAACTTTTCACGAAGTTACGGTACATATTTTTAGAAAAATCCGCGTAACTGTTTAAAAAAAAAAAAAAAAACAATCTGAAAATTTTGGTTTTCTTTTTCTTACGGATTTCTTAACATTAACTCACATTTTAAAAAAGCATTATTCTTTTATTCAGCATAAAATTAAGACGTGTACGTTTTAATAGCTATAAATATCGAAGTATTTATTTATTGGAATTATTATTAATAATTTATTTATTTAAGAAAAGTATATTTAAACTACCATAAATTATTCTACTTCCTTTGCATGTTGAAGACCTAAAGGAATACAAGATTTATATTTTAAATACCATTACTAAAAGCTGCACTTTTATAAAAGTTTTATTTGTCGTGTAGACCGTCAGTTTGCTTTATTTAAACAAAAATTCCAGTTTAGCATTCATAAAATGTCTGGAAGTTCTCGTTCGGCCGACGATTTTTCCAAAACCAAGCAAATTTTTGGATCCGAAAATGACCACAAACATTTCGTTTTCAATCCACGTTTTCTAATATATTCGATAAATCTGCCATTTTCTCAATAATCCACAATAGAAGTATCAGTTAAGCTGGTACGTGTCCGTGAAAAAAATTTATAGATTCATCAAGTGCTCAAAACAGCAATAAAAACACGTCGCGAGTAACAATAGCTCACCGACAACGGTTTTCCAGTGGCGAAAGGTAACGATAGATAATTATTGTTGTGTAGTAGTTCGCCAAATACATAATTATGTATCAGATGCCTTTCGAAACATCGAAGATCTAAAATAAGAATTTGCCCCTCTGAACTAAGTTTTGAATTTACCAACTCAGGAAATCAGTAACATTGCACTCTAGCTGACTTTAGTCTAGGCGCAGTGCGAGATGCAGTGAAAACGTACATCCCAGGCGCGCATTATCGTCCTCTTGTTACTCTGCTATGTCCGCTATGTTTTGCTTTAGGTTCGGTAATCACTATTTTTTTTTTGAAAAAGCGGAAAGGTTTTTAACATTTTCGGAAAGCGGAGGTCTTCCAAAAAAAAAAAAAAAAAAAAAAAAAAAAAGCGGAAATCCGCCGAAAAGCGGAAGATTTTCATGCCTGCATTTTATTTCTCTCTGTAAACTTTTTTTAGGTGGTGGTCATCAGTATTTTGCAATTATATAATTTTTTCTGTATACGTTTATGTTTTACTTAATTGTTTAAGCCAGCCAAACAGAGCATTTAATTTAATTAAAGACATTAATTTTAACTAATAATAATTTAAAAAATTTCTACAATTTTTTTTTTTTTCGTGGGTGAAGGAGAGTATATATGTGATGAAGATAATATATCTAATTTAATAATCATTTAATTTTGGCTCTCTTTAATTTAATCTATTTAAAATCATGTAGTCTAAATCTTTTCTGTTCTCATTTTTCTGCCATTTCGGCTTTTAAATCTGTATTTGGGTCATTTTCAAAATTCGGTGCCATTTGCTGTCCGAGTGTATATGTTATTTTTTACAAGTTATAAAAAAATTTAAATGATTTTTCTTTTTATCAGACAGTTTCCAGTACAGAAACAAATTAAAAAAGATACTATTCAATAATTTAAAAAAAAAAAAAAAAAAAGAAATGAGTAGAGAAGATACTGAAATATAGCTGTCCAAATCATAGAACATAAAACGTGATATGCAGAATTACTGCCCTGCTGTGCTTTAACATTGTGAAATAGAGTTTAAATTACATTATGAAAAGCTTTTTTTTAAGGTTTAAAAAAAAAATGATTTTTGATAATTAAATATAGCTGTCCTGACATTGATGTCATGTCTATTACCATACATTATTTTCAACTTTTTAAACAACAAAATTGAAATTAGAGAATAGCAACGCCTGTTTACCATTAAAATGTGGTCAAGAAAGAAATATAAGCAGACATCTTGAGGTTTTGGCATTTGACTGAAAAAGCAAAAGCCTATTGGTGATAAGTATTTTTACAGCATGTCATGTCTGTTACCTTAATTAATTGTATAAAATATATTTATTTATTTGTTAATTCAATTGATTCATTTAGATCATTAGTTTTTTTTAGTCTAAATTAATGTCTGTTTTCATGTTCTTGTGGAATTATTTAGACTAATGAATTTTTGTTCTTTGAAATGTCATGTCTGTTACTATAATAAGTAACAGACATGACAAACAAAAACTTACAAAAAATGAAGAATATTTTTCAAATGGAAAAGGCTATATTTAATGGACAAAAAGACTTTATACTATACTTATGTAATATATCACTTTGCATTATTTTGTGCTGAACATGAGGGTACACATTTGAAACAAAATGTTCATGAAAGAAAACGGACATGACAAATTTCATCAAGTCTGATAATGGAAAAATGCAGAAAAAAAAAAAAAAAAAAATTAATGAATAATGCTCAGAAACAAGGTATGTTTCATGTTATGGAAAAAAACTACTTATTTTTTGAAATTATATTTTTGCTTCTTAAATTCCCAAATGGCACCCAATTTTGAAAGTGACCCATATATTCGCTTCTCATGTCTGCATTATTCTTGATTGTTTTTTTTTTTGTCTCATCAGACCTGTTGGAGCCGTTGTACTAAAAACAGATTACATTACTTCTGTTGGCTTTTTGCTTACCCCTCTTTGGCATAGTGTTAGCATGTTATTTTTCTGTTGCCCTGCCTCATCTCTAAAAATTATTTGCTCTCGATTCTGTTATTTTAATTTTATTGGATTAAGTTTTAGGGTTGCTCTGAGATTGGCGTTATTTATCTCAGCCAAATTGTTGTTCTCGCCAATGTGTAATTCTCTGCTGCCGTAATTTAAAAATCATTCCATCTTTTATCACTGTCCTCATAGGACGTACTTTTTATTTTGCTGAGCCACCACCAGCCGTTGTAATAAGTTTATGCTTCAATAGTTTCTTTTAAATAAAATAGCTCTAAGTATTTTAATGTATTTTTCTTATATTGCAACTAAGTGTATCAAACCTATATTATTGCACAACACCTTTTAATCTTTAATTTAAGTTTGCAACAAATTTACTTTGTCATACCTTCCAATATGGCAGTTGGTAGTACATCCTATTAAAAGAGAGATAATTAAAAGATTTTCCTATGAAATAGCATTGGACATATTTTCATTATTTCATAGAACAGTGAAACGAAATGAAATAGTCTGAAAGTAGCATGAAGAAATCTAAGCAATACACAGCAGAAGACCCCAAAGCTGTTGTCTCGGGACTCTTAGATTGGTTTGAGGCAAACGAGTCCTGATTTAGTCTGTTTGCTAAAATCAGTTTGTGTTTGATAAAGGGGAAAATTTTCGAGTGAATGTACTGGTGGGCTCTGGAGTGCAATAGTCATGAGCTCTGCTGGGTTTTACCTAACACGTGAAATTTGGAACTAAAGAATTTGGAGAATGTCATCATTATCAAAGTAGCAACAGAGAAAATCGGTCAGCTGGAATTGTTGGCCACTTTATTATGGGCCACCTAGTAGGTGGACCATGTCGCCCCCTATGAAGGGACGAACAAATGAAAACAAGCTCAGTCGGGGATCAAACCCCGACCGCTGGGAGTTGAACCCGAAACTGTAGTATGATGCTTTACCCACCATACAATCCGGCCAGCTGTCTAAAAGTTGTTTGGCAAGAAAGTTGCTGAGATTTTAAGCTAGTGTGATAACCCCAACAGCAATTTTTTACTTTAAAATGAACTTGCCAAAAATTATTAAATTAAGTTCTATTTATTATATTAAAAAATGCATTTAGGTTTTTCTTCTAAGCTTCTTATACTGTAAGATCCAGAAGCTTAAATATTCACAGAGCAAATTATAAGTACTTTTGTAACAAGGTGTAGCAAGAAAATCTTGTTAAAAAATGCAGCAAAATCAAAAATTTCAAAAGTTTGACTGAAACCATAAGTACCAGGAGCAAAAAAAATCATTCTACCATAGACAGTTCATTCAAACCAAGTTTTAAAAAAATCTGTGATCATAGATGTCAACCCCCCCTTTTTTTTAAACACAAAATGACCCAAAATGAACAATATTTGATATAATTTTTTACATATAAAGAGGAATTAAAATCAATATTTACACCTGTTAAAATTACACATCCTATTTTTTTCATTGTTGTTGAATACAAGAGTAATGCTTTTCTTCAATTCCCCTTTCCCTAATTTTCTAATGAATGTGAGTAATCAGCCAAAGCAAAATTGAAGATTCGGAATAAAATTTATGTGACTATTATAAAACCCAGCTAATTGAGATGTAGTATGTTTAAAACTTTCAAATTAATACACTAGTATTTATTTTCTTACTTTAATTTTTTAAATATACACTTAAACACACAATTTCCCTAGCCACAAAGCAATTATTTTATTACAAAAACCTTTAATCTAGAACACTGTCTCTTATGCGGAGAGATGCCGACGACATCGCTTCGTTCAAACTTACTCTAAGTGCAACTGCACTTGCTAGGCAAAAGGTTGCTACAATCGGAGAAGATAAAACACCAGCCATTTTTATCTGACCATTATAAAATAAAGTAATGTTTACTAATAAATTAATCATTGACTAAAATGAGCAGTTAAAACTATTCATTAAAGATAATGCATAATTTAATTTAATAAATATTTCACTAAATTTAATAAATACTATTTTGGACAGAAGATGGTGCCAAATCTTGATTGCAATCATTTGCACTATCTCATCCATAAGTAGAGATGTAACGAATAGTGATTTGGCTGAATAGCCATACCGAATATTCCGCCAATAGCTCAGGCCGAATACCGAATATTAAATGTTTAAAAATTTCATTTTAATTGTAAATAAAATATCACTTTTCAAATTTGTAATTAAACACTAAATAAAGATTAAATAAAATTTATTTTATATTATTTATAGGTACTTAAAAACACACAACAGTATATTATCTGTAAAACAAAAAAATTCTTGGTTATGAAAAAATATCTTTTACAAACACTAACAGAAGCATAATTATATTTTGAGGTATTCATAATTTAATAAATATGCTATGGTAAATGTGATTAATCTGGTAATTATACATAATCACATCATGCTCTGGGTAAACATATGTATGCACATAAGCATCTTTTCAAAATTATGTTTGTAATTGAGGATCTGAAAAGATTCCTCCTTCCACTAAAGAAGGTAGAACACCAAGTAGTAAAGTCTGCATTTCTGTAATATTAAATACATTAGATTACGTTTCATTCAGCTTAAATTCAATGACTGAGGATATTTTAAAATACGAAATCAACATATTGAAGTATAACCAAGAAATATTATTTGTAAATGCACTTAAAAATACATATTAAAAAAAAAATTTTCTCTCTTTGTTCTGAAATTATTCAGCTGAATATGTAGCAATATTCAGCCGAATACCTGTCCAGTATTTGGCCAGCTGAATATTCAGCAAAATAGGTGAATATCGAATAGTGGCTGAATATTCATTACATCCCTATCCATAAGTATATAAATATACAGTCACTTTTCTCCAGTTCCACAGAAAATTTTTAAGTTTCAGTGTAATTAATTTTTGCTTTGTGGTTGAAATTTTTTGGAAGTTAAACTCACACACATATTTTTTTTTCTTTCTTTCTTCCATCTCTGTGCATTCTCATCCCCATATTTAATATCAAGACTTTTCTACATAACAAGTTTTGATCATTTTTAAAATGTGAAAACCCTTGAAAGGTAACTTTACAATTCAGAAAATCATTATTGTTAGCAAAATTTGGCTGAAATATCCATTGCATAAGTATTTTTCTTCTTTTCCTTTAAATAAGCTGCAAATGCACTATGTTATAAAATATATTGCAGTACTGTTTGATAATCAAATTAAATACTGCTTAAAAATAATGTAAAGAGTAGTAAATGTAGGGGGAAAATTCAATCCTACCCATCCCCCCCCTCCCCCCCCCACACACACACACACAAAAAAAAAAGCAATTTTACAGATGATAAATCTGTATGACAAACTTTTAGAAAGGTGAGGGAAAAAAAGGAAAAGAAAAGAAACACAGTAGGTTTAAGAAAATTTTCTGAATGTTTCTTAACTCTCTCTCGAAAGTTTATTGTGTATAAGAGTTCACAACACAGCTGGTAAACAGACATTGCAATAATTTTCTCTAATATAAAGTAATTTTTTTTCTTCTTAAAATTCATAAGTTGCAACTTAAAAAAAAAAAAAAAACAATAACACCGGAACTGAATTGTCAAGCATTAAGAATAACAACAAATAATTAATGAAGTAATGGACACAACCCACATTAGAAGGTGCACAGTGCTGCATAGAGCTTCTGAGGCGATGAAATATTGACTTTTCATGTTTAAGTTCACAGAGTTTTGTTCCATTAGTAAAACATTTGTCTCATTTGTAACATTAAAAAATATATAAAGAAATTACAAAATCAGCTAAATATATTTTTATTGGAAATTCTATGCTCCAAAGCATATAATACAAACATTAGCCAATCAAAAAGGCCCTGTACATTAAGTATATTTTTACATTAAAAAAAAAATAAAATAAAATAAAAATATGTACTTTTACACAGTTCTCAAGTCTTGCTTCAAGGTGGAAGGAGATCTAAAAGTCCAGCACCATCCCATGATTGCTGTCCTTGATTCTGTTGTTGCTGCCCAACTGTTGAGTTTATGGCTCCTTGTGGGATGTTCCCTTGTAACTGTGGTCTCATGCCCTGAGGATGCTGTTGCATCATTGCCTGCATTGATTGCTGCCTTCGCATCTGCTGCTGCTGGATTTTTAAAAGAAAAATATCCAATTAGATCATGTACAGGTTCCATGATGTTTTCAATAAATGAAATTCTCCACTTCCCGCAGTTTTTCTTGCTACTGATTAACTATTACGCTATGAATAATTATTACATTTTTATATGATATACAGGGGTTCCAGCAGCAAAAGAAGAAAAATCTACAGTACAGTTTTAAAATATAGGACAGGGAAAAAAAAAAAAAAAAAGCCATCTTCCATAGATCTTTCATAGTGAAAACTTGTCTTAAATGGAAATATTTTCAGATCCTATAAACATGTGGTCTAATGAATAGCACTTTTATTTAATGAAAATCTACTTTTAGAGGGGAACCACCACAAGTTCTTTAAGACAAGCTTTGCCATGAGAGAAAGTTAGCACAACCATGTTACAGTACAGCTACAATATATTAAATAACATCTGTAGCACAATTCATACATAGCAAGCATTTTCATTAACCTTTACAGACCCAAGTAACAGAATTTTTGAAAATCTTAAGAGACTGGCCTGAAATTTTGTATTCTCTTTAGAACAATCAGTAATGAAATTGTTCATGCCTTCCCATGTATACATAAAGTGTGAAGAATTTCTCTTTGTTAGAGCAGGCTATTTCCTGGGAACCAAGAAGGGTGAAAGGAAAGTGAGGAATTGGCTTTCTAAATGTTTGTTGAACCAAAAGTAAACTTTAAAGCTTGACTTTGTTGAACTTCAGAGCACTAACAGCATATAATAAAATTATGTAAAATAAATACTGACAGTTAAAAACGCGTAAAATTATTATTGAAAAACTGTTTAAAAGCTATATATTTTGGCTAAAAATCATGGTCATTTTCAGGTAATGAAACTGCTGCTGTTCTGCCTATCTTTTCTTCTCATGATGTTGATAAAGGCGCTCCATATGCTATAAAAATATGAATGCATCATGCCTTCATCTGTTGTCAATATTTCCAATGATTAGCGAAAGAATGTGTACATCCAATTCTTATAATTTGCAATTTTTTTTAAATGTTATTAAAGTCCATTTCAATTTTAGATTCCTGGACCAAGCAGGACAGGGCAGTGCTAAATTTATTGAATTTAATGTCATTAATTTTTTCATTTATAATGTCATTATCATTCATGTTTCTGATAATAAGTTCATGTCTACAGAGAATGGCATTCCAATTCATTAACAGCACACGATGTATCTTAAAATCTTCAAATTGATTTTCAAATACAAGCTTCAAGTCTTATATGAAAGAAGCGTATCTATCCACTGCCTCTGTGTGATATCTGGTTGCAATGACAGTGTAGGAAAGTGGGTCAAGTTTTTCATCCTTAGTTGTGTTGTTCCCAAAGATTAAGCTTCATTTGAAATGCCAAAATTAGATCATGCATGCTATTAATCAATTGGCCTTTTCCTTATAAACGAGTATTAGCATTATTTAGGTTGCTAATTATATCAAATAGAAATGTAAAATCACACATTCACACTTTATCCTCAAACTCTGGGATACTTTTGGATTTGCTTTCTAGTCACTATGGAACATTATCAAAAAATTTACTGAAACATACATTAATAATTTACATGTTACCAATAAATGTACATCACAATTTTATAGTATATAAATAAAGGGTATACATGCAAATCTCACATTCTTCACTAGGAAATTAGTACTTAGTAAAATGAAAAAAATAGGGACTAAACAAACATGAGATATATATAGGCACAATTTCTTTCTTTCTTTTTTTTGTGATATATTTGTTGCCATAGCAACTACTTGCACACAGTCTTAAACCTGTAATAATTCTGCTAAAGCTAGAATTTATATTTAAGTATAAAAAATGTGAGTTTTGCAAAAGTGGAGAACATGAATTTTGCATCAACACCATTAATATGTACAAAATATATCAATAAAATACCTGTTGCTGTTGTAATAAACTTCTTAGTTGGGGATTATTAGTGGGATTAACTTGGTGCATTTGCAAACCTTGCTGTTGTTGGGCAGAGGCTTGAGCTTGTGCCTGTGCTTGGGACTGGGCCTGAATCAATTGTTGCTGATGTCGCTGTTGAGCTGTAGCCTGATCTAATTGTTGTTGCTGATGCTGCAGCTGCTGCTGCAACTAAAAATCAAAAATTTTACAAAATGATTTTAATAATAACAAATAAGAAAGTTTAATAATGTAAACAGTAGAGGAAAATCACTTTGAAATGTATGAAAATGTGAGGCTTAGTAGTAAAAAACTTGCATACTAAATAACTATATAATAAAATTGAAACAATCCTTTGCTTTAATCCAAAAGAACAAAATAAGAATTTATTTACAAGTCAGAAGTGGCTTAATGCTACTGGGACAAGATAAAAGATATGTTTATTACCCAGAACAGCATGTTAGCACTCAGTATCAAACAACAAATATCTAACACATTACCTTTATCATATAAACAAAAAATCAATTATATATTTTCTGATCCCTGTCTTATATATGTCTGATCCCTGAATTTTTTCCCCTCAAGGGCTGGTAAGTAACAAATAAGAATTTATTTAATAACACATGCTCTAAGGAGAAAGAAAGTTGAAATAAACTAGTGACATTCCTTATTTTTGCAATAACACTTATCAATGCGGCCTTAACAATTAAAACAAATATTAAAGAGTAATATTAACTAAAACAATGTCAAGTATTGTTGCTTAATCACAAAAGCAAGTTTTTTATAACATTAAGTTACAATAATAAAAGGTTTAATAGTTCTTTGATAGTGAATGGTACAAGATAAAAAATTATTCTTATAGTCTTTTAACAACATGCAATATGTGCTACTTTAGATCTTATCTTGTGCAAAAAACTGTTGTGATCTTGCATAAGCCGAAATATCATTGATGAAAAAAAAAAAAAAATAATAATAATAACACTTTTGCTGTTTTTAATATTGTTCATATTAATTAAATCACCAAAATAAGCCAAAGTCACTATTTCTGTGGTAAGTTATTACAAATGACCACAAATTTTTTTTAATTGTAGCTTAATATTTTTTTTCTTTATTTCATTGTAAAAATATATATATATATATATAACACACATGGAAAGCTAAGATTGCACTTTGAAGGTTAAGGGAGCACTATATTAAGCCTTTATATGTGTATTTTAAAATAAATACACTATATTATCTTTTTACATAATTCCAAAATAACACTGGTGTTATTTTGCAGCATAGCTTAGCACAATAAATTATACAGTAACAGTGATTATTAATCAGCGATTTTTCATTAAAATCCAGTCAAGCCCAAAATGCAGAATAAAATCTTACATAGGCTTTGATATCTCAAGAGATACAAGGAATGTCACATCAATTATGCATAAACAAGCTCATTTGTTGCCTGAGACTGAAAAATTGTTGTTGTGATTTTTTTAAAAGTAATTTTTAAAGTTATTTTTAAAAAATAAAATTAAGGTACAATAAACAATTACAAATTTCATTTTTTAATATTGTGATTTTATTTTTAAACAAGAAAACTTATCTATCATTTGTTACTTTAGCATATTTTTGACATGGTGTTGTGCAAAAGATTTAAAAAAAAAAAAAGAGCTAATGCATAAATATTTTTTAATCCTTGAAATACCTGGTGAGTTAAGGGTATTTGTCGAAGAAAAAAATATCTGATGTGGACAACACATGACTTGCACGTCTTATTAAATCAAAAATATTTTTGGCCCACTTCATCTAAACTTATTTAAAATACTGCAGTAATAGGAAGGTTTAGTGATTTCTAGCGAGATTTTAAGCATGGACCAAACAATGACTGACTATCGCCAACTTTTGTGATATTTTGCCAAAACGATGAAGGACGATGAAAAATGGCGATATTTTGGGCATAGAAAAAATGACAGACTATCGCCGAGTGTGGTGATATTTCATCAAAACATGCCAAGAATGATGACAAATCGCGATATTTTGGGCATGGACCAAATGACTGACTATCGCCAAAACTCGCCAAGGTCGACGACAGATGGCAAGATTTTGGGCATGGATCAAACAATGACTGTCTACAGTTGTATTATATTGAAGATGTCCATAGACATTAAGGTATTGAAATTCTTTTCGGTGGTCCTGTAAATAAACTCTCCAGTAGATTGGAACCAAAAGTTGAGATGCACAACTAGATGTTACAATAATCTTATAAATGAAATTTTATAATAGTTTTTGAGATTTGAGAGTTATATGCACACACATACACCAAAAGTCGTCAAGCTTGGCAACTTTTGGCATAGTTGTTGAGGGAGGCATGTGACCGTGGTCGGACCATTACCTAACTTATATGGTAGGATGGTATTGTGCTTGAAATGGATGAATGCCCGTAAAATTGCCATTGACCATAATGTATTGGAAATCTTTTGAGTGTTCCTGTAGCAGAATTATAAATGATAAAGACACTTTTTTTAATGGAGAAATTCATTTTCAACAGCATATATCACTTCTGAGTCGTTTGAAATAGCCCAATACCTCTAAAATACGCTTTAATGAATTTTGGCCCATAGAGCATAATGTATATTTGATTCTTTTGGGCGGTCCTGTTGATAAACTTTCCAGTCGAATGGAACCGAAAGGGGAGGTGCACGACTATAGATGTTACAACAATCCTAAATATAAAGTTTCAACATTTTACGACCAATAGTTTTTGAGATATGAGAGTTACATATGTACGTACAGATGACATGGAAAAACGGGCCACAATAGACTCACCGCTGGTCAAAATGAGTTGCAGATGTGTTTATATGATCGTGCATGCCAGCTTACGATAAATGCATCGAAAAATTTTTTAAAATTAAATTTAGAGATAGTCAAAATCAGTTTTTTTTTCATCGAAATTTGGCCCCCGAAATTTTTTGGGATCACATTACTTCCTTATATTCCGTACAAGGAAAAATAACTTTCCAGTCTACCTTATACTCCGTACAAGGAAGTAAAAACTCCGTTTTTAGACTTGGTACACAAATTGAAATAAACTAATAGCACCATGGACTCCAAAAAATTCCAGATGGTTCTTCATAAGCTGCTTTACACACTGCAATAAGCGAAAAAGCTGTGGCGTTTGTGAAATTTTCAGAAAAAATTCTTAAACATGGATCTGAGCTGCAAGATTTTTTGAAGAAATTTTGCAAAAATTTCCAAATTTTAAGAATTTTTTCTAAAAGTTTTGATACTGATATAGATTTATCGTTTATTTCAGTATGTAGTACAGCTTGTAAAGAGACATCTTCAAAATTTTGAAGTGCCTGGCATAATTAGTTTATTTGTACTTGTGTGCCAAAATCACATGATTTTTTCGAACTACACTTAAATAAAGTTAATTTCAAAAAATAAACACTTTAACCCTTTCCGTCCCAGTTATCCGACTGGAATCACAACAATCATAGATGTTTTTCAGATTTCTTTGGTATATGAAGTATACTTTTTAATGTATTTTTTTTATATAATGCAAAGCCAATTGACATCACTGTGATTGAAAGAGTTGAAACAATAAATAGCTTCTTAGAGCTACTGTTTTTAGCTCTTCTACCATGCACCTAGGATGGTGAAAAGCACCAGCCAAGCAAAATTTAATTGTTACTTTTCAGGTCCACTTAATATTATAAGTGACTACAGAAGCTTTTTAAAGTAGTCTCTTGTCCGTGTAATAACTTGTTGTTTGACAAAATGAAGCTCAAGATTGAAGTTCCACTAACACTGCACAAAAGAAATAGATCATCAATTTGAAGAGTATATTTGACAATATCTAGATTAGCCCAGGCTTGTTGAAAATGATCAAGTAAACTTGTTTTAAGTCTAGACACCATAACACCTTCTTCATTAGTATTACTAATAGTGTTTTACAGGATTGTGGTAATTTTAATTACATATTGAAAGTAATATACATTGTAGTGTGTTTCCTGTGTCTGATTAACAAAGGTAAGTTTTTCTTTATTATTTTTGCATCTACAGCTTGCAACACTATAGTACAGAGTTTCTCAAACTGTGTTCAGTGAAAAAATCCCTGCCTTGGTGAACAATATACTAGACTCCAATTTATACAAGATGCTCTATCAAAATTCAAAGGCTCTGAAAGGGCTCCATCATAGAAAAAGTTTTAAGAGATCTTGCCCTGGTACATTCAGTTTGTTAGAGACTATGATGACTCAGTGGCTATGATCTAAGCCACTGAGTTACCTATATAAATAAAACAAGACATAAAATGCAAATGTGTCTGTTCATTCATCAAGAGGGACAGTTTAAGCTTACCAAATGTAGTATAGGAGTTTACTACAGATTCTGGTCCCTCTTGAAGTGATTTTTTTTTACTTCTTTGTATGAAGTAAAAGGAAGTATAGGGATGGCAAAAATTTTTGGTATTCGGATTTTGATGAAAAAATTGATTTTGACTACCTCTAAATTTATTTTCAAGAGTTTTTGAGAGACATCTGTATGTACATACATAACTCACATACCTCAAAAACTATTAGTTGTGGAATTTTGAAATTTTACATTTAGAGTTGTTGCAACATGTAGTTGTGCACCTCCCTTTTTGGTTCCTATCTACTGGAAAGTTTATTTACAGGGCCACATAAAAGAATTTCAATATATTAAGTTCTATGGATGTCTTCAAAATATTACGTCTGTAATAAGTCATTGTTTGGACCATCCAAAATCTTGCCAACTGTCATCAACCTTGGCAAGTTTTGCAGAACTCTAAAAGTTTTAACCGTTGAATGTTTGAGATTTTGTATTTGGAACTAAGGTAACATTTAACTGTGCATCTCTTTTTTGGTTGCAATTAACTGGGTAATTTATTTACAGAGTGACACAAAATACTTTTAATACATTAAGGTCTAGGGATACATTCAACCTATTAAGTCTGTAGTCAATTGCTATTTCAGCTATGCCAAAATCTTGCAAACTACCTCAAGCTTGGGAGCTTTGAATACAATATCATCAAATTAAGTGTCAAAAATAAATCTTACAAACTGAACCTAGCTTAGTGATACCTCAAACATTTGCTTAGAAATCACTAAACCTTAGTATTATTGTAGTATCGTATCTCTTTCAAATGATGTAAGTTTACATGAAATTCACTGAAAAATATTTATGATTTAAAAGGCGTAGAAGGAAGACGTGGTATCCACATTGGTTTGAAATTTTGTAAAGATATTTATGGAGTATAGAGAAGGTATAGAGGACTTTAAAAGTTTAAAAAGCCACCCATTCCTTGATTTTTAGCAATATTTTATTTTGTAATTTGCAGTTTTACAAAGCTTTCCTAATATCCAAAAGTGAATAATGGGACACTTTTCATGGGTTTAATACTGAATTAAATGTAAACAAATTAATAATCTCTGCTGCAAAAATTGTGTCACAAGCAAAACAATTTTGTACTTTTCATGATTTCAGTTATCTACGAATAGCTCTTTAAGATAGCCAAGATTGAATATAGACTTTTTTTGTGAGATAAAAATAAACAAACATGAAATATTTTGGTTTTGTTTTACATAAACTGTGGATACAGATTGAGGATCTCAGTTTTCCCTACAAGTTAGCATTTAAATTGCAGGTGAGATTATAACAGCCTTGCACTGTATTTACATCTTTTCAAAAAGGGCAGGGCAGATTTATTTAAAAATATGCATATTTACATATTAAAATGACCTATTAAGAAAGTTCAAAAAAAAAAAAAAAAAACCACATTTATAACATAATAAAAATGTTGTACAATAAATTTAGGTGAATGACAAAAATGTAAGAATTATTTCATTCATTGGAGGAAAGTTTTAATAAAATCTAAGCATGTGAGCCAAGCACTGAGAATTGATCTGAAACAACCTTTTAAGAAAACATGGACATTTTTATGAAACAAGTCGCAATGACCCATGTTGCAATCACCTTGTGACCAGAAATTGAAATCAACTAAAAATCTCAGTGTAATGCTGTACAAGCAATGCCTCTAAAAAGACACTGCTGTAATTTCAATGATTCACACTGTGACATTGCCACAGAAAGGCATTCAACTGCCAAGGTGACTCATAGTGTTTTTTTTAAACTACTTTTTCTTCTCCCCAATGGCATGGCACTGACACATTAAGGTTAAGCTAGAGGGTTGTCGAACATGTTAGCCATTTATTAAGGGGGCACCTGATAAGCAACCTTCATTATTCCTAACCAATACATTACAAATACCCGAGCAAACCCATGCCAGGAATTGAACCTGGACCCTGGAAAGATGAGGTAGAAAGGTGCTACTACACCACCTGGACAGCACTCACAGTGCTATTAAAGTATATATTAATGTATGTGAGATTTAAAAATACACATTTAAAAAATTTAATAAATTTTGATCCTACTTTATGAATGAAACGTTATTTTTTAGCATTACTTTTACATTCAATAAAGTTCATACAAATAATTCTCATTGCAGTCGCATGGGTTAGAATAAGCACTCATAAACAGCTAAGAGTATTACAATATTTTAGCAGAGAGAAACAGAATAATTTTTGAATACTTGTCTAATAGCATTCTGTCTTTCTATTATTTGTTGCTGATGATGTTGTTGCTGTTGTTGTTGCTCTTGGGCAGCTTTAAACTGCAACTCCTTTTGTTGAGCTGCTTCCAAAGTTTGTTGGAGATGTTGTATTTTTAACTGAAAATATAATTATGTTCATATAGATTACTACTTTTTGTTTCTTTTATACCACTAAAACATTTTCAATTTAATTTTATTTTAGGTGGCAGTCTTTAAGAGAGTGGTTTATTCTTGAACATTACAATATCCGTAAAACAAATAACATCCTACTTAAAAAAAAAAAAAAAAAAAAAAAAAAAAAAAAAAAAAAAAAGTGGATGAATAAAAATAAGAGTGATAAGAAATAGTTAACAGATTAAGGTAACTCGGGAGGGGGGGGGGGGAAGTATATAATTTAAACTTATACTGTGTTGAAAATTACAGAACCGAACCACACTAAACAAAAAACAAAGGCTGCACGAACAAGTAAAAACAAAAACATATTAAAAACAATATATTCAGAAAATGAGGTTTTTTTTTTTAGCCATACTTTCAAAGCAAGATTAATTAATTTACTGCTATTTTATTTTATAAAATACAAATATTTTTACTTGTTCTAAAAGACTTGCTGAAATTAAAGTCTTATTTTAGCACTTTCTCTGTTTATCAATGAACCTTAATGAACCTATACTGATGAGCAATTAATATTTTTCATTTCAGTGACTATAATGAATTTCAAGTTATTAACTACTGAAGAAATTTTAAATACTTGTATCCTCTAAGGGGGAAAATTTCCTTTATTTAATTTTTTCAAACATTAATAATTCAAAGAAATGTGCAGGAATGTTTGAACCCTTTAAACACTAAATACTGACCTTGAATGACTAAAAATATATTATTTCCCTTATAAAACATTTAGAATGCAATAATTAGAATGAAAAAAATTTGATTTTCCAAAATACTGTTCAAACATGCCACCTCTCCCCAATAACTATCCTTATTATGGAGCACACCTAGTATAAAATTTTGAAAAAAATCCTTTTCCCAAACCATGGAAACTGTCCAGAAGGCTCAGAGAGTTGGTGCGCTTATCGCTGCGTTGAAGCTGAAGGAATGAACTTGACTAAGTTCAAGCATGATTATTTCCCACTTGATTCAAATGTTCAAAAAGCTCTGAAACCAATATATCAAGACTTGTCTCGGCATGAATTGCTTGACAGATGCAAGGGTAAAGTAAATAAAAAACTTTGTAAAAAACACACATAAGATGTTATAGGTAAGAGGATACGTACGTTTCAACCAAAAATTGTTTTGGCCTTCTTCAGTCCAAGGCCTTCGTTGCAAGCAACACAGGGGCTACAAGCAACCCTGTGTTGCTTGCAACGAAGGCCTTGGACTGAAGAAGGCCAAAACAATTTTTGGTTGAAACGTACGTATCCTCTTACCTATAACATCTTATGTGTGTTTTTTACAAAGTTTTTTATTTACTTTATTGTTTAACACCAGTATTTTGAGTGTTTTTTTCGTCGTTTTGTTTATTTAGATGCAAGGGTAATAATATGCAGAATAATAACGAAAGCTACAGTGGTTTACTTTGTAGCTTTCGTTGGGTTTTATAGCTTTTTTTTAAACTCTGCAATTTTGTTAAATTTCAAATCCCCCCCCCCCCAATTGCGGGTCATTGTATAGGCAATACCTTCTAGTTTAATAATATTTTTGGGTTTTTTGATTTCAGTCACAGTGAAGGCTGCAATTGCCGGCTTGAAGGCCTGCACTTCAAGGCAGTGGGGGACTCTTTTTTTGTGGCTTGGGAAACAGTGAATAACTTGCTGAAAATTTAATTTTTTTCCTTTGAAAATTTCAGTGCATTTCATATTTATGTATAAATATATACTCCAAATTTTAAAATACTTGATGCAGTAGTTTTCTTTTAAAAAATTGCCCCAAATCACCTTTTTTTGGCAGTCACACTAGGTGTGCCCCTTAATATAATCCAACAATCCACCTACATAAATATCACAAGTTTTCAATCTATATTGAGGGAGAAAAGGAGGACAAAATAATAATAATAATAATAATAAATAAAAGGAAAAAAAAATAGAAAAATATTCGATATGTACATTAGGGTGGATCGAAATAATAGGAAATTTTTTTTTTTTCGAAATCAATTTTGGCGTAGGGTGGAAAAGTTGCGTCTTTAGTATTTTAGTTTGCATATTAATTTTTATTGAAATCCTTCAATATCTTGAGGTGCCCCAACTGCCTTAAATGTAGTTTAAAATTGAAATTTTACGAAAATTAAAAAAAAAATAATAATATACGAAATTTTTTAGCCGGAGTGTCATAAAGCTTAGACTTGGGTACAATAGTTCATACAAATATTTTTATTTAATTCCATTCATATCTTCCTGTGCCCCAAGCCCCCGAAAAATAGTTGAAAATTGAGACAATTTCATGAAAATGCAATAAAAATTGTAAAGTAAATATTTTTTTTTATAAATTTGGAAGGATACCCAGCTAATAAAGTATAGACGTTTCTGCCGTCTTAAAAGCTGCTATACGAAAACTAGAGGCGTTAGGAGTATTTTTGTTGATGCTCCAAAAAATGAAACTATTTGGATTTTTTGCATATTTGATTAAGTCGATGTGCTAACATAAAATAAACTGAAAGAATATAACTAATAAATTATAGATATATGATATAATTAGCGTGAGAAAAAACTATTTTAATCTAAACTCTGATTTTGAGTTAAAAAACTTCATTATGTTCCTTGATTCGAGGCTAGATCTTATAAATCCGTCTCTTCTTTCTTCTCCACAAACAAGAGATGCAGCCTCTGTTACCAGTTTCACACAGCGTTCAGTTCCTTGTGTGTGACATGGGAAGTTAGATAAATGAGGAAATTTAACTGAAGCAATATCCTTTGACAGGAATGATTTTAAGTCTTCATCGGAGATGTCTTTTAAGACTACAGGCTCTAAACACTCGTTATTGTCACTCCAAAAAATTAAATCCCTATAATCTGTTGATCGCATGCTTATTACCGGTACACGAAAATTTCTCACAGATGAAGTATTATGATTCTCTTTTCTGATAGATATAACCTTGTGGTAAGCTAATTTTCGAATGGTATCTCTATCATCATATAACATAGCTAAAAGCAAATTCTCTGAATGTGCAAAAAATCCGTTTCTTTGGATGACAGCGTCAACAGTTTTTCTTAGGTGATCCGGCATGTATCTTGAGTACATAATTAGCTTCCACAGGTGTCTAGAACCTTCAGTGCACAGTGGCTTTCCTTTTATGTGGAACCACATTGGACCATATACCTTCATAATATATGTAACTAAATGTAATAAAGTCTCGGAAGACTCTTCTGTTGTCACATAAAGACGAAGAATTCGATTTGCGCTAGTCAACCACCTGGAATGCACTACCGGCCCTGGTCGAATAGCAACTAAATCTTGAGCTTGCATTCTCCTGAAGACACCGCTTTTAACATGTCCAACAAATATCGTTGGTCTGTACTCAAAATATTCCGATCGACATCTGGAAACAGATTTCCCTCGATCTTACAAAATTTCGTTAAAGGAAGTGTATGGCAAGTTTGCAATAACTTCCCAATTGCACCAGAAAATGCTTTGGGGCCATGAGTTACGCCATCAAGCTGAACCAGAAGATGTCGTAGAGGAAGTTCGTTTAGATGCAGCATGCAAATGAACCACTGAAGTGGACGATTTAGTTCAGCTTCTATAATTGCTATAAGGGAATCGGTTGATATACCTTAGTCGTTAAAGAAGGTTAATATTCCATTCTTAATGTTAATTGCAGATACAGACGAAACAGTTAGATGCCCAAGGTAAATGGAGCTTGGTTCTTGTATTAAAGAAATGTGTTCTTCTTTGGTAATACAGCCGTAATACTTATTACCCTTTTTAACTTGTGTTCTAGATTTATCTTTTCGCCCATCGAAATAGAGCCTTGCTGACTTCCGAGATAAATTACCTTGTTGTAATTCTTTTCTGTGTCTTTCACGCTCTCTGCGAACTTTATTTCGATCAATAACTTTAGTAGTATCCATTTCGCTGACTAGGCCAAGATCCTGCAGAAGAGCGGAAGAAAGAGATGCAGCTGCTCTGTCTGAGATTCCACGACGATCACATTCTCTGGAAAAAGTGGAAAGTTTTATTTTTTGAACATTTGAACAATCACCAGAAGCAGAAGAGCAAGAGGGTTGCAGATCGAAGTTGTGTTGCAAGCTGTAGGAGGGTCTAAATGAATTTGATTTTCTGCTGACTTCTTTTTATTCCTCTTTATTTGTATCATCCTCTTTCTCTTCGTTTTCCGAAGAATAACTGCTTTCAAACTCTTTACAATCACTAATTTCTTTGAAGCTAGAAGGATAAGAATCAGTTTTCGAGTTTTTAGCTCGTTTTATTTTTCTTTCTTGTCTTTTTTGAAGCTGTTTTGTAGTTTTTTTATCAACTGGCCCGACCGATTATCATAGTTCTAGTACTTTGCTGATCGTTCAAAAATGTTCTTTCATCTACAGGAACCTTTCTTTCTTTTGAACAGCAACATGATGCAAAATCGTCGCATTTGCAGCAAGCAATGTCAAAGAGGGTTCGCTCCCACTTGCCCTTCAGATTGTCCAGTTTCTTTATGTAGCCCTCTGATTCTTTTCTACCATTGTATGGTTTCAAAATCTTCCCGTATTCGTTGTTGAGCTTTGTTATCTTTTCAACGATTCCTTTGTTTGAAATTATTGGAATAGAAGACTTGTTCCATATAATTTCCAACGACTCCGCAACTTTTTTTGATATCAAAGGAGCAGGTGGGTCTTTGTTTTTCATAAGGCTTTTTGTCTGGTTTCTGACAAGCAAAAACTTTCGAATTATATCTGCATTTGTAGGAAGTTTTATTAGAGACATCTCGGTGGGGTTGCCAAACAAAGGGCAAATAGAAGATTTCCTTGTGGGAATTTTGCCTGAACTCATTCTGTCTTATATCTCTATACTCAAAAAAGTAAAATAAAATAAAATAAATAGTTGAAATAAATGTAAGGAAGTAAAAAAAAAGAAACATAGCTAACAGAAGAACACTAGAAGTAAAATGAAAGAAAAACAATATATCACAGTATATACTGGAGAAAATTATGAAATAACTTACTTCAGATTATAAACAAGCAATGTAGTGTCGAGCCACATACTTGCCAGAATGTGGTTGATGAAATACTCAGAGTAATTTTTAATTTCAAACATTCATAATAAGTCTCAACAAAAGATGTCTTTTAACATATGCTACATGGAATCGTCTGCGTATCAGCGAGACGTCTCATTCTTTTGGCGGGGAAAATATAGTGACGTCATATCAGAAGCACGGACGGAAGCTTATTCTTGTTTCGTGTCGAGGCTAGCTAGGGAAACAGCCGATTTTTTTGTTTTCTATTCAAATTTTTAGGTTTGGAGCACCCAAAGGAAATGCTCAGAAATATTTGTTGTGGAAAAAGAAATTTTTGGCCATTCCGAAAGTTATGACATCCAAACCATTACATATATATGTATTTTTTTCAAAAAATTGATTTTTTGGGGGTGAGTGGGGCACCTGAAGGGGATGTTTAAAAAAAAATTTTTTTTTGAAAAATTCTCACCTGACCATTTGGCAACTTTTGCCATGTCAGCCGTCATTAAAATAAAAAAAATTTTTTTTCGATCCACCCTAATGTACATATAGGAGATTCCCCCCCCCCCCCCAAAAAAAAAAAAAAAAAGGAATAAAAGATCTAATTTTTAGACAACTGCAAACTATTACAACTCTGGTATAGTAAAGCAAAATGGCATAATGTGAATTTTTAACAATGAAAATGACTTAAAGATCCAATTAATAAACAAAAATACACGTTTTCAGAGAGGTAAAGCATTAATACAGTTTCAAATATCGCACATTAGTTCATTTTGACATCCTAACATCTTTATTATTTAAGTACTAACTTAGAGTAAAACAGTTGAGCATGAGAAAATTCTTATTTCTGATACAGAAATAGGAAATGGTACTTCACATGATCCTTTCTTTTAAGTAAAAATTTAAAATGATTTTCCATGCCTCAGACACAGATCAGCTAACAGATATTCAAGATAATTTAATTAATGAGAATTCATTTTTTAATAAAATTGGCTTCATTTCACTTTGATCATCATATTGATTCATTCGATGCAATTTTATTCAGTAAATTTGTACATATTTTAAAAGGGTAATGTTGTATTTACAGTTAAAAGTTTTTTTAATTGGAAATGACACATAATACATAAAAAAATTATTTTTTGGAACACATATAAAGAAATTCTAGACATGTGTTAAGTTTTGTATACAAATAATACTGCAAAATAATTATTATATAAAATTAATAATAAGTAATTTATTGAATCAAACAGCTGATGTTAAAATAAAGTTTAAAATATATATCAAATTACGTACGAAGGGTTGAAAATACTGTGACAGGTAATTAAAAACAAATAAAAACATATAAGAACATATGCAAATATGATAAATGTGCTCTACATCAATAAAATCACAAAAATTATTCAACATTATACACCACAACTCAAACTATTAAATTTAGAAGTTTGTGAAGCTAAATATATTTTCAATGAATATGCAAAAATCTTAATTTACATATTCATGCATGTGCATAATACAGGCATAAAGAAAAACTTGAGATTGATTATAATTATAGGATATGGCATTCAGAGAATGCAGTGTATATTTTGCAAGCAACAAATGATATAATATAAAATTATACATTGAAAATCACGTAAAAGGCAGAAATTTACATCTACTAGTTAAAAGTATTGTCTAGGCAAATTTATCACACAAATAAATTTTATGTATTTATATACTTTTATAGTATGAAAATATATTACCAAATATTGGTGATATTTTTAGCATTTATGCATTGAACAGTGTAAAAATAGAAAAATATTCTGAAAGATTAGCGTTTTGTATTTATTATCTTTTTTAATGTATAGGGGGAAAAGTATTTTGACTTTTTAAAATTAAACTAACACTTGTAAAGTAAATATGCTTTAAGAATTGAAATTAAGAATGCTTCATGTCATTAAATAAATTTCAGGTGAATTTTTTAAGAAAAAGCAAGGTTAATTTTATTGTAAGCATAAAAAAATCTAGTCACAAAAATATTCAGACAAGACATACTTAGCATATAACTATCAAGAAACTGTTGATTTTCTGCATCTATTACATATGCAATATCTTTTATACAATGCCTTAAGTGCATCTTATGAAAGGAAGAAAAGTTTGGGAAGGGGAAAAAAATCAATATGATTATTATGTTACACAATATTTTTTTCCCCCTTTTAATTTGAACAGATCTACAAATTCATTGGAAATTATTTTTCACATCACACATACTTATTTTTTATAGATGAATACCACAATAAAAATTTTAATACTAATCTTTCAAATAGGACCCCCCCCCACACACCCTTATAAATACCAGTTATCTTACTTAACTATCTTACAAACTTGTAACAGAAAACCTGAAACCTAGTTTTCAACAAGACTCATCAAGTTAAAAATTATTATCAATTTGATTTAATTACTTTTCAAGCCATCAAACTAACATTAATTTTAGGGCACCCAACCATGGCTCACTGGGATATATACAGGCTGTCCAAAAAGCTCCGTTTTTCCATACGAGTAAATTTTTGCCGCTTCGCCGATTTGTCGCTTTTACCCAACGTTATCACTGTTGCCAACTCTGCCGGAGAAAATATGCCTAAAATCAAAGCTAAAAGTATCCAGGAATGGATAACAATGGCCGCATTCGTAAACGCCAAACGAGTTGCACTCGTGCAACGAGTTTATCGTTTACGAATGCAGCCAATGTTTTCAAGCGCTGAGAAAAAAAAAAAAAAAAAAGCCGCGTTTGGCACCTTTTTTAGCACTTGAGTGCTATTTCGCTCGAGCATGGTTTTTGTGTAGACACGATTGTTATATTTGAATGTGTCATTGTTATCCATTACTGGATACTTTTAGATTTGATTTTAGGCATATTTTCTCCGGCAGAGTTGGCAACAGTGATAACGTTGGGTAAAAGCGACAAATCGGCAAAAATTTTCTCTACGCAAAATCCCATAGGAGAAACTGGTTTCCAGACAGCCTGTATTTATCCAAGTGAGCCATGCACCCAACACACACTAGTTAATTTATATCTGGATTAAAAAGTTGAAAAATTTAGTCTGAATGAAACAACTTAAGTAGAAATATTGCTTTTAGTAATGAGTTTGATAAGTTGTATTATAACTCCTGTTCTATATTAAAGTAAAAGCACATGAAATTTGCATGGAATAAACAGAAACAAATCTACCACAAAAATATTTAGACAAAACATGCTTAGCACATTTTAACTGTGAAGATACTGTATCCATAAATGAGCATAAATCCTAGCAAACTAATGATTATGGAGGAGGAGGGGGAGATTGATTTATTTAAAAAGACTTAAATTTGTGACATATATTACATAGTTATGGTGAAATTAAGTTGCATAAAGATGTCATAGCTAAAGTAGTCTTTTTTTTCTTCTTTTAATGGCATGCTTGGCATTATTTGGCCTTGGCTGAGTACTAAGGCCAGAAGTTTTGGTCAGTTGATTGTGATTGATTAAGGCAAACCTGCGCGAGGGGCATCAGCCTAAGATGAGGGATACCTTGTTAGGAGGACTTTCTAAGGGGTTCTAACGCGGATGTTACATCTGGAGGAAACCTACCAAAACTCCAGTCCGTTAGATCGACGAACGTGCGATGGGACCCGAACCTGGGACCTTCACACTTCGGCCATCTACCATTTTCAGTGACAAAACTACAGTGCCATGGTGAGGCTGGGTAATTTTATTATGGAAGCACATAATAGGTGGATCAATGTGGCTTCCTATGGAAAAGGATGCACAAAATGGCACCTAGTCCATGCCGAGAACAGACTCATGGTATTTTAGAATAGTCCTTTAACCACTACACAACCTGAAGGAGCATTTTAATTAAGATATTTTTATGAATAAGATAATATCAATAAAAAACATATATAAGCCATCTAAGTATTGTTAATGAAAGGGAAAAGACAAAGGTCATTCAAATTTATTTCTAGGATTCTAAAAGAAGTTTATTTTAAAGCATACATATTTTATATTGTTACTAATTTTTATCTTCCTTGTTAACTTTTGCCAGAGAAAGGTAAAGTTATCTATAAGTAACGTAAAACAAATAAAACCTCACCACAGTATTATTTCATTAGTTATAGATATTTATGTTTTATAAGCAATTTTCCCAGGAAAATATGAAAAAGGAACATGCCTAGAGTGAAAGAAATATCACTTTAAGTGCATATATATTAATAAACACTTGCTTATTTTGAATACGGGATAAGTAAATTAATATATATATGCAATGAAATTACAATCAGTAAATTCTGTGTATAAATATCTAATATCTTGTTCTTTTAGCCACCTTCACATACATTGCATTTTACTCCTCATAATCCTTTTAAAATGCATCTTTAATAACTTAATTCTTAATCTTGTGTCATGTTGTTGCCAAAGTATTGAATAAAAAAACAAAAATTATCAAATCCATCACGGGAAAACTGTAAAACTTCTCATAAGATTTTCACCATAGCAAAGAAAAAAAAAAAAAAAAAAGAAAGAAAAGAAACATGCACCCCTCCCCTGCTTCATGTCAAAATATCTCCTGTCAAATCAGCACATTGTAAGCCATACATCATTTTAAATACTATCTAATAGCAGAGATTTGAAATATTCTGGAATGTTCATGACAGGAAAATAAAAGTCTAGGCCTGAATCTGAGATGTTACTTTTTTACATATATTTTGTCTTGCTCATTAAACCTGTTTTGCTTTCTCCTGCTCTTTGATATTTCATAACTACAACTGCTTGTAACTCCGATGTTGTTTACCTATATCACATGCTATTGTACAATAAATAAAAGATTTTTGGATTTAAAAAAGGATCCCAGATTTTTCCCTACTGCATATTATATATATACTGAGGAATGCAAATAAGTACATAAAATTGATGAGGGAGAACATTTTTTTTTTATTTCTAGTTGTATTTTTTTTCTTTCAAGTTGAAATTCTTATGCATTTTATCACGTTTCAAATATTTTAAAGACTTTTAATTGTAAAATTTAATGAAATCAAAACATGTACAATAGCACCCCCCCACTCTTTTTTTAATGCTTGTGTATAATTGTGGTGATAGTGAGTTTTTTTCACATGCTACAAAATAATAGCGATTTCACAGACCTTACCCAAGATTGATATTTGGATCTTACCAGGTTCTGCTGCCTAGCAGCCTCTAACTGAGATAACCTGGCAGCCTGGTTAAGAGCTGGCTGTTGCTGGTTCATGTTTGTAGAATGAACCATTGTAGCATTAGGCGCTTGAGCTTGAGGTGGAGGTTGGCTGTTTGAAGCTACTTGTGGTTGATTAATAGGCATGCGAGGATTGATCTGGGCAGGATTGCCAGCTGCAGGCATGTTACCAGTTGAAACCTAGAGAAAGCAAAAAATATAAACATTGGAAAAAAGAATTAAAAGCCTGTAAGATAAAACATTAAAATAAGCACTATGAGTTATCTTTTTAGTAATTTTTAGTACAAAAAGTAAATCAATTTTGCTATTTATCATGCGTAAAAATTTATTTAAAAACTAGTTTATGCAATTTCAATTTTTGTCAACGGGTTCACCCCAGTACTATGAAGGGTTTCCTACTCAAAGCTTACACTGTAAATTTATCTTTATGTACAGTTGAACCCCGCTATAACAAACTCATGTATATAATGAATGAAAATTTTGCTCCCGTAGTATTATATTTTTTAACTGTTCAGATATAAAGAGAACCACTGGTTACAGCAAACACAATTTTTGGCCTTTTGAAGTTCTTTATAAACCGGTACTGTACTGAAAATAGCTGTTAGATTAAATGAGTAAAAATTATTATTATTACATTCACTAGCATGTTTATAACAAACTATCATTATTGCAGGTAGGAGCATGATGCATTAAAAAGTAGGGATGTAAGGGATATCCGGCAAGTTCTATCTATAATATGCATGGGACAGGATGAAAAATATGCTTGAACATTTTAGATAAAGTGATACATAAGACGGATATACTTTTTGATTGATGTCTTATCATGCAATCAAATTGATTTGCAATATCAGGTCTCTATCCAAGATTGAATTAGTGGATGGGGCTGAAAATAACCTGGGTAGGCACTATTTACACGAATGAAGCCATTTGTTTTAAAATACCTATCAGCTCCACCAAGCTCGGTAAATTCTGAACGTTTATTTAGTTCAGCAAAAAGAATTTATACAGATAATAGAAATCGTTTGGCTTCACATAATGCTGAAAAACTTTTGTTTATCATGCAAAACACGAAACATAATAAGTGCTCTATTCATGAGTAGAAATAAGAATGATTAAAAACCTCCATGCAATTTTTGTGGGAAAACAGTTTTTTTGGAAGGTTTTTTTTTTTCTTTCTTTCTTCAAGGGGGAATTTTTTTTTTTTTTAATTTGCCCTCCCCCCTTTTTGTGCCATATAACAATTAAACAGATCTATTTTTGTTTTTTAACTTGTAGTTTTTTTATTAAAGAAATTTAATGCACAACCTGAAAAATTCTGTTTTATAAATATTTAAAAGGGATTTACTTTTTTTTTATGGGTGGTATGGGTTTTAAAGTAATTTAACTTAAAATAAAACTAAAAATCACTTAATGTAAATTACTATTAAATGAATAAAACAGAAAAAAAGGCATTAAACCCATGTTTGGAAAAAAAAAATGACTCATCTAGCAAAGGTATCTTATCAAAATCGATATCTTATTCTTAAATAAAAAAAAAAAAAAGTAATATATATCTTATTCTTAAATAAATAAAAAAGTATGCATTTCTTTGTGAAAATAATCTAAAATTACAGGCATTTTAATAAATGTGTCATGGTTAAATTTGTTTACTTCTGCCAGCACTGTATACATAAAAAAAATATTATAACTGTTTACATTTTAAGTAACATTTTTTTATGCACATATATGTAAAGATATTAGTTTTTGTAAATTATAAGTCAATTATTAAAAAATACTTAATGATGTGTTAAACATGTTTACAATTTATTGTTCTGATGTCATATTAAAAAAATAAAAAACACACCGAATATGTAAAATACTCATTTAGTGCCGTATCCGGCAACCAAAAGGAGCTTTGGATATCTGGTATCCGGCAAAATCAATATCCGTTACATCCTTATTAAAAAGTTGTTAATCTTTATCGATGCATGTTTTAATCTTTCATGCTTTGATACTGTAGATTCGTTAGATCACACATTAAAACATGAACAATTTATAAATTTGAATTTTGAGGTCGACATTAAAAATTAATATATAGCTATCAGTGCACAATCATCTCTAAAAGTATGAATGCATTTTTTGTCAAGAATATGATGATTATGCCTTTTTACAGGGCACAAAATCATTATTATCAAGAACACACCACAAACACAGCAACAATGTATATTTTGTAGAACACTTTTTTTTTCATTTTTATGATTCTAGCATTGAAAACACAATTAAAAATACCTTGATCAGAAGATACAGATGAAAAACATATGCCACATAGCATTCATTGTGGAAGAACAAGGAACTCATTAGTCACACTTATCTGTGGACTGATATCTCGATGCACACGAGAGGCCAGGGTCAGCCCAAGTGTGTGTGTGTTCCCTGCCTGTAACATTTCCACTTCTGAACTGTCAACTGTTCAAAGAGAGACATTGGATTTTTTTTTTTTTTAAACGAATATCTGATAAACTTTTGGAACCAGCAAGCCAGTCAATGAGCAATTTTTTTTTGTGTTAGCAAAACTGCAAGTGTGAATACATGATTCATATGGTATGTTTAAAGAGGTCCATGCACAGAAGGAAGAAGAAACTTTAGAATGAGATTCTGTGCCTTATCAGCTGAAATAGCATGGCAAGGAAATCAATTTGATCTTTTTCTTGAGCTGTGCATTGCATTGAATGTCACAAGTTAGAAAAGGAAATTTGAAGTACGAATCTTTTATGAATAACAATTATGATATTTTAAACAAAGAAAATGTGCAATTAAAAAAAAAAAAAAGAGAACACCACGAGAGACCTGATACAACTGTCAGCTTTCTTTCAATATTTCTCAGGGTTTACACTAGGGAAAAAAATTGGGTGAGATTCTCCCACTCTGGCTCCAAAATTAAGTGGGATTTTTAAAAATCTGAGTGAGAACGAGAATTTTGTTTGTTTTCAAAAAAAAATTTTTTTTCACATTTTACAAGCAAAAATAATGTCATTACAAAAATACAATGTCTAAGATTAGAGCTCATTCTAGGTAGGAAAAATGGCTGGGTGCAAAGGTTTTAAAAAAGGGCATCATTATTTTGAAAGAGCATTGTGTTTCTTAAAAAGAGCATTACATATCCTGATTATAAGCACTTCTACTTCGGGAAAAAAACTATGAAGAATTCAGTAAAACAATGCTTTATTGATTTATAAATTAATAATAATTCATTAGTAATCTTTATTAATAAATTAATTACTAGTCTTTATTAAAAATTAGATAAAATTGATTAAGTTGATAAAGCTAAGTTATGTAAATGGTTAAATTACTTTTAAGTAACTTTGTTAATTAACTTATTAAAATAAATTATAAATAATTAATTAATAAGAATATTTCTTTAAAGATTTTTAAGGCTTCTTTTTATAGCAAAAATAATCCCCCAAACTTACCTAACAGACAAGAAAATGCTTAATTAAGTAAACCTTTTGCATAAGAAGAATATTTTAATAAGAGCTTTATTGGATCACTTTGTCAAGAATCATCATTAAAAGTTTAACTCAATTAAGAAACACTTCATAAAGTAAAGTTGTTCTAAACTTAAATTTTCATTAAAAAATTTTTTTTTCAATTTTTAAGTTATCACACCTATAAAAATAATTCATTTAATTTTTCATCATTCACTTGTCTCTGTAAGAATTAATTGAATAGTCCAAACAGTTTAAATATTATAGTTAATACTTGAAAATATTAATAACACTTCTGTTCAAAAGAATCCTATATAATGGTATAAATACCTATTCCAGTTATTCAATGTCTATTCCACTACAAATTCCACTTATTTCTTACTTTTTTAAATGGACAATAGCTAAAATTTTTTGCAGGATTATCATGCAGCCATAATAACTATTCTGTTGATATTAGCAATCAGCTGGTCACTTATTTAACTGGCAATATTGAAATAGCCCGAAAGGAGATAAGAACATCGATTCTATCTTTCCCTCCCCGTCTAGCTTAGAAAGAAAACCACAAAGTAAGAAAGGGGGGAAAAAATTATGTTTTGACAGTAAATTTCTAACTTTTGAACAAATTAAGATGCCTTTTTAAAATTTAGACTCTGAATCAATTTTTGCATTTCAAAGTGATCCCCAAAATTTCAAAAAAATCGGTCCATTAATAAAAAAATTATAGATGAATGAATTTTTACATAGTTGATTTCCATCCCCCCTTCTCATCATGATCGGCTACTCTACTACCCCGACTGGGCCTCCCGAGCGCTTCCGGTCTTCCCAGAGAAGGAAAAAAGGCGTGGGAGTTCTATTACCATAAAAGTTGCGCAAATTCATCCCTTTCATTTATTATGTATCATTAGCGCATTATGTGTGAGCAAACAAAAAAGAGTTGAACAAATAAAAGGGTCAAAGAAACTTTTAGAGATTAAAAAAAACTTTGCGGCAAAAGAGTGTGTCTAGTTTTTCATCATCGGGGAGCTAACGATTTTTTTTTTTAAAGGGCATTGGGGCGTGGCACCCCACTGACCCCGCCTAGAATGAGCTCAACAGATTATAAATATCAAAATTAACAATGTAATACACAAATGATTTTGATAACAATACAATTTAATGATATCTTTGATTCTTTATCCCATTAAATATTTTGCTGCTACATCAAAATTGAACAACCCAGCATGTGGGCTTTTCCCGCGACTGTTATTTTTTTGAGTGGGATTTAATGTGGCATTGCGGGAATCGCGCAATCCCGCGGTCTAGTGCGAACCCTGATTTCTGTTAATGTGTTTCCGTAAATTAGCTCTAACTTGTCTTGTTTTATAATTGTCGACTGTTGTTATTAACAGTCCACAGTTCTGAATTTATTTTTTAGAGGGTGATTAAAAAAAAAAAAATTATACTTTTTAGAGCCAACTGTACCTTAATGTAACAACCGAAATAGCACCAAACTTATAATGAGTAAAAATTTATTAAAAACTAGTTTTGGCAATTTTTATTATAGCCAATGTGTTCACTTTAGTACTATGAAAGGTGTGCTTAGTTAGACCAGACACTCAGATGATGACACTTACAAGACTAATGACAAAGTAAATTTTGGGGGAAATTTAGTTTGAAAAATCACGAATAGGGGTATTTATTCCACTGTACAATGTAAAAAATTATCCCCCCCGCAAAAAAAAAATTGCATAATTACAGTGAAATTTTAATTAGCATAAATGCCCATTCACTACATTGGCTTCCTGATGAGGAATTTGATCACATTATTCAATAAGACCAGCATTACCAGAGACTACAACGTGAATTCTTTGCACAACATTCTCAACAACCATATGCAAAATGTTACAAGTATATTTAGCACTGTATCTTATGAAGGTGGAATCACTAACTTAAGTATCACAAAAACTATATATCACAGACAGTATGGAATATTCCTCAAATAATGCATCCTCATCAAAGGACTACATATCACAGACCATCGGTTCCGAACCGGTGGTTCGCAAGGTATATATGGAGGGTTCAGGAGAGAAAAAAAAATTCTTGACTCAGCACTTGTTTTGACTTTCACAATATGCTTATCACATTCACGACTTTCAAATTTTTCATGACTAATAGACATACTGGAGCTTTTTAAAAAATACTGAGTTTAATTTTCTAGGTTGCATAAGTTAATATTTTTCTTGTTGCAACTAGCATAAAGTATAGTATTTCTTGAATTTTACTCAGTTCTAAGAAATTAAATACAATACTATAACAAGTGCATATTCGAAAGATCACGATATAAGTATAATTTAAAGGAGACTCATGGGTGTTCTTTGAGGGGAGGATCATTATAGTCATCAGATAGCTCTCAAGTAGAATAAAAACTATATTTTCAGGGTAGTCACAAATTTTTCATGTTCATGTTCCCTAATATTTCCTTTTTATGTTGAAAATTTTCCTGCTAGTGGATTTACTATTAGTAATTTCTTTGATTGCATTGACAATTTTTTGAATGCATACAATGACAAATATAGATAAATATCTTATCAAAGTACATTTGTATATAATTTAATGAAATGAATACAGGAA
Source organism: Cheiracanthium punctorium (assembly GCA_038373885.1). Classification (NCBI taxonomy): domain Eukaryota; kingdom Metazoa; phylum Arthropoda; class Arachnida; order Araneae; family Cheiracanthiidae; genus Cheiracanthium; species Cheiracanthium punctorium. Next base: position 61,513 of record JAWZYV010011582.1, read on the forward strand.
TGGAAAAATACCTCTTTTTTGGAATAGTCTTTAAGGAGAAGTTTAGGAGCTATTCAAATGCATTATAAATTTTATTATGTGATCACAATTTCCTTGAAAAAAGAGGGACATTTTGAATTTATCCAAGAAGAATTTTTTCTTGCAAATACACAAAATATCACAATGATTTACTCATGTTCAGCACAAGTTTCAGTGTATAAACACAGAAATAATTTACTTATCTGATTTCTAAAATATTATTAGACTAGATGCATTACTAAATATTAGCTATTTATTTCTTATTTGATGAGAAAAGATTTTGAGAGAGCTAGAAATCTCTTAAAATTCTAAAAAAATGGAAGGGCAAATAAAAATTAAATTAGTTAAAATTGCGAAATTTAGCATACTACATTAGGTTTTAATAGGTGTTGAAAGTTACTATATTTTGAAAATATAACTGTTAATTAACATCTTTATTTGAAGTTTTAGAAATAAATTATCCGTATAAAAAACCATTTTCTTCATCAATTTGAAGTGGAAAATTTATGTAGTATAGCTCCTTAAAAACGTCCCTACAGCAGCGTTTCTTAACCTGTGGGCGTGCCTCCCAAGGGGGGCACGAGAAAAATCAAAGAGCAAGTAGTGATGCACGTTTTTAAATATCATCTTATTTATTCTCATTTTTACTGAAATATATATACATTTTTGCTTAAAATGTTCATTCAAACTTTACTGATAACATTATTTTGTAGAAAATTCGACTAAATGTTCATTGTTAAAGATTAAAAAACTGAATGTATCCTGAAAAATGTGTGTGTGTGTGTGTGTGTGTGTGGGGGGGGGGTGTCACGATGTTAAAAGGTTGAGAACCGCTGCCCTAAAGCAATAGCTATAATCTCGGCTGAATCAGGGTAAGAGAGCAAATTGTCGGGAATCCTTGGGAAATCATACAGAGATGCACAGAATTGCGCCGGAGGAGACAGTCCAGAGACTGTCACCTGACCTGACATCCTCAACCTTCAACGGAAATCCTGCCTCGAGGTCAAACGGGTAAAATTGAGGTCGCGTGAAGATAGTTGGCCAAGATGAGGCTAGGGATTTCTTGATGCTTGGGTTCTTCCTCCATTTTTTGGTGATTTCAGTGACAAAAATGAGAAGCTTTTAGTATAAAATTCCAAATTTCTGAAATTGGCACTGGTGCCGCTTTAGATAGACTTTCCAACCCTGCAACAGTGAATCGCAAAAATCAATCTGCGGTAACTAAAAATTGAAACTAATTATGACAAATCTATCTGATATTTCCTTGATTTTCCCAGATTGACGAAATTTCATGACATTTTCATATTTTTCGGTTTCCCCAATTTGTGACCACTATGGTTATACATACACATACAAAATGCTTTTCTGCAAAAGATAAACCAATATAACCTACAAAACTTTCATGAAAAAAAAAAAAAAAATATATATATATTTATAAAACATAGGCCAGCATTACGAGACTTCCTTTATGTATTCGGCTAAATAAATTACGTTGAAAAAAAAAAAAAAAGAGTTGATAGGTTTAGAGCTTTTTTTAAAATTAAATGTTATTGAGAGTGCACAAATACTCTTTGAAAAAGCAATATTTTTAAATTTTTGCCAAGTCAAGTCATAATATGTTATCTTCAAGCCTGTTAAAACTTTGGAGATGAAAATACACAAATATGAAAAAAGAGGAAAAGTGCATGAGCATCCGATTTCCAAGGACCTTCATAAATAAATAATCAAAATAAGCAGAAATCTCTTGCTGATTGGATCAAAATATTTTGCTATATTAGTCCATAGTGAATGAATATACCATGATACTAGTGATATTTCAGAATTGGGAGAAAAAATGAATATGTCGATCTTTGAAGCTTAAAAATATTACAAAACAAGAAGATTTTAAAGCAAAAACAAGAGAAACCATGTAAATCCTGTAGAGTTGGCAGGTATGCAAATTCCCCAGCCAAAGTTGAGTTCAGTTTTAGTATTATGAAGCCAGACTAACTACTACTTAGTCAGAAAAGAAAACAAAGAGAGAGAGAGAGAGAGAGAGAGAGATGAGAGAGAGAGAGAGAGAGAGAGAGAGATTTCACTGGAAAAAAAAAAAAAAAAAAAAGGGAGACAGAGAGAAATCAAATTCCAGAGAGTTGGCAAGTTGAAGTGCGTGCTTGCATGCATGCATGCATGCATGCACGCACGCACACACAAACAAACAAACAAAAAAAAAAAAAACCCGGGAAATAATGTTTTTCTAAAAAAAAAAAAATGTGGGGAAAATCAAATGTATCCTATTCAAAACACAAGGGGAATAACTAAAATGCAGAATTCCAGAAAAACTTTTTCTATAAAATCATTGCAAAATTTCCAAAAGTTAAAAAATTAGAAAGGAGGGAACTTTGAGTTCTCTCATTTGTAAAATGCCTTGACCAAAATTTTTAGACACTAATAATAACTATTATTAGATTACAAAACTATTAACATCAGTTTGATTATACAAAATATTTTTATTAATAGAATGAAGTATTAATAATAATAATAAACAGAAATAAATATTTTTAGTAGAAGAAAAATCTATGGCAGATATTGGAAAATTTAGAATTTTTAAATTAAATTTAATTTAGTAACATACTACATGCTTTATTAAAAAGAGGTGCAATAGCAAACATTGTAAATAAAATACACTAATTGTCCATAACCAATGTTATATAATGTGTGTATTAAAATTTGAATTTGGATATGTGAATACCTGAGGCATCATAATATTTTGTGTTGTAGCTGTTGAAGATGGCAATACCATTCCATCAGCTGGTGCAATGTTGGTACCTAGTTGCTGCATCTTTAATAGAAAGAAGAAAGAAGCCCATTTAAAAGGATTCACTAAGTAAAATCTTAAATAAATGAATAAAAATAACTAAGTTAAAACACATATTTTTCAAGGAAAAAATTAAAACAAACATTCTGCACATTAAAGTGTCATTACTCCCATTATGCATCTCAGAATTTTTTATCTTTGAGAATGGTTTATAAAAAATTAATATAATAAATGTTGTAAAAATGCTTAATTAGCTAACAGGTTATGAAAAGCTTTTAGAAAATAATTAATTTACAATTCGGCAAAACATAATTCTTTAGAAAAGTATAATGTGATACATAAACAGTCTGTTTCCAACTATTTGTTTGATTATCCATGCAACCAGGGCTCGTATTTTGTCTACTTTTTTGTAAAAAGTCTGGGAAGCTGGACAAAATTGGAAGAAATGGAAAAAATAAAAATAACTGAACTAAGAGTATTGTTATGATGCATGTTTTGTTATCATGCAAACAAAACTGTGTTTCTACAGTTTAACAAAAATATTAATATAATTTTTTAACAAAAATAAGAATATATTTTTTAATTATTCAGTAAAAGCCATCACAAATGAATCATATATAACCCAATAAATTTAGAAAGAAAAGATAAACTCCCTAGTAAAGCAATTAATTTAATGGATTACTTTGCTAAAAAATTTAACTTAACAAAATAAAATAATAAATTAGTTATAAAAAATTAATTTAATTACATTGTACATGAAAAAGGGGTTTCTTTTATGATATAGTATAAACTTAAGCATTTTTATTGAAAATGTATAATAAAAGAACTTCATTTTTGTTTTTATAGATTTTAATATCTATATACCATATACAGTGGAACCCCGATCTATCGTTCCCGCATTCATCGTTTTAATTCTATGGTCCCTGCACAAACTGTATTCAAATAACGTTAACAAAACCCACATGCATCGTTCGTCAAAAATTCGCTTTCCCGTATTTATCGTTGTAAAATGTTTCTTCTAACCGAAATGAAATTGTAGATCAAGTGGATCAATATGGCTTACAAATTTAATTGCTTCCTGGTATGATATCTTGGGTTGATAATGGTATAGATGAAGAGCTCTTACATCTAGCAGGGATGAGTATGGTATGAAATGTAGGGATTGTATTTCCATTAATTTAGAAGCAACAACGTGCAGTGTCCTAAGAATGGAAGAAATGTGATGCAAAAAATGAAAATATTCGCGAAGAAGCTGAGAATAATATTCATGCCGATGAGACTGAGCCAACACTAGTGCCTAGTTTATCCTACGCAATAACGGTTTTTAAAATTGTATGACTTTTATATACAAACATGAATACACATAAAAAGACAAAAAAAAAATTGCAAATCTTGAAAATTCTGTTTAATTAAAAGATTAATGAAAAATCCAGTGTAAAATTACTGATTTTTTAAAAATAAGTATCACTTAATTTCTACACAGCTTCAATTTGTTTCTTTTACAGTTTGGTAACAAATTTAGAATTTTTGGTATGCTGTATATATTGTGTGTATTCATAAGTACTGTTTTCTTCGTATTTTGGCTTTAACCCGCATTCGTCGTTTTCCCGTATGCATCGTTTTTTACTACGCACCCCCTGAAAAACGATAGATCGAGGTTCTACTGTAACAATATAATACTGAGAAAATGGTAAACACTTTTACAATTGTACTTTTAAATTAATTATACATCTAAAGCTTTTACTGGAGATTTTATCTTCATTCAAAAACCAGTCATTTGATGCATACTAAAATTAGTTCTGTTTCAATCCTGAATTGTAATCAAAATCTAGAATAAATACTAACATTCTGAATCAAAACTAAAAAAAAGGAAAGTTAACTTAAAATTTACTTTAATTCATCTTAATTCAAGAGCCAATTCTATGCTACATACTACAGTCATAGTAAGTGTTTCTCCAAGACTGAATGAGAACATAAACCAAAATTTAAAACAGGAACATTTAACTAAAAAATCTGAACCAAAACTAAAAGGTGACTTGTAACTTCTCTGCTCTTTTCTTAATCATACTGAGTTGCATATGCAGTGCAGTCGGATGCTTCATTTAGTATAGTTAAATATAGAAAGAAAAAAAATATGTTCTTCTCTAAATCCTAGTGAGTTATATTAGTGGTGGAGTACAATTCCAGATAAATGTGGTAGAATAAAAGATCCAATTACAAAATTTTCTGAAGAATTAACTAAAAATGCTAAAATTGTTAGAATGTGCTGTAAAGAGTGCTTTAGTAGCATTAGTGCTTAAGCAAATAGAATATGAAACCATTTTGAAAAATTTCCCAAAAGACGAAAGTGTGAACAAGATTCTGATGAAAGTATATCAGATGTATCCTGTTTAACAAGCTCCAGCACTACTCCATCCTCATCGTATTCTAAGTCTGAATGTACAAGACAGCCTTCAATAGTATCATTTATAGTAAAAAATAGCAAAACAGAAAAATCAAAATTGTCACAATCAAGAATCAGTTAATAGTTTTACAAGTGTTTTCATAAACTATAATTGTGTATGTATATGGAGGAAAAGAAACAACAGCCTCTGTATTTTTCCTTAAAAATTAATAAAAAATAATGAAGATATTTAATCACTGAGTGTTTCTAGTTTATAAATTAAAACTGAGCAAAAGTGGACAAAATGATATTTTGTCCGGGACGGTGTTTTTCACCCCGGACGAAATAGGACAGGGGTGCCAATATTCAGAAGTCCCCCACCTTCTGATGAGGTTCCAAATTGTGGCGGGAAATTCCGGGAAAGACGAATATGTAGTTCTAGTGACACATTCAGTGACATGAGCTGTCCTCTCCTGGCAAAACAATCAAACCCTGCATGCAACCTTTCCACTCTAATTTTGTAACTGGTATCACTAGCTAGCCTATTAAAAAAAAACGGATGATAATTCCGTAGAACCAACACATTTGATTTTTGGGAATACGACTGGTTATCTACACGAGGGATCTAGGTTGAGGGTGTTCTCCATTGGGGGGGGGGGGGGGGGGGTTACTTCTTCCTAAGGGGTCCTAATCCATATTTAAGCAAAGTTTTGGAGAAAACCACAGAAAACTCGGAGAGGCTATGTTATTCATCTTGACCTGGCTTTGAACCAGGCAATTTCCGTCTCCCTTTTCAGAGTGCTCAGCACTTGGACACTGGTTGAGCATAGAACCAATAGAATTTCACAAGAAAATTTTATGTTGGCTATTTTTTTAATATAAGAATAAATTAAGCTTTTTTTTAAATGTAGCAATGTCTAATTAAAAGTTAATCAGCATACAAATCTAATAAATCTCTTGTGTCACAATGAAAGGTCGTCATTCAAACTTATTCATTATTTAAATAAAAACTTTTTAACAAAAAAATTAAACCACCAAAAAACTCAAAAGCAAAAAATAATAAACCTTTTCTTAATTAACCTTAATAACTAAGTTCTTAAACTAATGTAAGTATACCTAAGCAATTTTGAGTCGGTGCCAAACAACTAATGAACAAAGATCACTAAATTGCCTAAATCTCTATTATTAATATGAGTAATTTATTGTTCACACGCAGATTTTGAGTTGTGTATTACAAAGTAGACCTCTCTGCATTTCTGCGAAAGCTCGTTGATCATGAGAGACATGAGGAGAGCGCATTTTTTGGAATGTTAATGTTTATCGCCGGAGATTTCACGTTGCAATGTCAACTTGATTTGGCTATTTCTTTAAATTTAACGTAATTTAGTGATCTTTGTTCATTGGTTGTTTGGCACCGACTCAAAATTACTTAGGTATACTTACATCAGTTTAAGAATATGCTATTAAAGTTAATTAAGAAAAGGTTTAATTTTTTTGTTAAAAAGTTTTTATTTTATAAATTTTTGTGGCTATAAATGCAAATTAACAGCTTAGTGACAACAAATTGAGCAAGCGAATTCTATACATTCATCTGTGTATGTCACATAGTAGCTACAATTAAAAAATAACTATTACGCATGCTCGAAAATTCAAGAAATTTCGGATCTTTCAACAGTTCTGAAATTTCCAATTTGCAATATTTGACGCATTATCATACCTAAAAAAAAAAAAAAGTCGCCAAGTGGTACACGTCTCTTTATGGTTGCCAGTCAAAACTACCACCGGCAGGGTACTTCACTCCCGCTGAACATCGCTCACGATGGTGCCAGAACCAACACTAAATGAACATCAAAATGTAAACAGCACTGGATACGGAACATAGACCAGTTCTTTTTAGCTGTATGAATTTTGAAAAAAAATTAACAAATTGAACTTCGGAAATTTTAATAACATTCAAATACTCTTTTGCGAAACGGCAAACAAAAAAAAATGTGTGTGTGGGATTTACACATTTGCATGTGTTAACATGATTTATTCAAAATTAAAGCATCGATGCATATGTACGTAAATTCAGAACTACAAAAAATCTTAAAAGAATCGTTTTAACAAGCAAAAACAAAATGTACACATATGTGCTGTGTACTGTGAACGAAGATGTATAGGTGGTTTGATGTGCAGTTTTAAACGGTGACGTAAAAACGTCGCCAATATCCCTTGCAATTGACGATATCGATACGATGCTATTTCAATCACGTGTCTGTGGAAAATACAAATTTGAACTAATCAGATTGAAACATTGAGTGTCAACTGAAACTACATTTTAAGTTGATTGGTTGGAGGTTACGTGTTGGCTGAAAAATGACGTCAAACATACACCGTCCATTAAAAAAAAATCAACTCTTCTGGTAATAGCATCTAACAAATATCGATTCAAGAGCTCATATGCCTCACTAGAGCTTCTATTTTATTTTATGAAAACTATAAAATTTAAGGAATATTGAATTTTCACGAGGAAAAGGAAAAAGATCACTAAACGTGCTGGCATTTAAAAAAAAATAGCTATTTAAAAGTCATATTTTATGCGTGTTCATACATTACGATCAGTGAGTGAAAAATCAATCATCCCCTGTTTTCCTACCCTTAGGGTTGGAATTTTTTTTCAAAATCTATATGGGACCAACTTTGGGGTATACCCTTTCCAATAAAAAAAGAATTATCAAAATTGGATTACTCTGTAAAAAGTTATGCGTGGTCATACATAAAAAAAACATATATATATATATACACGTGTCGACTTGAGAACCTCCTCCGTTTTTCGTCGGTTAAAAAAAAACATCTTTTAGAAAATAATAACAAAAAAAAGAAAAACCTCTGTTTTTGTGCTGTGAATTATATCGATCTACTTAAAGTTGATACACAGTACTAAATTATCTGATACAGAAGTGAAAGCCTACCCTCTGCTTTTGCTGCTGTTTGCGATGATTTTCATACATCTGTCTTATATTATTGAAGAAAGTCTCTTGATCATTGGCAATAAAGCCCATGTAGATTTTCTTATCAGGCATGTATAACACAACCATGATGCGAATATCACAATTCTGTGGAAACTGTATACAACCAACCTATAACAAATTAAGATTATATATTAGAAGTATGCCTCTATAAAAAATCAATCTCATGGTAACATAGTTAACTGTGATTAGAATAAGGAAAGAAAGACAGACAGAAAAACATACAGACAAACTAATCATAAACACTTTTTAATCTTATTTGAAAGTATTAAAAACATGAGTTTCTGGGGTTGAAATCACATTTATTGGCTAAAAAGTGAAAATTTTTTGTTTCCATTTATCCCATACAAAAAATGTTTGCATGGGATAAATATAAATAGCCTTTTGATTATCAGAAACAAGAGTTTTTTTTTTTACACATTTATTTATTTATTTTATTAATTTCATATCATATAGTTAACTTCCTATATGAATAATAACAGGTGAATCCACTTACTCTGCTTTTCAGCTGCACTATAACAAGAAATCACGAATGGTCAACTTTGAACATCAACTTTTTTTCACATTCACAATATCAAAATGATAAGCTTTTTAGAAAATGTCAAAACCCCTTTTAACTTTCATCAATCTCAATTTCTTAGAATTAAAAAAAAAAAAAAAAAAAAAAAAAGTTCTATGAGTGATCATGTGGAGCAGTGATTTTTGTTGTTTTTATTTACCCCAACTAATCTTACTACAATTTCACATACATGAGCTTAATTGACATATATCAAGTGTATTTCAAATTATTTGATCAATGGGGCATTTTTTAAACTATTGACTTTAGCACTATATTTCCAAATTAAGTAAGTTCTTTCATGACACATAGTTACTTTTTATGTCATAAATTTGACAAGGGGTCGCATATTAAAAATGTATTGCCCCTTACTGTTTTGTGGTACAGTGGTACAGCTGAAAACTTTAAACTTGAATAATTCTGTGAATATAAGTCCACTGTACTCCAGTGGATCCCGGGACACTGTGAACTCAATGGTAACGAACAGGCTGATGCATTATGCGAAGAGGGGTGCTGTGTGTTGCAGCTCATGAATTCGAGTTCCTTTATGCACGATGAAATGTTTCATCAAGAATTCTGTGTCTTCCCGTTTTTGTGAATAAATAAGAACTAGGACTGCTTCAAAAAGTTGGAGATATATGCCAAAAATGTATACTAGATATCTCCCTGCCATGAGGCAGTTGCAATTTTTAGACTTTATACTAAGCATGATTGCCTAGCTGCACACTTTTATGCCATTTGTGAGATCCCAAATCCCTTGCAACCTTTGTGGGGACCATGTCATAATGGATAGCCACCACATCACCTGCTACAGAGCTCTTCATGGGGCCTCCTTGGTCGGACGATATTGGGAGGCTAGAAGCCAAATGAGGCAATGACATTCTTGTTTTGTTTCTTGATCCTTGTTTTTTCTTTTTGATTTTTTTTTGTTCTCTGCCATTAGAAATAATGTAAACAACATTTCAAAGGCCAGACTTAATTTTTATAATTGCATACTTGCCAACTTTTGCAATTCCGAAGGTATAAAATAATGCGTGAACGAAATTTCTGAAGACTTTTGACAAATAGTGTGCGAACGACATTTTAAATAATTTTTACTAAATAGCACACAAACAGCAGTTTTAAAATTTTCTATCAAACTTGTTAGACACTTCTAAGTTTTACCAGTTTACATATTTCAAATAGTATAAAGTATTAAAAAGGCATTTACATAACATACACACTTAATATACAGAGTGTCCAGCCTTAATGTGACCCAATAGCTAATTCCCGAACCATTCGGTTTAGATATGCACTTCCAATTTGAAAAATGTTTTAAAAAAGGTAAAGAATGTTTTTACGTGCTTTTCGAACCAAAAAACCCATTTAGAAAAAAATTACAAAAATTAAATTTTTATACGGTCTCCAGGTCCTATCACTTATATTTAGGAAAAGATGCAGTACACAAAAACAAAGTAAACACAAAAAGTTTCATTTTATTACGATAAAAACTGACCAAGTTATGGAACTTTGAAAATCATACATTTCATCCATTTTCTCGGCCAATTTCAAGAAGCTAGTACGGGACCGTCTCCAAAGTGAAATTAATTGGAACTCTGCCAGGAAACACTCGCTCTTGCACGTCACTCTTATGTAAATCGTTTTTAAATTTAAAAGTACACACATTATGTTAATATTACAATAACTGAGTACTTAAGAAACAAAATTTATTCTGTGTACGTGTAAAACATAGATAAAATAAAATATTTTGGACGAAGAAAACTTTTCAAAAGCAGTTCCAAAAAAATAGACTTATTTGCCTGCGGCTTCAGACTGATTTGCTGCGGTACTGATCATGGCAAATGTTAAAAATCTGTTGTGTAGTCGCTTGCAATTGCATACAGTCGTATTCTAATATTACGAATTCTAGTACAGGAGAACGAGATGTATACAAATGAAGAATACTGCAAAATGGTACTCTTGTATGGGCAGTGTAATCGAAAGAGAGAGGCGGCAAGACTTTATGCCATTAAATTTCCCAGTCGAAAACATCTATCTTATTATACAATCGCCCGTGCTGTTCAACGCTTGTATAGAACTGGGAGTTGTCATAGACGTATTACCCTTGTCTCGTGCCACACCTTCAAGCTTGCGGATACCCGCTGAGGATGTTCTAGGATATGCCCTGGCTCATCCTGAAAGTAGTGTCCAGAATATTAGCAAGGCTTGTTCCTACTCAAAAGCGACGGTGTGGAACATATTACATACGTACAGTGCATTTCGTTATCGTCCAGTCCTGGCGCAGGAGCTAATGCCTGGAGACCAGTTGTATACATCTCGTTCTCACATACTAGAATTCGTAATATTAGAATACGGCTGTATGCAATTGCAAGCGACTACACAACAGATTTTTAACGTTCGCCATGATCCGTATCGCAGCAAATCAGTCTGAAGCCGCAGGCAAATAAGTCTATATTTTTGGAACTGCTTTTGAAAAGTTTTCTTCGTCCAAAATATTTTATTTTATCTATGTTTTACACGTACACAGAATAAATTTTGTTTCTTAAGTACTCAATTATTGTAATATTAACGTAATGTATGTACTTTTAAATTTAAAAACGATTTACATAAGAGTGACGTGCAAGAGCGAAAGTTTCCTGGCAGAGTTCCAATTAATTTCACTTTGGAGACGGTCCCTTACTAGCTTCTTGAAATTGGCCGAGAAAATGGATGAAATGTATGACTTTCAAAGTTCCATAACCAGGGTGTCTACCAAGTTTCATAAACTGAATTTCATGACATTTTCATGACCTTTCTGCTCAAATTTCATGACCGTAATTAACTGTAAAAAATTATTGTTGCATATGTCATTGTAATGTAGAATTTCATATAATTAACAAATACATATAGTAATGCTACTGAGTTTGGCAGCGTGAACGCTTTGTCTATCTCTTTGGAAAGCTCAAATCTGGCATCGTGAACAATTTGGGTTTTTCTCGATGGTTACTCGAAGGTGGCAATCTGAACGCACCCAAAAACAAAAGAAATACAAACTACGACATCGACAAGTTCTGTTCTGTTTATGATCGTCCCGCTAGCGGTTACGACAAAGACTTACAAATTTCCGGTGATGTCAAGACCCTTTTAAATGTCCATTTGATATCAAATGGCCTGGAAAGGGGATTTTTTTTTTCCTTACGGAAAAATTCATGACTGAAAGGCAAAATTCATGACTTTCATGACCATTTTCTGAAATCATGACTTTTTTGTGACTTTCATGATTTTCATGACCGGTAGACACCCTGTTATTAACTTGACCAAGTTATTAACTTGGTCAGTTTTTATCGTAATAAAATGAAACTTTTTGTGTACTGCATCTTTTCCTAAATATAAGTGATAGGAGGACCTGGGGGCTGTATAAAAATTTAATTTTTGCAATTTTTTTCTAAATGGGTTTTTTGGTTCGAAAAGCACGTAAAAACATTCTTTACCCTTTTTAAAACATTTTTTAAATTGGAAGTGCATATCTAAACCGAACGGTTCGGGAATTAGCTATTGGGTCACATTAAGGCTGGACACCCTGTATATTTCTTAACAAAAACAAAAATTAAATTGTAGGCTACTCTCATTAAATAAAAACATGCATACTAGACACAAAATTTATAAAATTTTAAACACATTAGAGAAGAAAAGAAGCAATTCTGTAATACAAAAGAAAGTATAGTAATATTACACATGAAAAGAAATTAACACCAACAAAAAAAAAAAAAAAAAAAAGAAAATCTGAAACACTTTCAGATTTTAAATACGCACTAAAAAGTGCATACTTGTACACTAAAGTGCTACATATTAAAAGCGTATCATAATTTATGCACTGTCCCTATTTTACTTCCTTATTCCATCAAGTTGGAAAGTGTATCATTATTCATGAGTGTAGCGTATTTTTCTTTCTTGTTTCATAAAACCCATCTTTGGAATCGAAATCTATCTTAAATCGCCTACTAAAACTATTTTACAATCTTCGCCAAGTATATTCATACTATACTTCACCGTTTTAAATATTGTTCGAATATGCATCATAATCCATGAGTGTGCCGTGTTTGCCTTTCTTGGGATGATTCCTACTTTAACGCTCCGATTCTCGCAAAGGTGGCAATAATTAAACATATGCAGTTACCATGGTGATTTTTTGTATTTATGTGGCAATCGTAATTTAGAATTAAAATGGCGATTTGGAACAACACGTAAGTACAGCATTCCGTTACATTTTCATTTATTTTGGGTTGCCAATTAATGTAGTTTTAATAATTAAGTGTCTTTAAATTCCTTAACTGGTGCACTTATCATTAATTTGCTTACTTTTGTTTTCATCTAGTTCTTTTGAGAGCATTGAAACATGTGCATAACTCTTAGAGACCCATGATTGCAAAGCTCGCCAAAGTGCGAGGATTTTTTAGATTGGCGAGAGTAGGGGTGTTAAAATAGGAATTAACTCTTTCTTGTACCATAAAACACATCTTTGGAATCAAAATCTATCTTAAAATCACCTACTGAAACTGTTTTACAATCTTCGCCAGGCATATTCAAACTATAGGCATACTTCAACTATATCGCGTAGACATATTTTAAATACTGTTTGGAATGGGCATCATAATCCATAAGTGTACCGTGTTTTCCTTCTTTGTTCCATAAAACACTTCTTCGGAATAGAAATCTATATTGAAATCTCCTACCAAAACCCTTTACAAATTTTTGCCAGGCATAGTCAAACTATACTTCACCTTTATAAATACCATTTGGAAAGTGTATCATAATCTATGAGTGTACCGTATTCGTTTTCTCTGTTCTATAAAACACTCCTTCGGAATTAAAATCTATATTTCAATCGCCTACTAAAACTATTTTGCAATATTCGCAAGGCGTTCTCGAACTATACTCAAAATATATTTATAAAAAATTGTAAAGTGATACAGCGCGTAGACAAATCGTGTCTACACCAAAAACCTTGATTGAGTGAAATAGCACTCAAGTGCTTAAAAAAAAACAAACCATAAACTTGTAAAGTTTATTTGTTTGCTCCTATAAATATTTTTAATCAGAAAACCCTTTGTTATTAGTACTTTTATTTTGTATCATTTTCCTTCATATTTGAACCTCCACTCTTCAATAAAATTTTTTGTTCACTGTTTTACATTTAAAAAAAGTGCTTTAAAAAATAATTCAAATTTGAAATAAGAACCAACTTTTACTCTCATGGTTTTGGAGATTCAAAAAATTTACTAAAGAAAAAATATTTGCTTTCATGACGGATGGAAAAAGATTAAAACTGGGATGCATACTCAAAAAAATTTTTCCTACACAGAATTTTAAATGAACAATCATCCGAATTAGTCACTCCGGAAGGGAGAGGGGGCTGGGTTTGAAAGCCAGAAATGCAGTAATCTTAAAATAAACAAAACTGCAGAAAAATCTCATGAATGATAAATTTTAAGAGTTTTTTTAAACAAAATATGGGACATAATTTTATTGAAATTTTTTTAAAAGCCTCAAAATTTATTAAAAAGCATAAAAAACGGGGATTTCACATAAAATCGTAAAAAATCTGTAAAAGAGCATAAACGTTGGCAAGTATGTAATTGCCCCCCCCCCCCCACACACACACACACTAATTTGTTTTCAATACTTTCCAACAAGGCTAAAAAGTGTTTATGATTTAGGTTTGTCTGTCTGTCAACTGTTCTGTTGAAATGATTTCGGGGCCATATAATTGACGTTTAAAATTTTAAATTATAACATATACTAGCTGCTACCCACAACTTTGTCTGTGTCTGCTTCAGAATTATGTTCAGAGAGAAATGAGGCACGTGTGAATAATAAATATGTTTGCAATATAGACACAAAAGTGACTGTATTTAAATACTACTTATTTTAAAGGAAGTATAGTAATGCATGGTAGTATACTTCATTTAAAATAAGAGAGTATGCAGAATTACTAAATTTAGATTTTTTTCAGGCATTTGGCGAATAGAGACAGTTACGACAGTATTTGCGAACTGTTTTGAGTGTTCTTGTAAAAGAAATATTTATTCTATTTGCATGAATTTTAGCCTATGTTAATCAGGAATAGAGCAGTTTTCTATTAGTGAAAAAGTTTTAGAATCGGTTCTATAGTTACAGAGATACCCACAGAGTGCACTATTTATGCTACATGAATGAATTTTAGCCTATAATACTCAGAAATAAAGCAGCTTTCTATCAGTGAAAAAAGTTTTGGAATCAGTTCAGTAATTACAGAGATACACACAGAGCATAATGTAATTCTTATGAGTATCCCTGTAAAAGAACTATTTGTGATATATGCATAAAAGGTAGCCTATAATACTCAGGGTCCCAATAGTGCCTGAGAGGTTCCACTCTCGAAACTGGAAGGTGAGAGGTAGCAGGTTCAAACAGCAGTTGTGCCTGTCAACTTAGCTGTTCGGAGTTTTCCTTGGTTTTCTCCGAAACCTCGCGTAACTAAGGGCTAGGATCCCTCACCACAGAAAGCATTTCCCATGTAGGCCTTGGACCTAGTACAATCAATTGGCCTTAGTCCACAAACAAACAATAATACTCAGGAATAGTGTAACTTTCAATCAGTGAAAAAAGTTGTAGAATCGGTTCAGTAGCTACAAAATGCCCACAGAACGTAATGTATTAGAATTATTTTTAGGGTCTTTGTAAAGAATTCTTTATGCTATATACATGAAAGGTTGCTTATATGTTAATCTAGGGCATAAGGTATCTTCATTCCGAATTTTTTCTAAATGCATTCAGCCATTTTTGTGTGATTCAGTCTCAAATATGCAACAAATGTACACATATTATTGGTAGGATTTGGAAATATATGAATTTTAAGAAACACATTTGGTCTTTTCTTTATGATTTTTAATTTGGTGTAAAACTATCACAATTTCCATGCCATTTCATGATTTTCAAGTGTGTCTGATTCTGCAATTAGAACTTCTGCTTTATTTCAAAAGCATAAATCATTTTGTGCAGGCAAAACTCACCAAGCACGATCACCTAAAAATGGTTTTTAATTAATAGTTAAAAAAGTAATAAAATTTCAAAGTTCTGAGCCTCAGGTGCACATTAGCAAAGTCATGGGCTTATATGATGAAATTTTCAAAGCTCTGCGTGCTGCAGATTTGTCTGGAGAGTACTCATTTTTATTATTATAGATAGATAGATTTGGCATAAAACTGGCATGTTTTCTGTGGTATTTCATGTTTTTCATTAAAAATCTAAAATTCTAAGTAGCCTATAACCGTCTACAGGGTCCCATCTATTTCTATACCAAAATTCACCAGAATCGATTCAGTGGTTTAGGTGTGAAAGCGTAACAAACAAATTTCCTTTAGCATTTATAATATTAGTTAGAATTTAATATACAGACCCTTGTAAAATTTATGGCATAAAAAGTAACTGCATGTCATTAGAAAATGTTTTCTAACTAGAAGTATAGTGCTAAAGTTAATACTTTAAAAAGTGCACTAATGAACAAACAGTTTGAAACTCTTAGCAATACCCGGCAGCGGAAAAGCACATCTTCATCAGAAATGCTGCACAGCTAAGATAAGTCTGTTTATATTTTAAAACATTATATAAACAGACTACCATAATATATTCTGTCATAAAAATAGAATTTTAAAATATTTCTATACGTTTTCTTTTCCAGTTAAAATTTTTGAAAAATGGCATCTCTATCTCTTGATGTAGGGGGAGGGAGGTTTTGATAATATTAGAAAACTGAGTAACACCTTTTTTTTTTTTTTTTTTTTTTCTTTTTCTTTTCAAGTAAAGCATGCTGTTAAAATTTTATTCATATCAGTCACAGCTAGTATGTGTAAGACTACAGTTTAAAAAAAAAAAAATGTATCAAGGAAGAATGCGAATACAATGTCATAAAGTCTGATACATTTTATTTTCTAAAAAATAATAAATAAATAAATTAATGACAAAATATGTTAATACTTACCAAGCCAGAACCCATCATCTTACATAATTTTGATAGCGCCTCAGATTCTTGGTTAAAGTGAATTAGGACATGACGAGCAGCTGTCTTGAGTATGTTGAATAAATTGGCAACTACAATAAGCTGACGAGGTATTAACTGCAGCATCAGTCGATTGGGCCATTTATCAGCATTGCTAAAAGAGATTTGCACAGAAAGGGCTACTTTAACACATGATGAATGTTTATGCGTTGAATACAACTAATAACAAAACCTATCATTAAAACAAAGAGAGAAGGGCTTTCTCTTAATGTTTTAAAGCAAGTTAAAAGTAACTGAGTTGAATAATTAGCATTCTAACAAAAATTGAACAGTAAAACCTGTCTAATGAGTAAAACAACTGAACTTTATCAATAACTAGCTGCTACCCGCGACTTCGTCCGCGTCGGCTTTAGAATTAGGTCCCGACAGAAATGTAGCATGTGTGAATAACAAATATTGTGGCGACAAAAGGAACTGCATTTAAATATTATTTGCTTTTTACTTGTTTCAAATGAAGTATAATGCATGTTAGTATACTTCATTTAAAATAAGAGAATATGCACAGAGTTACTAAATTTAGTTTTTTTTCAGGCATTTGGCGAATAGAGACAGTTATGACAGTATTTGCGAACTGTTTTGTAAAAGAAATATTTATGCTATATGCATGAATTTTAGTTTATGTTAATCAGGAATAGAGCAGCTTTCTATTAGTGAAAAAGTTTGAGAATCGGTTCTGTAGTTACAGAGATACCCAGAGAGCGTAATGTATTAGAATTATTTTGAGTGTTCCTGTAAAGGAACTATTTATGCTACATGCATGAATTTTAGCCTATAATACTCAAGAATAGTGTAGCTTACTATCAGTAAAAAAAGTTTAGGAATCGGTTCAGTACTTACAGAGATGCACATAGAGCGTAATGTAATTCTTAGTATTATCCCTGTAAAAGAACTATCTGTGATATATGCATTAAATGTAGCCTATAACACTTAGGATACTATAGGATACTACCTTCAGGAATGGCCTACCTATTTGGTTTAAAGCCTGTTTTAATTCCTGAAGTGTCCTACTGTCCTGCTGAACCCTAGCTCTAGGCTCAGGTCCAGCAAGCAGCGGTTTCCCTCATTTTTATTTTATTTTTTTACAGCACAATTTTTGGATTACAATTGGTAAAATACATCAGTGTTATACAATATAAAGGCAGTTAGTTTACAATGGTTTACAATTGCTCACAATATTGTTCTTAGTAACATTTGACCATAGATACATATATTTAACACGTTCTTTTAACACGTTCTATAACACTTAGGATGCCACCAGTGTCTAAGAAGTTCTGCTCTCAAAACTGCAAGGGGGGAGGTGCCAGATTCATCCCCGGTTGCGCCTGTCGACCTAACCGCTCCCAATTTTCTGTGGTTTTCTAAAAAACCTCGCATAAATACGGGCTAGGATCCCTTAGAAAATCCCCCACAGAGGAATTTTCCATATAGGCCAAGGACCCTAGTGCAGTCAATCGGTCTTAATCCAAAAACAAACTATGATACTCAGGAATAATGTAACTTTTAATCAGTGAAAAAAGTTTTAGAATCGGTTTAGTAGCTACAAAATTTCCATAGAGCGCAATGCATTAGAATTATTTTGAGTGTCTTTGTAAAAGAATTATTTATGCTATATGCTTGAAAGGCTGCCTGTATGTTAATCCAGGGGCAGGGATCGCGCTGATATCTGATAAAAGTGGGTCACAAAGGCCCATTGTCTTGAGAGATATGGGTTTTTGCATATGCAAAACCCATTATGTGCATACTTTTTTGCATCACAGTCAAGAAAATTTGGGTAAATGACTCAGAAATCTGAGTAAACGCGAACCCTGAGCTATTTTTATTACAAATTTTTTCAAATCCGTTCAACCATTTTTGTGTCATTCAGTCAAAAACATCCAAACACACAAACGTACACATTTATATTATTGGTAGGATTTGGAAATTTATGAACTTTAAGAAACACATCTGGATTTTTCTTGGTACTTACGTATTATCCCAGCGGTCATTCCCGCCAAACTGTTTTATCGTCAAATGGGTTGCCAAACTGTTGCCAATCGTATTCAAAACCATTAATAATTTCATGCTTCCGGCATTTATTTCGGCAAAAAATCGCTTGTCTTGGCGGACCGCCGGGATAATACGTAAGTACCCTTTTCTTTACTTATGCTTTTTAATTTGGTGTAAAATCAACATAATTTCCATGTTTTTCAAATGCATGTGATTTTGCAAATAGAATTTCTGCTTTATTTCAAAAGCATAAATCATTTTGTGCGGGCGATAAAACGGCTTTTAATTAATAGTTAGAAAAGTAGTTAAAATTTCAAAATTTTGAGCCTCAGGTGCACTTTACCGAAGTTATGGGCTCAATCATGCTCAAATTTTCAAAGCTCTGCTTTCTGTAGATTTGTCTGGAGAACATTCATTTTTATTATTACAGATAGATAGATTTGGCATAAAACTGGCTTAATTTCCGTGGTATTTAATGTTTTTCAGATGCACGCGCGCTTATTTATTGAAGTAATAGCATTCTTGTTAGCTCAAAACATGAATCATTTGATTCGGGCGAAACTCGCCAACCATGGCAATGTAAAAACGGTTTTTAATTAATAATTAAAAAAGTAATTAAAAATCTAAAATTCTTATTAGCCTATAAGCAACTCCAGGGTCCCCTCTATATCTAAACCAAAATGCATCCGAATCGATTCAGCGGTTTAGGCGTGAAAGCATCATAAACAAACAAACTCACTTTCGCATTTATAATATTAGTTAGGATAATATAAAAAAAAAAGAACCGTTGCCCTGCATATTTAATGGGAGGGAAAAAAAAAAAAAAAAAAAACAGGGCTCATAACAGAATTTCAAGGTCAATTCTGGTAAAAAGGGAGCTATTTTAATCATAAAAAGGACCAAAAAAGTCTTTTTCTGAAAAAAGGATCAAAAAGGGACCAGTTCTGTTTGGAAACAAGCCTATAAACAAAAAGGAAATTGTTTATAAACAAACTGATGCACATAAAATAATATCTCTTAAAGAATTTATACTCCAGTCTTTCTAACTAGAAACCAGACTAATTCATAGCAGTTATAACTTGTATACACATAAAATATCTGCTTGTATAAAACAATTCTGTGTCATTCCAGGTGTTGCTTATCGTAATTTTAATGTGTCTTTAAAGATTAACAGAAATTAATGAAAATATTTTAGTATATCATAAGTAACAAATGAACAGTTGACAAAACTAAATCTTAAGAAAGACAGGGGGAAAAAAAAAAAAAAATATTTTTCAAATACAAGAATATAACTTTTAGTAGAAACTAATTTTTGTAACAATTTTGTTCGGGGGTGGGGAGGAAAATTTTGATTAAGTCATTTTCTGATTTTCTTTTTTTTTTTTAAGCAGATATAATCATACACTGCTCGTGCTACTTTAGTGGTAGAAAAATCATTTTTAACTATCGCTTTTTAATAACTGCTCGCAGCAGATTTCTGAGTTTTCATAAATTTTAGCTGTTTTAAAGTCATTTTTCAGTTTCTTTAGTAGCTTCAAGATCCTTTTTCTTTTTTGGAAGGGGTTAGGGGCTGCCTTGACATTTGCTTCTTTAGGTTTTATTTTTTCCTTTAATTTCTTTTTTAATATATAATCATTGTAAGACTTGTACGTAACACTCTCAGAAGAAACAAGTTCTTAGTGACTGATAGTAGTTCAGGTTTGGTTCCAAATTGCATTACCCACAGCAAGTTTTTACATATCTTTAGAGGGAAAAGACCAAACTCCCCAAAAAAGACTTCAAAGGAACTTTTTTTTGGGGGGGGGGGGGGGAGAGGGAATGAGGAGGAGGGGAGAATATAACTCATAGCTGCTAACCTATTTTGCCTCTATGGACAGGAAAATCAGGGTAAAAAACAAGATTTCATGGGAAAACAAGAAGTTTTTTCAATCAAATTTAAACTGCTAAGACAAGAAAAAATTTAAAATGCACTGTACTTGGCCAATTTTGTGAACAGCTAGCTACAAACTGCACTAGCTTGTTTTGGCCCAAGTAATGATTGGAAGTTTTAGTGGCAAATTTTAAAAATCAAAACTTTTTTTTTTTCATCATATACAAAACCATTTATGATTCCTCAAGCTTTAGTTCTGGCCCATTTACATTTTGCCATGAATCTTTCCTAAATCGAAAAACCACTTTTGAAAAATGGGCCTGCATGATCAGCTAAAGGTCAAAATTAAAGGTCGCCACTCGCCACGTGGAGACCGAAAATTTATGTACCAGTCGATACAGTTTATCTCCCTTTCCTTTCTAACAGACTTTTTCAAAGTTTTTATAAATTGAAAGTAAAACTGAAACAAGAGACGTTCAAACAGACTTTCTTGAAAGATGGCAACAAAACTTCAAGATTGATTTCGACATGGCAGAAGGGGTCGGTAATGCTGGATCATTGTTAAAGGGTATTATACCATTTGATCAATTAGCAAAAGTGACAATCTGTTCTCGAAATTCGCAAACGGGGATTACAACAATGCCTACGATTTTAACTGCAGTTTGAAGCAGACACCTGCACTTGCTTGTTTTAGCAGTTTCCTGAACTTACAATGTGCACGGTTCTCTTTTTGAGAAGAAAAATCCGATAAGTGGTGAACATTCATTTATAAATTCTTTTGTGATCTATTTAATACCAAAAATAAATAAATAATAAAATTAAACATTTCAAGATTTACTCTGGTATAATAAGGCTTATGGCCAGTAGAAAGCAAAGTTGATGACAGCTGTTAGTTGCGAAAAATTAACAACATTCTTCATGAATAAAGATCAATGGAGTATCTAAATGCAGCTGCGGGGGATTTAAAATTAGGGATACTTTGTTCTCGATTTAAAAAAAGGCACTTTTGCATACCATGTAGAAAATATTCAGAATTGGTTTGGTGCAATCTCAAAATGATTAAAGTTTATTCTTAAACTTTCATTTCTTATAGGCTGCATGTGGAACGGAATATTTTCCAGTGGGGAGACTACTTCGTATGGTTACGTATTGGTAAGAAAAAAGCAGGGAAAAACATGGCACGCAAAAATCCAGGAAGGGGCAAGTGCCCTCATTTCTAAATGAGTCGGTAATTCTCTAATGCTCAAGTAAATATTTTTTTATAAACATAGATAATTTGAAATAGGAAGGCCAGATAATGATTACACTGAGCAATTATTTAAAGCAAAAACTTGCAAGTGCACAAAACAGCCAGTTATAAACAATAGAAGCTGCCATCATTTATACTAATAGCTTTCACTAAAAAGTTGCAGTCTGGGTCATTCCATTTCAAATCAACCAGGCCATGTCACCCACCGTCTCGGATTTCTTTGAAATTTTTTATAAATGTAGCCATTAGTCTTCTAACTAACAATGTAAAATTTTACTTCAATATCTCTAATACTTTTTAAGATAAAAATTGTTAAAATAATAGGAAAGTGACCATAAATGGCGTTTTTGCATACACTTATTTTAATGGTGCTTTCTCAGATAAAAAATCATAACTTTCTTTATTTTCAATATATTAAATTGAAATTTATACCAAAATGGTCACAAAGGTTTGGAGATTATAGAAAAAATTAATTTGATAGTGCTGCTTAAAACTGGAACCCCCCAAAATTCATAAACTTTGTTTTTTTTTCAAAAAAATTTCATAAAAACAATAATTTTGCAAAAGCTGTTTCAGAAAAAGGCACAGCTCTTAACAAAGCAAACTATTTTTTTACTTACATGTAAATGCATAAAGTAAGATAATTTAAAATAAAAACGGTGGTATTTTGAGTCCTAATAGGTTAATTTAATTAAAAACCAAATATTTTGATGATTTTTCTTAAAATGTTATGCTGCATGCAAATGTTATTATAAAATAATTTTTTATTTATTTAATTTAAAAAGGTGCTTATTTTATTTAAAAGTTAATAATGAGTTAAAATTATTTTACTTAAAATTTAATTTTTTTATTTTTAAAATATAAAACTTTTTAAACAAAATCTGATTATACATATAGTAAATATGTGTCAAAACTTGGAAGTTTTCTTTCTTTCTTTCTTTTTTTTTTTTTTTTTTTGTTATTGTCAACTGCAAGTCGAATTACACTCATTCTGACTTATTTTAGATCAGTAATATAAATGTTAATTTTATTTATTTTTAATGTAGACAATGCTTTGTTTATAATGGGAATCTCCTCACCTGTCAGTTAAAAACTTGGTATTTATTTATATTTAATTGTGTGTCATAGGAAATCAAGTTAAAATAGTTTATTAATGTTTAAATCAGTATTTTTTTAATCAGTTCAAGCAAAAAGGAAAAAGAGAGAGTGTGTCAATAACAAATAATAAAAAAATGGGGGTTGGGGAGAAAAAGTGGAAACAGGCTGGGTTTTTTTTTTTCCCCAGAAATGATGCAACTTTTAAGTTATTTTTATGCAATTAAGTTATCCTAATTTAGAGATTCAAAGATTTTTTTAATAGCTCTTCAGAAGTTGTACTATGCACTTTTAGGAACAGTTATTCTAACAGTAATGAAACATGCAGAAAAAGAAATTTAGTTAAATTTAAGTGCTGCATGGTTGGAAAATTTTCAAATTTAAATGTTGTCTCCGCCAATTCTGTAATTTTTTTTTTGGGGGGGGGGGTGGGGGGGTGTAAATTGCCTGAGGCATGGAGAAAGCATATCTGTATATTGTTTATATATAAAACAATTATTTATTTATAAATAAAATTTATATTGATTTATAATTAAAACAATTTTAAAAACTTTTGTTTTTATCATAATTTTGTTTATTTTTACATCAGTTTAAAAGAACTATGACAGTAGTCTCTTCAGTCAACAGGCTTTTGGACTGTAACTAGATCAGATCACATGCTTTCTGTTTGTTGTGTGGTAAGGAGCTGGTGTAATCTGAGAAGATGCAAGGGGAGATACTGAGTAGTGTAAGATAGTAAAGGCCATTGCCCACACCCAGTGATTGCTGCGGCTACAATGTATTTGAAGGAGGATATTTGGCCATGTCTTAAGGCCTCTGCCGATATCCAGAGACCGTCGCGGGTCGCTTGTCCAATTATCACTTGTAAGCAATCAATTTTTCGCACTCAGAAGAAAGGGGGAGATACTTCGAACAATAGGTAATTGGGGACCGTGGATAATATTGCGGTTTTTACGCTTGTGGTTTCCACCCCATCTATTATTCGGTAGAGGACACCCCATGTGTCGCTGCCAGTCGCCGCTTCCAAACCCCCTCAAATACATTGTAGCCGCGCGGTCTCTGGTTATCGGCAGAGGCCTTTACATTGGGTGACACATATGCTGTCCTCTACCGAACAATAGATGGGGTGTGAAACCACAATATTATCCACAGTCCCCAATTACCTTTTGTCTGAAGTATCTCTTTCTCTGCAGTGCGAAAAATTTGTTGCTTACACGTGATAATTGGCCAAGCTGCGAGCGGCTCCCTCTCGATGTGGAAAGCGGACTTAAAGGGGTGGGGTCCACTCCCTCTTCCAATGAGTCACCCTCTTGTTTGCAGGTGTGAATATCTCTTCCTTGGTCAGATGCTTTGAGAATTGGAATCAGCTTTGCCTTTCTTTGATTAAGTGAAGATGTTCTTTGAGTAATTTGGAATTGTTTTTGATGTTCTCTGGGATTGTTGAAATTATTTTAAAGAGTTAAACCAATAATCTAAAGCTAAATTATTCAGCTTTATATATAAGCTCATTTTTGTTTATCTAATTGAAAGACTTTAAATTAGAATGTTTTTTTTTTTTTTTTAATAGTATTGAATATCAGTTCCATTTAATATGGCAGCAGAACATTCCCAAACGTGCTTTAGTATTAGCTAAGAAAATGGAACTGAATGTCATAAAAGGACATACTCAAGTAGAAACTGTATCAAGTTCTGCATTATTAAGCCCTTCAGACTTGAACTTAATAAGTTTGAGAAGTAATGTACAATCTGAGCTTTTACTTAATATTTGTGAACATCACAAATTATTTTATTTGAATAAATTTGAAATACTTCAAACATCATGTTTTGACCCGTTTAAGTGCCATAAAAGAAAGAGAAAAAAATGTTTGAGAACCATTAATTTAAATTTATCTGAGTTAATTAACAAATTGCCGAACTGTGAAAAATCGATTCCTGGACAAAATAATATGTAGTTTTTGTAGGAAGAACGTAAACAAACTTATTTCTGAGATTGATGACAAAGTATCAACTGTCAGTGATACCAGTGACAAAGTATCTACTGGCAACTGGCAGTGATGAAACTGTCACAAATTTCAAAACAAGAAGCTTTAGAAGATGTTATAATGTATCATTACAAAACATAGGTGAATCTCAAGAAAAATGTTTAATTTGTAGTTGACAATAAAAAAAACTAGAAAAATTTTGATGCATGTTAAATATATATATTTCCGATTTTGTTTAAAAAATTTATTTCAAAATAATTTAAATTTTAAGTAAAATTACTAACTCATTATTAACTTTTAAATAAAATAAGTGCTTTTTAAAATTAAATAAATAAATAATTATTTTATAATAACATTTGCATGCAGCATAACATTTTAAGAAAAATCATCAAAGTATTTGGTTTTTAATTAAATTAACCTATTAGGACTCAAAATACCACCATTTTTATTTTAAATTATCTTACTTTATGCATTTACATGTAAGTAAAAAAATAGTTTGCTTTGTTAAGTGCTGTGCCTTTTCTGAAACAGCTTTTGCAAAATTATTGTTTTTATGAAATTTTTTTGAAAAAAACCAAAGTTTATGAATTTTTAGGGGATTCCAGTTTTAAACAGCACTATCAAATTAATTTTTTCTATAATCTCCAAACCTTTGTGACCATTTTGGTATAAATTTCAATTTAATATATTGAAAATAAAGAAAGTTATGATTTTTTATCTGAAAAAGCACCGTTAAAATAAGTGTATGCAAAAACGCCATTTATGGCCACTTTCCCATTATTTTAATAATTTTTATCTTAAAAAGTATTAGAGATATTGAAGTAAAATTTTATATTGTTAGTTAGAACACTAATGGCTACATTTATAAAAATTTTCAAAGAAATCCGAGACGGTGGGTGACATTTTTGGAATTTATTGGTTGATTTGAAATGGAATGACCCGTCTAGAATTATGATTGTTTAGTAATTATCAAATATAACACCCACATTACAGGATCAAAGTCATTTTGAACCCCAACTGAAAGTGTTATGTGCCAGATCGCAGTTTTCTATTGCTGCATAAGCTGAAAACAAACATCCCAGAGGTGCTCTTTTTGGGTTAAGTAAACAAAAGAAAACAGATGAAAAAGCAATGACTATCTGATGAGCATCTCAATTAGGAAACGTAGCCATTTCTAAAAGAACATTTTATCAGGTTGCATTTATGAGTAATGCCTGCTTGAAATTTTGTGAAGGAACAGTTACACAGCGTAACTGTTGGGTAACTTGTAAAGGGTCATTTTAATCGTTCATATTTTTGTTATGGTATCATTTTAATAGAAATAAGGGGGTCATAGAACGATCTACAATCTTGAAGAAAAAAAAGGATGAATGGCTGAAATTTTGTACATCACCTAATTAATGTAAGGGGCACATTTTACTAACTGGGAATGCTTAGGTAGGGGTCCGCATAAAAGTTAATTTTTTTTATTTATTTAGATTTAATGTTCTGAAAATGTTAACACCATAAAATTTGTCGCTTATACATTTTTGTGATTTATTTTGTACATGTCCATGATCAATATTTAAGGAATAAAAGCCTAGCAATGATTTCGCTACGTTGGAAGGAATGTGTCCTTGGGACCCAGAACTTTCAAATTTCGGTGTCCTTTTCCCCCAAATGTGGGTCTTTATAGATATAAAAGCATTTGGTTAATTTCATGACTGATGTTATCATGTCTCATCAAAATTGGTGTGGTGACGCATATGAATATCTTACTTATAAATAACCTAAAACTTCTATTTAAAAAAATTATAATTAATAAAGAAAAATTTGTTGTGACATGCATGACATTTTATCCACTTTGCCGTGAAATTAACCATTTATGAGTATAAATAACTGAATATTGAAATTTAAACAAGTAGTCTAATAAAAAGAAATGGATGAAAAATATGGCAAAAATCATGAGTGGAGAAAAATAAATAAAACCAGGACACTATAAAAAAACAGAAGAAAAAATATTTTTATTGCTTTGACAAGCCTCCTTTGAGTGTTAAGTTGAAAAAAAATATCAGTAACTCTTTTAATAATAGGCTGTGTTATGTCACTGAAAATGGTAGACGACCAAAGTGTGAAGGTCTTGGGTTTGGGTCCCATTGCAGCTGTCGATCTAAGGGTCTGGAGTTTCGGTAGGTTTTCTCCAGATGTAACGGGAACACACGTTAAAACCCCTTACAAAACCAAATTAGATCTTTGGCATATCGCCCTAGAGCAGTGTTGCCATAATCACACAAACAAATAAAAAACTAATAATAGGCCGTGACTGAGAGAGTTCAGGTTCCTGAACTGAAATCATTAATTTTCTTAACTTTTCTTCAGATTTTCTATTTCTTGCATTAGTTTTTATTTGTTTCATTGCTGAAAATCCTCTTTTTTCATCAGCAGAACAAATTGGCAGAACTGTTACAATTTTAGTTAACTTAACACGTTATGGAAGTTCATCTTCATATTGAGATACAAGTTTTGACAAATCACTCATATTTAAAGCTAGGTGTTTAAAATACTGAAAATCTTTTCTTAAAATATCTTCAGAAATCATACATCTACAGTGAAATATTAAATGCTCAAGTTCTTTTTCTCCATAGCTTTGCAAACCATCGGTACATGTTGCATAGTTGAGGGAATTAAAGATTGCATCCAATGATCGTAATAAACCTAATGCTTCCTCTGGAAAACGATATTATAAATTTATGGAAAAAAAAAATTGTTTTGCTCTTTTTTTCCCTTCAAAATTTTGCATGATGGGAATTGTGCATCCTGCAGAACACTTCGTAATGTTTTTTTTTTTTTTTTTGCATCCCATCATCGATGATGTGCTATAGCACATAAGCGGCATCACTGCCTAGGTCAGGGCTTTTGGTATATACTGACAGGCAAATTTTTTTTTTTCATTAGCAGAAGATTTATATGTATATTTTAAGAAATCTTTTCTTATTACTTATATAACCGTGCGCATTTATTAAATTTGCATGTAAGTTGTGCAATATTCAAAAACATGCTAGTGGCCACTCAAAATTTTAAGCTCAGTGGCCACTGGCCACATGCAAATTTTCTGAATTTTGACCTCTATGATAAGCAATTCTTAGTAAGAAATTGTGCTCCGTTAAAAATTCTGTATAAAGGCATTTAGCATTTGTAACAGATATGTCGAATTCAAATCATATGTTGAAATCTCTTTCACAAAAAAGCTTCAACTTGTATTTATGAAATAATTTAGAATACCCTTTTAAAACATCACAATCATGTTTCTCTAGCAAAACTAACACATTTAATTTGAATCTTAATTAAAAAAAAAAAGAGCAAAGAGTTTGCAGACATTAAACGTAATTTTTCAATTTCTATTAAACAAATCAGAAATAAGACTTTTGAGTTATGATAAGGCAACTAACATATTAAGGTGAAGCTTTTTGCCTTAAAGAGTCCAAACAATGCAGTATTTCATACATGAACAGGCAAGAAGATAACAGTATAACACCACATGTGAAAACATTTCATCATCCAATAGATAAAAAAATTGATATAGAGTGACTTCTGAATGGCTAGAATACACAGATACTATGATAAGCAATTCTTAGTAAGAAATTGTGCTCCGTTAAAAATTCTGTATAAAGGCATTTAGCATTTGTAACAGATATGTCGAATTCAAATCATATGTTGAAATCTCTTTCACAAAAAAGCTTCAACTTGTATTTATGAAATAATTTAGAATATCCTTTTAAAACATCACAATCATGTTTCTCTAACACTATGAAAAAGGGGGAAAAAAAGGACCATTTCTAAGGAGAAAGGTCTTTTAAGGACCTTGGGACCTTGAACAAAAAAAGGGACTTCAAGGGGAAAAAGGATTATTTGTGAGGCCTGAAAAAAAAAACCCTGAGATTTTATGATTTTGTTTGTTCTGTTTTCAATTGTTTTTTGTATGTTCTTTTTTTGTTTGTTTATTTATTTAGTTTTTTTATTTGTCTATATTTTACATTTATATATATATTTTTTACCCTTCTTTTTTCTAATTCCTTTATTCTCTGTGGTTTGTTGCTTTTTTTTTTTTTTCCAAACTGACAACTTGCTGTTAGCTTTTGTTTATCTTTTAGTCCCCACTAGTCCATAAGACTGTGTGCTTGTTGAAGATTTTTTTGGCTGAAACAATCGTACCAATTGATAAGACCTTTTTATGCATGTTATAAATACAAAGTTTTGATTTATAAAATCTTTTTTAGTTGTTGTGTGGTTTACTCAATTTTCTGCACATTATTATGGAGGTGTGTTGAACAATCAATAATCTGGTAAAATTTATTATTACATATACCATCAACACTTCTTTTTAATCATGTATTATAGCAACAAAAGGTGTTTTTTTTTTGTTTTTTTTTTTTAATTATTCTTCAAAATTATAGTTATTGCCCAGACTAACACTAGAGTTAGTTTTATGAACCTTCCCTTTTTTGTTTTGATAAATTTTCTCTTTCATATTAAGTACAGGGTTCATACTCATTTTTCAAAATGAAATTCCCTGAGTTTTCTAGGTGATTTTTCAAGAATTTCCAGGTTATCGCAGAAAAATAAACATAAGATAAAGACTAAATACTTTTAATTTATATGCCCCATTCTAAGATAATGAAATTATGATAACACTACGGTAATCAAAATTATACTCCCCTCAATTATCACAAAATGAATGGATTACATTTATATCAAACATGGTTTTAAATTCAATTTCACCTATAAAATATCAGAAATTATGCAACAGCTTTACAGAAGTAAAAAAGAATTTTTGGGACCACTTCATTGATTGATAGTTTCAAGATATGTTTTTTATACTATTGCCAGTACACAAGGCTATTAGTAAAAATTGCCATATGCTTTAGAACTAAGTAAATTCCACCAATCCTATGCATAAACAATGAAATTTTTAACACTAATAGGAACACACATTCTACATTGTAATCTAGCAAATATCAGCAGAGTTTGTATATACGTGATAATATTACACAATCTAACTTTGTGCACAGTACACAACACAAAGAACAGCCCCTCCAACTCAAATGAGAAAAGGGAGCAATCACAAATGCTCAGAACTGCAGAGACAAAATGAGAAGCAAGTGTGCTATTTGTCCTAAGCAGTCTTAAGTGATAGATAATTAATCTTGTATAATCAATTTCCAATTGCATGAGTGCTTCATTAGCGAAGTCGTTGACCCTTGAATAGGGTGAAAGCCATAAAAATAAAGAGAGGGGGAAATTTTTTCTTAAAATTCCAGGGTTGAAGCTGAATTTTCCAGGTTTTTAAAGCAAAATTACATTTTTTCATGAGATTTCCCCGAGTTTTAAGAGCTAATTTTCAATTCCCTGAGTTTTCCCTGTTTTCCAGGTTTCCCTGAGGGCATAGGAACCCTGTAAGTATTATTATTATAAATAAGCTATTTATACTTTTAATTATATTTTCCTTTGTCTGTTCATGGTGCAGCTTTTTGTACTACCTTATTAGTAGTTTATTACATAAACTACACATTATATTTGTGTAACTTATCTCTCAACTACGTTTACTGCACACTTGGAGAAATCAGAATATGTGCACATGAATCGCAAACAGGATTCATACTCATTTCTCAAAATGAAATTTTTCCAGGTGATTTTTCAAGAATTTCCAGATTATCGCAAAAAATAAACATACAATAAATACTGAGTTACGACCTTTTATTTATATGCCCCACTCTAGGGTAATGAAATTATGGTAATCAAAATTATACTCCCTCTCAATTATAGAATAAACAATGGATTACATTCATATCAAACATGGTTTCATATTCAATTTGACGTATAAAAAATCAGGATTTATGTAAGAGCTTTACAGGAGTAAAAAATAATTTTTGGGACCACGCCACTGATTGATAGTTCCAAGATACGTTTTTTATACTATTGCCAGTACACAAGGTTACTGGGGAAATTTTCCATATTGTTCAGAACTAAGTAAATCCCAGCAATCCTATGCAAAAACAATGAAAATATTTAACATTATAGGAACACACATTTTACAATGTATTCTAACAAACATCAGCAGTGTTTGTTTGCACATAAAATTATTACACAATCGAACTTTGTGCACAGTACACAACACAAAGAATAGCGCCTTTTAATTCTATCCTATTGGGAATTGGGAGCAACCACAAATGCACAGAACAACAGAAACAAAATGAAAAGCAAGTGTCCCATTCGTCCTAATCAGTCATAAGCAATAGATGATTCATTTTGTATATATCCATTTCTGATTGCATGTATACATCATTAGGGAAGTAGTTGGCCATTGAATAGGGTGAGGCCGTAAAAATAAAGAGAAGTAAATTTTCTTGCAATTCTAGGGTTAAAGCTGAATTTTCCAGGTTTTTAAAGGAAAATTACATTTTCCCTGAGTTTTCCAGGTTTCCCTGAGGGCGTATGAACCCTGACAAACTTACTAAAAATAAATAAATAAATAAATTGATCAAATGCAAGAAACTTACACATCTGGATCCCCATTAGTCACCATAGAAGAAAATGTGCAAGGAAGTGAATGAGACACTCTTTGATTTTGAGGAGTGGCAGGCATAGTTTTTTCATGGAACTCCAAGATTCCTTGCCAGATATTGCACCGATCTTTTGTGGCAACTGCTGGGTTTGCTGGTGGTTGATTCTGCTGAGTAGTATTCATGTTCATGCCAGACACTGGTTGTTGTGGCATTGTTATGTTACTGGTAGATGTTGTCATGGGCTGACTGTGAGGAGGTGCCATTTGATTGCCAGTTGTGGCATTTAATTTAGACTGAATGGTAGATGCCATTGAATTGGACATACTGATGGATTGCTGAGAGACAGGCTGAGAGGTCTGCCCAAATGTTTGATGCTGACCAAGTTGGACTGCTAAAGGATTGGCTCCACTATTGGGTACAGGTCCTGGGGATGTATTGGACATCCTAATTCCAATATTAGGTAACTGACTTCTCAAAATATTTGACTGGTTAACAACACCTGAAATATGATGAAATTTGGTTTTTATTTTAAAACACATATATCCCATAAGATATGTTACATAGAGATAAATTATATGCTAAATTTACTGGAACTGCAAAATTTAGCTGCATTCAAAGATAAGGTTATAGTCAAACTCACTAAATGTGGTTGCAACACTGACCAATACAAGTTTGATTAAAAAAATAATAAAAGAAAACAGAAATAATCATAAAAACATCCTGGTAACTCAAATATCCCAATACCCAAACAGACTTGCCCAAGTACCATTTATGTGCTCATAAGAATTACAGATTTCTATTCTTTTGCCATTGATCATATCATCCGAACTGGATCAAATTAATATGGGACTACGTAGTCAGTAAGAAGATAAATACACTAATTAAAATTTTAGTAGTGCAACCATCAAGTGACAATTTAAAAATATAGTTTATTTTTTTTTCCAATTTTCTGAATGATAATATCATTAGAACTGGACCAAATTAACATGAGAGCACCCCCCTAAAGTAATGCCTTTCCAATCAAAAAAGAATAATCAAAACCAGCCCATGCACTAAAAAAATAATCTTATACATAAAAAGTAAATGAAAAAAATAAAAAGACTTCCAATTGCTTCACTTACAACATCCAGATAACAAACGCAAATATCCTGATACCCTAAGAGATTTGCCTGAGTATTATTTTGGTACGCATAAGAATTGTACAGTTTCATTATTCTGTCATTAGTCATATCATCAGATCTTGATCAAATTAATATGGGACCACTCCTAAGATATCATCTTTCCAATTAAAAAAAATATCTAAATGGGTCATCAGGTAAAAAATTATCACAGAACATAAAAAAAAAAAGAAAAACCAGATAACCTCCTCCTTTTTGAAGTTGTTTAAAAATGATTCAGGCAATTTCAAGCATCCAAAAAAGAAAAAGGGAAAAAAAAAATCATTGTACTAAGCAATAATAGTAATAACAAAATGACTTGTTGAAAATTGTACTAAGGATTGTAGAACAAACCAATAACTGTATAAAAATGGAGTAAAATCTGCATTAACAAATAATTGACAGACATGAAAATGCTAAAAAAATAAATAAATGTTGTAATTTAAAATTTAAAAAAAATCTAGAACAAAGTAAATCAAATAATGAATGCCAAAAAATAATTTTGCAGGTCAGTAAACACTCACCTTGAATAGGATTCATAGTTGTTTGAGACTGTGAAACAATATTTGGCACATTTTGCATGTTTTGCAACTGAGGAGCATTATGACGCATTGGCATGTTGCTCGATGGCATATTTAACTGGGTTGCAAGAACACTGGTTGTAGGAGGAGTAGAAATAGGAGACGAAGGATTGGCTGGCTGATTCCAAGGCATACGAGGTCCACCTTTATAATACAATAAGTTAATACAAGCTATATAATATACACATATGTATGTTGTTTAAGGAAAGAAATTAGATTAAACTAGTAATATAAGGCAAGATTGCAAGGCATTATCTCTACTTATTATAAAAGAAGATATCTGTGTGTGTCGGCGGCGTTACGGACAAACAGCTACACCTAGACACACCAAATTTGGTACTCGGGAAGTTCTAAACATGAAGTTGTGCACCTCAAAGCGATTTTTTCAAAATTCGACCAAGAATGTTTCTTATTTTGTGTTTTATGAGATTGTTGGCCACCTAATTCATAATAACGGTGAATGTCCCTTTAGAGCGAGAATGCATAAATCCTGCCGAATTTGAATTTAGGGAGAAACAGCATTTCTCCGTGGTTTCTGCCCACTGAAAGGTAGAATAGGGATTTTTTTCTTCCCCCGACGATTGGGCCTATCAATGCACGATGCCGCTAAAGAAAGAACATGGGAGCCGGGGATTACGAAAAAAACATGGAGTGGAAGGAAAAAGAAAAATACATGAAATTGTGTAGAATATTCAGGTATTATATTAAAAATTTATACAATTACTTAGTCATTCGTACAATCGTACAACTGGAATCAAATTTGTACATTGTATGAAAAAATCGTACAAGTTGGCAGCTATGCATTCCTTTCTCTCTCTTTTAAAATAAAAATGAAAACATTATGTAAATTAGGTGATTTTTTACGAATTTTAATGTAACCTAATGTTTAGAATTTAATATCATCAAGGCGGAGAGCTGGTGCCATTACATTAATAAAGCATGGCACAAGATAATTTTGTTGCGTTGCAACAAAAAGGATTAGAAAAAAGGTTTTTTTTTATTTTTCAACCAATCGAGTTTTTAAATGGGATGTTGAAATGTCAATTCGCAACTGAGGATCTATGATGTCAAATGCTTTAAGAATTGTAAAAATTATGCCACAATTTTAATGCATTTATCCCTGCTTTTTTTTGTTTTTAACACAAGGAGGAGATATTTTGATTAAAATAAACTGAGAAATTCATGATTATTATTATTATAACATGAATTAATTAACAGTATTGATGTATTTAAAAAAAAGAGAGAGAGGAAATAAAATGCTACTGGAGCACAAGATTCAAACCTGGGACGCAGGAGTAGAAGTCCACTGTTCTACCCAAGCAATGTGTAGCTTGGTAACATTCTATCTTATCTAATCTTTGGATTTTGACTTTGAAGATTATGCCTTTTTACGAGTACGCTTTATTAGGAGCCGAATGCCCATATGAAAAGCGAGCGTAGCGAGTCTAGGGGCCTTGGTCCAGTCACATAAAAAAAAATCTAATATTTCTGTACGGTTCAAAATTTAAAAGGGCAAAATAAATGCTTTATCGGTGGTAAAAAGATGGAAAATTTTTGCTGTTAGATTTTTTTGTTGTGACTGTTTCAATTTCAAATTGTAAAAATTTACCTGAAACGGACCTTTCTTTCGAAAATTTTAAAAAATATGCCATTTTAAGCACAATATTGAAACAAAGCTTATTTGAAAAAGAAAACTTTAAAGTTTTCAATGATATAAGAATATAGTTTTCTGACGAGAATTTAGTTCATAGTACTGCAAAATGCACGAAAAATGTCCAAAAACTAGACAAAACTTAAAATAAATTAAAAAATAAAAATTGGATTGAATATTTTCCCCAATAATAGCTTTCCCTTGTAATGTGTAGCCCCCGTACCAAATTTGGTGCAGATCGGACAAACGGGCTAGCACCCATAGCGAACAGACAAACAAAGAACAAACAAACAAACAGGCAAGAAAGCTATTTTATATATATAGATAAAGTGTACATAAATATGTAAATAATTCAAAAACTCATGTTAGTTGGCGAAGTTTTGGAGAAAGCCACTTAATTAGCACAGAGCATTAAAACTAGGGATGCACCCAATATTCGGTTGGTATTCGGTATACTGCCTATTTGGCAGACAAACTGAATATTCGGTTCGGCCGAATACTTAAATATTCGGCAACTGAATAGTAAACAAATTTAAGTATTCACCAATCAGTAAACAAATACATATTTTTTATATCATGAATGAAAGATATGGTATAGTACCATAGTACTAAACTGATTCAAGTTGTTACTTACTAATATCACATGTGAATAAGTGTTAGAAACCTTTAGATGAAAGTCCTCCTACCAAGTCACCCCCATTCTTGGCAGATATCCCTAACATAACATTACACAATCACACAAAAAACTAATATCACAATGAAATTAGTTTTAATGTAAGAGAAAACACTCCGATGTTAAATTTGAATTTAGTTGCTTTTCAATTTTTGTTAAATCTCATGACACATTACATTATCCTTGCCATTACTAACAGATTTAAATTTGAAACAGTAACAAGGGAAAAAAAAGAAAACATAACATTAAGTGTTCATAAATATGTAAAGTCAATTAACTGCTAATTTTTTAAATAAAATATGCAGGTAAAAAAATTACCAGCATTTCACTAATATTTAAAAAAGTTGTTAATAATATATAAAGGAAACACACTTGGACATTAAATTTTGCAGCATTTTAACTTTTTGAAGTTTTACACCATATGGAATATTGTTTAAGAAAAAACTAATTAAATTAATCATTGCATGATCATTTTAAATTAATCATTGTGTAATCTAAGTTTAATACCGGTTTAATAAATTTTAACCAAGTATTTGGTATTCGGCCGAATAGTCGGTTAGAATTTTAACCGAATATTCGGTATTCGTTATTTGGCAAAATATGGTATTTGGTGTATCCCTAATTAAAACCTGCCCTTGTGTTTAATACCCTGGCAGACCTGATAAGCTCAGCTGAAGGCTGTAAAATAGCCAGATATCTAACACATATTGGAGACTGGCATTAACAGTTATAAACCCTCTTATAGGGTCAACTGTCAATCCTCCATGAACATGAACCTCTTTCTCCTCTTGTCCATATTAATAAGTATTTCTAATCCATAATTTCCTAATCCTAATAAGTATTTCTAATCCTAATAAGTATTTCTAATCCATATTTCTAATCCATAAGTATTTCTAATTTCCATATTAATATGTAAAAATTTCTAACTTCTCAAAAATTTCGGTTTCAAAGTCATTTTTAAACCTGTTAATAAACTTAAATTTTCTTCCCTTAAAGATCCTATTCCTACTGAGAACCGTTGGGGAGTTTATTATATTCCTTGTGGATCTTGTGATTTGGGCTACATTAGTCAGATCAGAAGAGCTCTCAAATTTAGGCTCAAAGAGCATGAGAGATATGTTTCTAAGCATGAGCTTTCCAAATCTTCTATTGCCTCCCATTGTTGGAATTCTAATCATCGGTTTCAGTTTTCTAAGGCTAAGATATTGTGCACTCCTCGATCTTTATCCCATCTTGATTTTTTGGAAGGTTTTTCCATTACCTACCACTTGGAACGTCTTGTGAACGATGGTTCTTCCGTTCCTTTCGTTCATTCCGCTTGGAAGATGTTGTTGTAATGTTCTATTAACTTTCCCCTTTCTCTTCTGCTACCTTTTTCCTTCCCCCCTTCCTTTTCTATTATTTTGTTTGTCCTGTTTTTGTGCTGTCCAGTATGTTGTGGTCTATAAAAAAAAAAAAAGTATATATATATATTTTAAAAAAATTAAAAAATTAATATTACAGTGGAACTCCGATCTATCGTTCCTGCATTCATTGTTTTCCTGTATTGATCGTTTTATTTCTATGGTCCCTGCACAAACTGTATTCAAATAACGTTAACAAAACCCGCATGATCGTTGTCAAAAATTCGCTTTCCTGCGTTCATCATTGTAAAATGTTTCTTCTGGCAGAAATGAAATTGATGATGAAGTGGACCAATATGGCTTAGAAATCTAATAACTTCCTGGTATGATATCTTGGGTTGATGATGGTATAGGTGAAAGTTCTTACATCTAGTAGGGATGAGTATGGTGTGAAATGTAGTGATTATATTTCCATTGATTTAGAAGTAGCAACGTGCGGTATCCTAAGATTGAAAGAAATGTGACTCAAGAAATTAAAATAATCGCGAAGAGGCTGAGAATAATATTCATGCCCATGAGATCGAGCCAACACTAGTGCCTAGTTTATCCTACGCAATAACAGTATTTGAAATTGTATGACTTTTATATACAAAGATGAATACACATAAAAAGACAAAAAAAAAAAAAAAAAATGTAAATCTTGAAAACTTTGTTTAATTAAAAGATGAAGGGAAAACCCAGTATAAAATTACTGATTTTTTAAAAATAAGTATGACTTAATTTCTACAGAACTTCAATTTGTTTCTTTTACAGTTTGGTAACAAATTTAGTATCTTTGATATACTGTATACATTTTGTGTATTCATAAATACTGTTTTCTTCATATTTGACTTTAACCCACATTTGTCATTTTCCCCGCATGCATCGTTTTTTACTACGCACCCCTTGAAAAACGATAGATCGAGGTTCTACTGCATTTAATTAATTTTTGTGTTTTTATGTTTCCTTTGTTTTATGTTCTTTTGTTTGTTCTGTTTTCTTTTCTTTTGCCTTTTTGTGTGTGTTCTTTATTGTTTATTTTTATTTATTTATTTATTTTTTTGTCCTTATTTTCTTTTCTTTGTATACCTTCCCCATTCTCTTTTTTTCCCCTCTCCTTGGTTTTTCCCGCCTTTTCTTGTTTCCTTGTGGCAACATGCTTGATTGTTTATCTTTTTCACTCCCCTCTGCTCTGTTTGACGGAAGGGTTTGTCTGAAGAAGACCGAACGAATTTTCGGTCGAAACTATCGTTACGCCTTGAAGTAACCTTTTACGTGTGTTTTTTTCAAAGTTTTTATTTATTTTATACTACTAAATGTTCTGTTAACTTTTAAAAAATCAGACTCTCGTATTGGAGAATGGAAAATTAGGAATGATGATGCAAAAACTTTTTTTTTTCCTTTTCCCCCTCTAACAGAATCAAGAAACAGTTGCAATGTTAATTGAAAAATAGGAAAAATAAGGAAGGAGTTTTGAAAAATCTAGAAAAATAGGGAATAGTACAATCCTACATTCTTGTAAGTTGCATTAAAAACTAAAGTAAAAAGACTTACATGGTGGAACAGGAGAGAGATTTCTTGTAGGCCTTATACCATCAGATTGCTGCAAAGGAGGTCCCTTTTGTGTTATAGTTACATTGGGTGGATTCGGCTGAAAAGAATGAGAAATATATTAGCTGACTTTTCCCATCTTTTAATGGAAGCTGGAGGAGAAAGAAGTCGCATTGAATTTATAACATCAATGTCACTTCTAAGATTTTAAATTAAAATAACAACAATAATAATAACTTTGAGCCTGGTAGCAGTACCAGCACGATGATTTATTTTTCTCCAGAGGAAACAAAGTGTTTAATCAAATAACTAAATATATTATTTTAATGAATGTGTTTTGCACAATTAGTGATAACTAGTAAAAATATGATTTAATTTTAGTATGCTCTCAGAGATAAGACTGTGCATTGACTTATCTTTGAGAGTACTTCTTGATAATGTATTTCATTACATATTTGTACTGCCCAAGCATGGATAATAGACTCAACAACTAACTGTAAATGCATCATGGTTAGTTCCTTTTGAAAATTTTTATTCTTCTTCAGCCAACGCCAGTCTTTGGCTGTTCAGCCATTGGACGTCCTGCCTCCCAATACCACAGAGACATCTGATGGCAAGTGGTGGAGAGAAGGGCAAGTCAACAGGTGCTTCCTGTCCATTGTGGATGACAGGCCGAGAGGGCACACATCACTAGCAGCTAAGGCAATAAAGTAGGTGGACCTGGAGGTAATCGTGCCTCGTTGTTACTGACAGGGGCAGCTGCTGACCTCTCCAGGTAGTTTGGGATAGGACAGGTGTCCAAGCATTCCCAGTGCCTACTGTCGTTTTTGAAAATAGATAAGTGTTCAAAATGAGAAGTTATGTGGCAATGGGTTCAAAGAGAGGATTGTCGATTTTTAAAAATATTTTTTCAAAAAAATTAATTTGATTTAAACGAGTTTTTTTTTAAAAATCAAGATTTTCTTGATTTTAATGATTTTTTTTTTTAAAGCTGTATATAGAGTTGAAATTGTCTATCTCAAATATGATGGGAAAGGAAAAAAAATTCGAGATAAAGAGGCTTTGAGTATAGAGGTTTTAAATGCTGTCAGTTAAAAACGTTTTATTTGCTTTTGCTGTAGAAAAATACAGTGGAATGTTTGCAGATTTATTTTACATACATCCATAACACTTTTTAAAATATAAATATGTACCTTTAACAATAACAATAGTCTTACAATGATTTTTGATGTCTAAATTCCTTTGTTTCAGCTAGCTTTCTAAGGTTACAAAGATCTGTGAATCCCTTATACAGTGCTCACAACTGTTTTTAATGATATCTCTAGAGGAAAAGGGACCAAATTCTAGAAAAAAAGAGACTAAAAAGAGACTTAGTAAAACACAACCCCACAACATTTGCATAATTTTTTTTTTTCACTCATGCTACGGGATTTCAGCTTAGCTGATATTTTTAATTTGTACTTAAAAAGATCAGAAAAAGGAGGAATAAAACAAATTCATATAATTCCCTAATCCCAAATTTATGAAATTCCCTCATATTTCCAGCTGGCTCTGTTGCCACTCTACATGAGGACCTAAAATAACGAAAATAGGTGAAAGCAGGAAGATAGAAAGAGAGGGGAAAAAACAATAAGTTTTAAACAAATATAGACCAATCAGAACATTGAAATCCACCTTTTTAATGTTAAAAATTGTTGCTCTTTATCAGCAATCCATAGTATCTGATGCTTCATATGAATAGAAATATATAGACAGAAAAAGCCTGGGGAAACACCAAATGCCAGATATGTGAAAATTCCACACAGTTCAGTATGTAAATAAAATTAAATTTGCAGGGAAAATCCAAGGAAAAGGTAGAGAGGGGGGGGGGGGGTAAATCTGCTGCACATGTTGTTTTTTTTTTTTGTTGTAATAAATTTTAGGACTCCTTATATGATAGTCTGAAAACTAAAAATATAAAAAACAGTGTTTCTCTTTTTTAAAGTCAGCATATCTCGATTTTAAGTGGCTATAACAAATTCAAGTCAGGGTGGATCACCATTATCTGCATTTTTGTGCAAAATTAAACTATTCCGCAAAGGTTTACTCACACAAACTTAAATTTGAACAAAATATACTGATATTTAAAAAAAGTATGATTTGAAAAGGGGGGGGGGGGAGGGAGAGAGAGAGAGAGAATAGAGTTCGCGTCAAAAGAACAATAAAGATAACAATTGTACGAACGAAGAAAAATAACACTGAAGAATAATTTTGTTTAATGCATTCTTTTTTTAAATTAGTAACTCTTTCTTTTTCAGTATTTAGAATTTTTAACTTTTCGGTAGTGATCCTAAAATTGGGAATTATTTGTGCACTTGACTTGGATCCATCCTGATGTTGCCATATAATTGTAAGGATTATCCCATTAAGTATTTGATATTCACCAATGCACAGAATTAAACATGTTTACAAGTGTAAACAACTGGGGTAACTTAAAGTAGATGCTAAATAAATAAATAAATAAAATCCTAAACACTTTCATATTTTAATACGTACTAAAGTGCTCTGTATTAAAAGTGTATCATAATTCATGCGTTATCCCTATTTTTCTTCCTTGTTTCATAGAAAATATCTTTGGAATCAAAATTTATCTTAAAATTGCCTACTAAAACTGTTTTACAATCTTTGCCAAGCATATTCGAACTGAAATTCACCATTTTAAATACTGCTTGGAATGGGCATCATAATCCATAGAGTGTGCTGTGTCATTCTTGTTCCACAAACACTTCGGAATTGAAATCTATATTAAAATCGCCTCCTAAACTATTTTACAATTTTTGCCAGGAATATTCTAACTATACTTTTCCTTTGTAATAAACTGTCATGTTTGAAGATATTGCCAAGCTTGGTTCGGTTTTGAAGATACAAAATTTGGTGATCAATTATCAAAAATTGCAAATCTTGTGCAACTTTCAACATTTTATTCTCCCCCTCCCTCCTTTCTCGTAATCTGGTAAACACATTTGGAAAAAATGCTTCAGCACAAGAAATTGTGTAGGCAAATTATGCCAATGCTAAAAAACCTGCTAGTACTGTAGTGCTTAAAAAAACAGAAAAGAAACTCATATTTTTTCATTTGTGTTTCCCCATCTTCTCAGATTGAATCATTAAAAGGTGAGGGTGAAAAGGAAGATCCAGATTCTGTTTTCTATTATAAATAAGCAGGACCAGAAAAAATTCTAATATTTGACATTTATGTGGATGGGTTTCTCAGTTGGTTTGCAATTAGATTTCTTACAGGTGCTTATCATTCGAGAGTTACCATGACATGACTTTGGAATTTCTAGAATCCGCGGTGAAAAAGAGGAAATAGGGACCATTTACATGGAAAAGGGACTTTTAGAGAGCTCTAACTAAAAAAGAGACTTTTAGGGAAAAAAGAGACTATTTGTGAGCCCTGCTTATAGCAAAATTTACCAGAGACTAAAGAAAAGTTCACAGTTATAGGGCATTCTCTGCTTCTTTTGTTGAAGAAAGTTGCTCAAGCACCGATTTTTGTAATTTACACTAACTAAATTTCAAGATACAGAGGTTTTGACAGAAATTTTTTTAAAGATAAACATGGAAAATACATTGACTTTTCATTATAAATGTAGGGAATTTTAGAAATTTTGAGATATAGAGGTTTTTGAGATATACAGGTTTGACTGTATTACATTCATATACATTTACCTTTCATATGTTAAAACAAAAAGATATACAGTCATGGTATAATATATATATGTATAAAAGTTAAACTGTTTAATACCCATGAAAAAAAGCTTTTAGTCTTTATCAAAAATAACAAAATAGAAATACATAAACAATTTAAAATTTACTATGAATAGGAATTGACCTATGAATAGGCCAAGCATCATCAGAGGGATATAGGAGCAAATTCTATAGCTCTTGCTTCGTGCCAGAAGATTCATGTATAAAATCTATTGTTTCATTTCAAAGTTAAGAATTGAAGTGTTGTAACAACAATAATATTTTTAGAGCAAACAACATTTAAGTATACAAACTGAACAAAAATTTAATTCAATTTATATACTTAACCTGGGAGGATGCGGGTGGGGTGTTTAGACACGCCACGCCTGAAAATACTTATTTTTGTCCCCCTTAAAACTGAGGTCGGGTCCATGTTTGCCTATCCACAAGGTCTCTTTCCACAGTTACAGACCAAAAACAATTGGTTATGAATTTTTTTTTTTTTTTTTGATTCTTAGAATGATTTAGGGTGTGTACGCAACCCATGTGTGCTCTCATGTTAGAATTTTTAGTGCGAAACCATGACTTGCTCCAGTCATTCAGTTCGGTCTTTCCCTTGTTTCACATATGATCAAGAGATGAAAAGACTTCAAGAATTTTTATCAGGGGTTTCTTCAGATGGGGAGACTCATTTGAAGAAGCCACCTGACCTTAGAAATGAAGACAAATTTAGTGATCACCAGTATATCACAGAATGAAAAAATGTGACTCTTCAGAAGATGGAGTTTGCAATACAACTAAAAATTATTAACCATAATATAAATTTAAGCTATCATTTTTTGTTAAAAAAGTTTAACTATCATTAATCGGATTAACTGGTAGAATTTTAAAGATTTTTTGAATATTTATGCCATTTAATACATTTGGGGTGTGCTGACACCCCATGTGCGCTCTTGTGCTGCGTTTCAAGACACGCATCCTGCCACGTTAAACAAATTTTTTGGACAAGTAGACCATGTTCACCCCATCTCCCCTTTATTCCTTATACAATATACACTTTAAAATATCACACAAAATATACACTTTAATACACACTTTATAATATTTCAAAATCATTAATTAAAAGAAGATAAATGAACAATTTTAATTCTTCAAACATTTTAACTTGATATTTAGAAAAACAAAAACTTGATTTAAATTAGTGATTTTAAACCAATTGATGATGCAAACCACTGTATCCTGGATTTAAAATTAGCAGCAGTATTTATAAAATAGGATTAAAAAAAATTTACATTACAGTAGACTCTGCATTATCTGGGATGGTCAGGAAATTCCTCACACTGGATAAGAGAATATCCTGAATACCCAAATTTATTCAAATTTCCTTGAAGTTGTTTGAAAAACACGGGAAATGTAAAATTTTTATAAAACAGGGCATTAATAAATTAATACAAAAAAAAAAAAAAAAGAAAATGGATGTAAAACATACATTGGTATGGAATTTTTGTTTTTACAAAATACATGCAAATTTATGCATGATTTTCTCATAACTGTGAATATACGCAATTTGTGAATAGATGAGAATTTATGCTGAAATTTCTTATTTTTGTGTAAGTTCAAAATAAAACTTTTTTTTTTTTTTTTAATGAAAGAAAATTCAATTACAGAATCTTTCAAACATAAATTCAAGATTTGAATAAGTTTCAAATCTGAGCTGTGCCCAAAATTAATTAGCAAATTAGAAGATTCAAGATACCCATTTGATCACCATTTGTAAAACAAATTAGAAAGCTTGAAAGCAACTCTTGTACAGCAAAGTCAGGGGATCTAAACACAATGCTGGAAACCTCATCTAAAAAAACTTTTAATAGACTTTCTTTGCACATGAAATGAAGACTATTTTCACAGTAATAAATTATTTTGTGCATCTGTGGCTGCAAGTATGACTACATTAAATTATATTGCTCAAAAGCTTACCAAAAATTCCTTTCTTCCGAGCATTTCCTAAAAAAGCGCTCACTGATGGGTACACTCACTTTCATCCCAATGTTACAAACAATAAACAGGAATAAAGATCCCATTGTTAAGGACATAATTGTGAGCTAATAAATGCTCTTTTCCAACCTTTGCTGAAGCAGCTTTACAAAGCATTTGGAATCCAACTAACAACATATACGCAAAACATTTAGTAATTATGTCATCATTACGGAGAAGAAAAGATTCTAAAACAATGTTGAAATTACAACAATTTAGCTTTTAATTAACATTAAATATAAATTTTAAGCACATAAAACAATGTAAGTAGTTTAAGCGAATTTTGGAGAAATATCAAAATTTCATAATATTTTTTCTGTGAAATTTCTGTTGCGAAAATTCTGTACTTCTAATCTTAATTCTATTCAAATTTACAATTAGAACACACACACACACAAAAAAAAGTGGTTTGCTTCACTGTTTTGAGGCAAACTACTTACAAGAGGGGGCTTCTTTATTTTTCCATGGAGGAAAAATGAAATGATAGAAATCCTTTTCA
Source organism: Cheiracanthium punctorium (assembly GCA_038373885.1). Lineage (NCBI taxonomy): Eukaryota > Metazoa > Arthropoda > Arachnida > Araneae > Cheiracanthiidae > Cheiracanthium > Cheiracanthium punctorium. Next base: position 106,336 of record JAWZYV010011582.1, read on the forward strand.
TTTAAGCTTCATTGAATTTTATTACGCAAATTTCTCAGCATCATTTTTTTCAGCAGGCTGTCATCTTCTTCCTACAAGTCATTAAATAACGCCTCATGTACTGATCTGTTACCATTACTCAATATTTTGAGTTAGAAAATTTTCTTTATTACTTCATTCCCGTGGCAGAATGGACAAGACACTGAACATGATGGATGGCTGAAGTGTGAAGGGTCCAGGTTCTGGCCTACTGCACAGTAGCCAATCTAGAGTGTTGGATGATTTTCTCCAGATGTAAATTGAATATGCTTTAGAACCCCCTGAAAAGCCTCTGCCCAAGGTATCTCCTAGGCAGGCATCCCTTTTGCAGGTTTGCCTTAAAACATAATACACAATTCTTCAACACTTTAAAAGATACTCTATGAAACTTCACAAGCCTTGTAAACATTTCAGTTTCAAATGTTCGTTAATCCATTGTAGCACTGCTGTTTTCAGAACAAGTCTCCTTTTCTCAATTCTTCTACGATTTTTTCACTGCAGTTCAGCAGTTGCCTTTTGTGGGAATTTCATTTTCATTCAATAAAATTGGCTTCCATGATTTTCCAACCATACTGTTTTATACTAATTTCCATGAATCATCAACATAATAAATTAGGAACGTCCTAGATAAACTGCAACCAGGATAATCTGATCCCAGCAAATCGAGAGTCTACTGTACTAAGAAAATACATCGCTAATTTTAAAAGACCAGAAATAGCTTGTGAAGGAAACCAAAAACTATTTTTTTATTTCTAAAGAATTAATATTCTGTACATATATATATATATTCAGCAATATATATAACAATAACAATATATATATATGTTGCATATCCGAGTGGTGGATGAGCATTTAATTAATCTTAAATGTTCTTAAAAGAGTCGGAGAACAGCTCACTGCTTATGAAACTTGATTGAGAATTTAGACAAACACTCCAACAGTACTTCAAAAGTGATTATTAACAAGTACACAAAGACGATGTTTCCGTCCCATTCGAATCCTCTTTGTCCCCTCTACCTGCTTTTACATTTTTGACATATAGTTTAGGACCACCCTGTACAGTAATTTTGTTTCTACTGTGAGCAAAAGCTGAAACAAACTATACAAACTGCTAAGTAAAATTTACGCCAATGAGGCTTTTTCGATTTAAATACAACCATACATAACTTCAAAGTCTAGCTGAAAATTAATTTATAAAACTCATGCCTTCAGTTAATACTTCATACAATAATGTACTCAGCAATTAAATTTAAAAGTTTGTATGGAAATCTATAAATGTGCAAAACTATATTTTTCTAATTTTTTTCCCATCCCTTTCATGATAGGCAAAAAATGATTTACTTATTATTATCATTTTTTTCTTTTCTTTTTTTACCTGATTTAATGGATTTAGATGAGATGCTGGAGGAGTGGGAATACCAGGTCTTTGAGGCAGAGTTTGATTTGGTTGTCCAGGCATTTGACTTTGACCATAGCTGAGAGGAGACTGGCCAGATACAGGTTGTTGAATGGATGACTGAACAGGATTTTGAGCAGTCAAGCTTGTGGCTTGACTTTCAGATGTAGGCCAATCTAAACCTGTATAAGAACCTGCAAGTTAAACAAGGCTAAGTTATAATCAATGCTCATAAACATGATTTAAAATACAGTGGAACCTCCTAAAGTGACCACCACCTTGTTAAAACACCCACCTGTTTTTAGTGACCACATTCGTACAGTTTCACGTTACAACCCCAACACTTTACCAGCTGCATAAGGTGACCAGTTTTGTTCTTCCTGAAGGTGCTCTCATTAGACAGGTTATATTCGTTATACTACACACTATTGCTCTTTTAAGATATGGCCAATAAACCTAATAACATTATGAAACACACAGGACTTTTTTTTTCATTATTTCAGCAAATCAATGTCATTTTACCCAATTTTGTCACACAATGTCTGTACTGAAAATTTTTTTGTGAACGTTGGATATGATACACGGTTAACTGTTTAGAATAATGCACAGAATAGTTTGAGAAGGATCTAAACTTTTTTTAATCGGATAATATTTTGCTCAAATACTTGCAATTGGATTGAAAAAAGCATTGAGTATAATTTTCACTTTTTTTTTCTTCTAGAAAGTAAATAAAACTGGTATGTGTCTGATCAAAATGACTCAGGGTAAACTTAATGACAGATGGTGAAAAAAACCTTTGACTTTTCCAGGAATTACACAAAAGGTTGAAATTCACTTTTTTTGCCAACTTTTCCTGGTTTTCCCCGCAGTCCTTCAGGAACTGCAGAAATCCTGACAAGATTCTCTGCTGAACTAGTATTACAGCATTGCAGGTCTTAATTGAACAAAAATAAATACAGATGATTTTGAGGAACAAAATACAACAATCTTTACATTTTTTTTTTTTTTCAAATTTAAAACCGAAACTTGAGAGGGAGAAAAGGGAAGGAGAAATGCTAAAATTATCTTGGATTAACCAAAATGATAAAATTTTAGTTTGAATCAACGTGTTATTATTAGCATTAATCCTACAAATCTAATAACTTTGTATTAATTTATTTAATCTAATAACTTTGAATTAATCTGGCGGCATTTCACTTTTGGAAAAGATTCTGTAAGTCTGTAGAAAAATGACCGATAATTCAATGACAATATTGAATTCTATAAGAGATTTTTATAAGGATTATGAAGCACCAGTACAGCATCAGTAGCTATTTCAACTAACAAGGGGGTGAAATTAAACATTTGTACAATAAAATTCTGATATTATCATACAGGAGAGATTTATTACAACTCTTCCTAAAAAGCTCAATTTCAGTTACAGAGTTACTTGCAAAACATAAAATCTTTCCAGTGATTATTAAAAGTAAATCTAAAGAATTTTTAAGATGCACACAGACAAAGTTTATTATATTAAAAAAGAACACTTCACATATTATAACAATTTTTGAAAACAAAAACCTTAGTTTATTGAATTAAAAAGGTAACATGATGCTATTTACCTTGTGTGACAGGTTGTTTAAATGCAGGGCCATCCCGCCCATGAGGTGGAGAGTTTGGAGCAGGCCGCTTTTGACCAGAGGCTGGTGGACTGCAAGCAGAAGTTGAAACAGGAAGACTACTTTTACTGTCTATGGCTGGTGGTGTCATAGGCCGCTCTATATAAAAGAAAGCAAGGCATGAAACCACAGATGTACTTAACTGGGGACAACTGCCCAGGATTGCTAAAGCTCATCAAAATGTGGATACATAAGTGTTAAGTCACTTCCTTTATTCCCCCCCCCCTCACCATATTGCAACATTTTCATTACATCAAAAAATCCCTAAATATTCCTGTTATGGCCACACTCCTCCTTTTTGCTAAGGCAAAAACTAAAAAAAGCTAAATAAAAGTTCAGTTATTAATATCTATTTAAAATATTAATGGGTCAAATCCTTAGTTAAAACTTCAAAAGTTACCTAACTACACAAAATTACAACAGCTTTTTCGGCTGCATGTTCACAGCCAATGGCCTTAAACATTTAAGCTCAGTGGGACAGACTTTATATTTCCAAATAAAAGGCCCCTTTCATTCATTCAGTTTTGTTTCTTATTTTGAGAAACTGTGGTATTTTCAGCTTCTTTCAAATAATGGATAACTTCTTAGAGAGAAGGGTGGTACCTGTTTCAAAAGCACTGGTAGCAAGAGGAGGAAACTTCAAGTTCTCACTATAACCCAATGATTGGTTTAAAGCAGGAATAGTAAATAGGATCTTACCCAATTGCCAGAATTTTTTTCACACTATTTTAACTATTTATTATTCATTTTTGTTATCTCAAAGTTTTTGGTATGCAGTAAAACTAGAAAAAGCTAAGTAAAAGTTCAATTATTAATATCTATTTAAAATATTAATGGGTCAAATCCTTAGTTAAAACTTCAAAAGTTACCTAACTACATAAAATTACAACAGCTTTTTCGGCTGCATGCTCACAGCGCCAATGGCCTTAAACATTTAAGCTCAGTGGGACAGACTTTTACGGAATATTTCCAAATAAAAGGCCTCTTTCATTCATTCAGTTTTGTTTCTTATTTTGAGAAACTGTGGTATTTTCAGCTTCTTTCAAATAATGGACCTGTCTCAAAAGCACTGGTAGCAAGAGGAGGAAACTTCAAGTTCTCACTATAACCCAATGATTGGTTTAAAGCAGGAATTTTTTTCACACTATTTTAATTATTTATTATTCATTTTTGTTATCTCAAAGTTTTTGGTATGCAGTAAAATTTTCTGGGGTGTCAGAACATGGTGTCACAGATGAAACATAATTACCATCCCTGCTCTAAAATATTCCAACGTGTTAGCTGCTGTCACATTCAATTTCGAAAGGTTTTTTTTTTTTTTTGGGGGGGGGGGATGCAGCTTATGCATTGTATTGAGATTAAAAATTAAAATCTTACCTTGTAGCTGAAAGCCCCTCAAAAGAACAAGATGGCGTCGATCTTTCGCATAGTTTTTAGCAAGTGCATGCTGAAGATCCCCTCCAGCCTATAATATACAACAGTTAAAATATACAAAGCTCAAAAATAGACACTACAGTGATTTCAAACAGGTTAGACAATATTTATATGTGGTTAAATTATAAAATATTAGAAGTAGCTTTTAAATAAATATTTCTACTCCACTAAAATAAACTAATTTAACTCTCTCTGTTTCTACAAACAAAGCATTGGCTTCTTTAGTTGTTAGTTCTTCAGTCTGGCTTCTTCCTAAACCAGTATAACTTACCGCCAACATTTAAAGCCTTCTTACTGTGCCATTTTCCTTCCTAATGTTGATGCTCATTCCATCACACCCAACAGCAACCAGTTCCAAAAGTGGAATCTCTTTCCGTATAAAGAAGTTGAAGATGCTTCCTACAATATCCACACTAGCACCTAAATCTGGAATCACATGCCCTACATAAACAGGTTCTCCCAACATAACAATATGCTTTTCCACAGCTACATACATAAAAAACTTCCTCTTTACATTATCCTTTTGTCTTTTCTTCCACCAAAATAGATGGTACACAAAGACTGCATTACTTGTGTTGAATTAAACTGCGATCATCTCTTTTAACATTCTCTTTTTTGGCTTACTCCTGTCAATAACTTTAGATAAAGTATGTTTGGATACAATCCTTATACCCTGATTAAGACAATGCAATGGTAGTAGCTGACCCACCCAATACTCAGTTCTATCACAAGCAATGGCTAGATTTGGCAGTGATATCTGCATTTGTCCTGTCTTTGAAGTTGAGGGAGTTCTACTGCGGGTTGTTTTCTGACAATTGACTTCATGACTAATGTAATCGTCACAATCTTCAGGAATATTTTCCGATTTGGAACCAAATCATAAGACAGTGTTTGCTTCCAAGTCTACAATTTCTCGCACTGACATCTGACAATATTGTTTCAATAAAACAATTCACAGAATTAAAATGCAACTAATTGATATTCACAAATTAATTATTTTTAATTTGATGAAAATGCATTCAAAAAAGACTTTAAAAGAAGGCAATATAAATATTCACTCAATGATTGAAACCTAAAGATGACAACATTTTGAACAAAAAATAGAAGACAATTTGTTCTAATCAATTTCGCAATGTATAATGACTCAAACAATCTGATTTTTGAAAAGTTTTTTTCACTCCACCCTATTTTACACAGTTACTTTTATTTTAAAATGCCCCCCCCTTTTTTTTTCTAAAGGAATAGGAGAGGGGGGGAAATACATGATCATTTGAATCTACAATAAACACACTTTATAAAATTTTACTCAAAATTAAGTTTAAGAAAAAGTCATACTTAATGTCTGTTTACTTTAAAAAAACATATACCACAACTTAAATATATATATTGATTTCTCTTATATATTTCAAAAACTTAAAACATTTACAGAAGTCAAGAGGTTTCACTATTTATAATAAAAGCATATAGAGATACCATTAAAATGAATAAATAAAAATAAAATTACCTCCAATAATTTAACTAATATCAAAATTCATATCATAACTTTAAACTCAATTTTTCGGCTTATTTGTGTATGTGTGCTGTCAAAGGCACATGTCCCAAGTGTTCATGCGATACTCAAGGACTCAAAATATATCAATACAGGGTGTCCACCAATGTTAGGAGGCTAAAATAGTATCATTAGTAGCCTCACCATAAAAAAAGTCACTCGTTTAGTAGCCGTTTTCTTAATTTTAGTTGCAAAAATTTAGCATTTTTGCGTGATTATGTAGTTAAGAAATAAACATACGTCATTTAGCTTCATTTAAGAAGGAATGAATAAAATGATAAATTAAAAAATTGCATGCGTTATATAACAGAGCATATAGTAAATTTACTTTCCGAACCTGTACCATGTAAGGAAAGTATAGTCATCATGAAAAAATTTGATGCTGACCTTTAGGTATATTTACGTGTTTTGAGGTTTTCTGAATCTGTATGCATGTATGTGTGTGTGCATGTGAGTGAATACGGTAGCTCTTAAACAGTGCATTCGATTGAGCACAAATTTTTTTTATAGATGTTATAAACCACTGTTGCAAGACCGGTGTTGATTTTGGTGTGTATAGGACTCGTAGTTTTTTACAGGGCTATGAAAAAGATTTCTTTTACATTAAGGCCAAACGAAAGGAAATTCTTGAAAGTGCACTAGTGTCTAAACAGTGCATTTGATCGAGCACAAATTGGGCATGTAATAAAAGGTCATGGTCACATGATCTGCATAGATTTTGATGTGTAGAATTGATAGTTTGTTCACAGGGCTGCAAAGACTAATTCTTATACATTATGACCAGTGGACGCAAATCATTTCATGTATTGTGTTGTGGAATTAAAGCTAATTATGTACACGGGGGATCTAGGCTTATGGGTAGGGTGCTGTCCATGGGAGCCTTTCTAAGAGGTCCTAACCCGTATTTACACTATGTTTCAGAAGAAACCATGGAAAACTCCAAATAGTTAGGTCTGCGGAAGAGACCTGCTTTGTAAATTTATTTAAAGTGAGCTAGTGTCTAAATGGTGCATTCGATTGACATGAAATTAGGCATGCAAATTATAGGTTACTGTCTTGCATACATTGCATAAATTTTAGCGAGTGTACGGCTTACAGTTCTTTATAGGACTACAGAAAATATTCTTATATATTGCGGCCTGTATACTCAAATCATTTTATGTACCCTAGCACCTGAAAACTAGATCAAATTGATTTGAATGAAATTTAAACACTTGGTGAATATCAAATGTTCGGAAAGTGGAGTGGAGTCACTCCAGATTTGTTTATAGCACAATTAAAAAAATTGATTAGAATGTTTGATGAATGACCAATAGTGCAACCTTGAAAAGAAAAGCAATTGAAAAAGACTAAAAGTTTTTTTTTTTTTTTTTTTTTTTTTTTTCAAATTAGTTGCCTGGAGTGGGGTACAAGTAGCCAAAAGCTTGAAAATAGTACGAAAATGCTGTTTTTTGATTGAAAAAATCGTCCAAGTCGCCTAATCTTTAAATTAGTAGCAAAAGTCGCCAGTAGACACCCTGTGAGTAAGAAAAAGAACCAAAAATTTAGTGCTTTAGCAAAAAAGTATCATTTATAAGTTTTGTTTATCGATCTTGTTATGTTAAGCACTGTATTTATAATAAAAAAATAAATTTTCTCTTTCCATGAAAAAAAATGTGAAGAAGGAGTTAGAAAAAATCAATGCACCAATAGATTTAAATCAGTATTTTATTGGCATGGTTTTAATAAAATATAAATCTACATATATCTATTTATATACATAGAAAAACTTTTGTTCAGTTTAGGAATGTAACGGATAGTGATTCTGCTGGATTCGGGATATCAAATATCTGAAGCTCCTTTGGTTGCCGGATACGGATATCCGGCACTAAACATGTATTTAGTTATCAAGTGTGTTTTTTCTTTTCTTTTCTTTTTTTTTTTACATAATGACATCAGAACAAGAAAAATGCAAACATGTTTCACAGATCATTAAAGTATTTTTTAATAATTGACTAATAATTTACAAAAATTAAGTATATTTATTTACATATATGTACATAAAAAATGTTACTTAAAATGTAAAAAGTTAATTCTTTTTTGTGTACACTACTGACAGAAGCAAAAATTTTTAACCATGACACATTTATTAATGTATCTATAAATTGCAGATTATTTTCCGAACAAAATGCATACTTTATTTATTTATTTAAGAATAAACTATCTATTTTGGCCTATGATACATGAGCCAATTTTTCCAAACATAGGTTTACTGACTTTTTTCTGTTTTAATAATTTAATATTAATTTAAGACATTTTAAACTTTATTTTAAGTTAAATTACTTTTAGAGATTGATAAATAAAAAGTAAATCTCTTTTAAATATTTATAATGAAATTATCATGTTTTCTTTTGAAGTTTTATACAGGTATGACACAGAATTTTTCAGGTAATGCATTAAATTTCTTTAATCAAAAATAATATTTTCTTTTAAACTACCAGTCAAAAAACAAAAAAGATCTGTTTAATTGTTTAGCTTTTAAAATATATGAACATTCTTCCACAGTACAAAAATTTATATGGTACCATAAGGGGGGAAATGGGGGGGGGGATTCATAAAAAAAAATTTCAAACATTAGCTTCCAAATTTTAGGACAATTTCACTTTTTTACTCTTCATTTTGACATACACACACACAAAAAAAAATAAAAAAATAGTCAAAGTACTTTATGTATGGAGGAATAATTATACACAATACTGTAGTAGTAACAAAAACAACTATTTTAAACTAGTAAAATACCTAATAAAAACACATAAAACATTATTTAATACGGCGGATTGATTAATTAGTTAAAATTTTTTATTTGGGAATACCTTATTCCCCCGTACACGACGTGTGTACGGGGAATAAGGTATTCCCAAATAAAAAATTTTAACTAGTAAAATACCATTTTACAGCATGGCTGTCTGCACAAGCAGCCATGTTATAATTTTCTTTAATAAATATTTCACAAATACATTTTAAATGTACATATTTTAAGTAGACAACTTTAAAAATCAATTTAAACCTGCAGAAAATTGTAAATGAATTTAAAAAATTAAATTAAATTTTAAAAATATGCAAAATAAGGGTTAATTTTTAATCATTATGTATTGGAGACTTCAATAAAGGAATGCTTAGTAGAAGATTGTCATTTAGAAAAAGGGTGAAGATTGCAGTGGTGCTACAGAGGTTTAGGCCTTTCGTATCACTTTTCGTATAAGAAAAAATTGACTTTATCAGTTTTGCAGGCTATCATATCAGAAAAATATCTAATTTTGTATCAATTTTAGAGACTTTCGTATCACAAAAAAACTACTTTTGTATCAATTTTGCAGACTTTTGCTTAAAAAATATTGCTTTTGCATCTGTTGCGCAAATTTTTGTGTTTAAAAAGGAAATTCTATGCTTGTCAATTTTGCAAACTTTTGTAATGCTCACATATTATGTATAAACCCCCCTCCCTCGAAAAAAAAAAAAAAAAAAAAAAAAAAGAAAGGTAAAAAGAAAGATTGTTGTTAGTACAGCTGATTATTATAATATATATATATATATATTTAATGGACAATTTCAAATTAGTGTTATACTAGTGTTTCAATTTGTTTGATTAATGGGCTGTATTTTAGAGGATTGTCATTAGCATTATACCACCAATTATAAACAAGGAGCTATATATAAGTAATTTAGAAAATAAACTTAACCCGTAACCAGGCGCACTGGGGTAAATCTCACCCCAGCGACATTTTTTCTTTGTAAAACGGAAGAAATTTTTTGAAAACAAGTTTGCTCTGTCTTCTACCTTTCAAGGTCAAGGTCTAGTTGGGGTGGGTGAAATAATGTCATTTCTTTGTTATCCGGAAGGGAAGAAAATTCCACTTTGGGATTAAATACTCCCACGCGACTAACAATGTTTCATTTCGTTGTTAATGTAAACTAAATATAAATTAAATATAATTGAACGTTACACTACTGGTATGTATTGACAAAAGGCTATTAGGTGAAATTAATATCAGAGTAATAAAGTAATTAGTGTTTTTAGGTATAAAGCATGTCATATGAAATTGTCTTCTCAGAAAGCATGATATTTAACGGAAGTGCTAGAAAATCTTATAAATAAAAATGAAATTCTGTTTGTTTGTTTGTGGATTTGATTCGTATACAAATCCACAAAAATGGACCTATCGGCCTGAATTTTAGCACAGATATGTAAAATAATATAGAATAAATCGTAGTCCACTTTAAAACTTTGAAAGTCCACCCGTTCCCGGAATTTAAGAGATTTTTTTATGCTCTCCACGCAAAAAGCTTTCCGTAATTGTAACCCCTGTAGTGAAATAAGGATCGTGGTTGCCATGTGTGGCGATTTTGCCGAATAAAATGTTTTAAATTCTCAAAGTAAAAATAAGAGAATAATAATGATTTTTTTTTGTTAGTTTATATTCGTAAGGTTATTTTTTTTAAATTATAATATCGTGTGCATGGGAAATCAGAGCAGGAATGAAATGTTTTATACGCAAAACAATAAGAATTGAAGATTTCCGAGGCTAATGTGTAAAATTTTTTAGTTTGGCGAAAAAATAAAGCGGCTGAAATATCGATTTTGAGTAAGTGAGTTCTAGCGGTTTGCACAGTTTTCGGCTTGGCGCAATTTATTGAGAGCTTAAGGAAATAGATTTTTGAAAACAAGTGCAAAGGTTTTATTAGAATACAGCGTTAAATTTTAATGATCCGTGAAGAAATAATGCAGTTATTAAGGGATTTCAAGCAATCTAACTTCAGAATTCTCGCCAGTTGAGTACATTGATTTAAGTTGGGGGAATTCCGCCAAATTTCAGAAAATTGAAATCTTCTCATTTAGTACATCGGAGTAACGATGAATAAAACACATTATAGTTGATAATTTTAAAAATTCGGCTGTATTAAGGGATTCCATTTTTCAAATAAATGCGTGTTTTACTCTTTGGTGGCCGAACCATTTCCCATATTGATTGCTGCTAAGTCAATGCTTCGAATGATTCCCTGAAAAAACTCTTGCAAAATGGCACATGTTGGCACTTTGGCGAGGCTTAGATTTGAAACTGGATTTTATTTGAGACTTGTATATATAATAACACTGGTTATAGATAAAAATGAATGTTGGTATGTGTTTATGAGGTTGAAAAACTCCAGCAACTTTGCACTCATGAAATTTGGTTCACCTAAGTCTTTTATGATGGAAAAGGTTTTTATGCTATCCGTTTTCCTTAACTTGCCACTTGATGCCGCAGCACAACGTCGAATTCTATTCCGTTTGCTATGCGAATATCGTCCAACCGATTTCGATGAAATTTGGTACACGCGAATATTAGAACACGGAGAATATTTTTCACTATCCATTTTGCTGTAACTTGCCGCTAAATGGCGCTGCAACGCATCAACTTCTATACGTTCGACCGATCGGCATAAAATTTTTATACTTACACATTTGAGCACGAAGAATATATTCTAACTGCGTTCCTTTTGATGTTACTCACCACTAGATGACACTGCAATGCATTATTATTTTAACTCGCCACTAGATGACGCTGCAGCAGGCCAAATTCTTGACCATTCAAACGGTCGCTATGAAAATCAGTATACATAGCTATTTGAACAATGAGAATATTTTGGCGTTATCCATTTTGCTATAACTCGCCACTTGACGGCGCTGTAGCAAATCATTACTTTAATTAACCACTAGATGGCCCTGCAGTGTATCACTTCTTGACTGTGCAAATGATCGTTATGAAAATTGGTATACATAGATATTTGAACACGGTCGCTATGAAAATCAGTATACATAGCTATTTGAACAATGAGAATATTTTGGCGTTATCCATTTTCCTATAACTCGCCACTTGACGGCGCTGTAGAAAATCATTACTTTAATTAACCACTAGATGGCCCTGCAGTGTATCACTTCTTGACTGTGCAAATGATTGCTATGAAAATAGGTATACATAGATATTTGAACACGGGGAAGAGTTTGACGATATCCATTTTCCTATAACTTACCACTAGATGTCGCGTCAACACATGAACTTCAGGACTGTCCAGCCGATCGTCATGAAAATTCGTATACATCGATATCTGAATGCGAAGAATATTTTCGCCTTATCCGTTTTGCTAAAACTCGCCACTAGATTGCGCTATGCCGCATGGCCTTCTGCACCGTACAAACGATTGCCTTGCAATTCAGTATGCAGGATTATTGGACACAATATAACGCAATATCCATTTTGCTATATCTGTTTATTACAATGAATAGTAATCACCACAAATCGTAATATCAAAAAGTCCATTCATTCCCGTGCGAGGAACGAGTACTTCAGCTAGTTTCTAAATAAATATGAAAAGCACGATTTCCCATCATGAAATGTAACAGAACTGATGTATTTTACGTAATAAATCCGCAAATTTGTTTTTCAAATGTTTTTATTCAAAAATATAAAGAAGACAAAATTGGGTAAGATTTACCCCACTTGAGTGCTTAAGTTACAAAAGTGGGTGTGCCTGCTTACGGGTTAATAATATTATATTTTAAGAAAATCTTTTTTCAGGCTACATGCTACAACTTTGCAAAAAGTATTTTTTCTTTTTTTTTTTTCCGGAATATTGGCACGTCCAGAAGGGGAGGGGGGGGGCACTACCAAAATCAGACACTTGGATACCTTTAGTTCATACTAGCATTATTTTCATGATTCATTTATAAATTTTTATAACAAAAAATTGTACTTAACATGATTATTAAATCATAAGTATAATCTAATTAGGATTATTAAACATTTTGTTTAATTTATCTACCTATTATTGTGGTGATAACCAACCCCCATACACGGGGGGAAAAAAAAAAGGAAAAACGAAAGAAAATTTTACTTGTGCCTCTGTTCCAGAAACGTGAAATCTGGACGATTCCCCCCTCCCTTCTCCAGTGTCAGGTGATGCAACGCATACTCCCGTTACGCGTGGCCATGCGAACAATACATTCCATTGGTATATACACTTCCAACTGCATTCAAATAAATAAAATTAAATTTAACACATGGAAACAAAATAAATACTTTCTACGAACTCTATATCCAAAATTAGAGTCCTTAAAGAAGAAAAATCCTATTCAAGCCCTTTTTAAATTGCATAGTAGCATGTGAATATCATGTTGGACTATTCAATATCATAATCTGGCCCTTAGTTAGTATTGGAATGATTTTAACATATTAATTGTCAGAAACATAGGAGGAGTGTTTAGGTACATTACCGATTTTACTATTGTTTGATTTATATCAGCTCTAAGCAATGTTTACTTTAACGTATGGGATAAGTTTTATCTGTTTATTCTTTTAATGGAACATCTGCCTCATTCTGAATACATATCATTTACCAAACAGGGTAAAGAGGCAGAGGCAGGATGTTTTGACCATGGTTTTGATAGCCTTTGATACTTTATTTACACTATAAAGTAAAGAACTTTATGGAGGAAAAAATTCACATCCTTTTTGTTAATTGTTTTCATTTTACTATTATTAACTCTACGCTTGCTTTTAAAGCAATGAAATATATTGTATGGATTTGTTGATTTTGGGAAAGATCAGTTTCGGACTGTATGTGCTTTCTGATATGAAAAAGAGAACAGCATTCTGATGAAAACGGGAAAGTGATATATTAGTATCAGGGTTTACACTAGGGAGAAAAATTGGGTGAGATTCTCCCACTCTGGCTCTAAAATTAAGTGGGGTTTTTAAAAAACTGAGTGAGAGCGAGAATTTTGTTTGTTTCCAAAAAAAAATTTTTTTTTCACATTTTACAAGCAAAAATAATGTCATTACAAAAATACAATGTCTAAGATTAGAGCTCATTCTAGGTAGGAAAAATGGCTGGGTGCAAAGGTTTTAAAAAAGGGCATCATTATTTTGAAAGAGCATTGTGTTTCTTAAAAAGAGCATTACATATCCTGATTATAAGCACTTCTACTTCGGGAAAAAAACTATGAAGAATTCAGTAAAACAATGCTTTATTGATTTATAAATTAATAATTAATTCATTAGTAATCTTTATTAATAAATTAATTACTAGTCTTTATTAAAAATTAGATAAAATTAACTAAGTTGATAAAGCTAAGTTATGTAAATGGTTAAATTACTTTTAAGTAACTTTGTTAATTAACTTATTAAAATAAATTATAAATAATTAATTAATAAGAATATTTCTTTAAAGATTTTTAAGGCTTCTTTTTATAGCAAAAATAATCCCCCAAACTTACCTAACAGACTGGAAAATGCTTAATTAAGTAAACCTTTTGCATAAGAAGAAGATTTTAATTAGAGCTTTATTGGATCACCTTGTCAAGAATCATCATTAAAAGTTTAACTCAATTAAGAAACACTTCATAAAGTAAAGTTGTTCTAAACTTAAATTTTCATTAAAATTTTTTTTTCAATTTTTAAGTTATCACAACTATAAAAATAATTCATTTAATTTTTCATCATTCACTTGTCTCTGTAAGAATTAATTGAATAGTCCAAACAATTTAAATATTATAGTTAATACTTGCCGTCTAGCTTAGAAAGAAAACCACAAAGTAAGAAAGGGGGGGGGGGGGGGGGGAAATTATGTTTTGACAGTAAATTTCTAACTTTTGAACAAATTAAGATGTCTTTTTAATATTTATACTCTGAATCAATTTTTGCATTTCAAAGTGATCCCCAAAATTTCAAAAAAATCGGTCCATTAATAAAAAAATTATAGATGAATGAATTTTTACATAGTTGATTTCCAACCCCCCTTCTCATCATGATCGGCTACTCTACTACCCCGACTGGGACTCCCGAGTGCTGAGCGCTTCCCGTCTTCCCAGAGAAGGAAAAAAGGCGTGGGAGTTCTATTACCATAAAAGTTGCGCAAATTCATCCCTTTCATTTATCATGTATCATTAGC
Source organism: Cheiracanthium punctorium (assembly GCA_038373885.1). Taxonomy (NCBI): domain Eukaryota; kingdom Metazoa; phylum Arthropoda; class Arachnida; order Araneae; family Cheiracanthiidae; genus Cheiracanthium; species Cheiracanthium punctorium. Next base: position 121,358 of record JAWZYV010011582.1, read on the forward strand.
GCATTATGTGTGAGCAAACAAAAAACAGTTGAACAAATAAAAGGGTCAAAGAAACTTTAAGAGATTTAAAAAAAACTTTGCGGCAAAAGAGTGTGTCTAGTTTTTCATCATCAGGGAGCTAACAATTTTTTTTTTTTTTAAAGGGCATTGGGGCGTGGCACCCCACTGACCCCGCCTAGAATGAGCTCAACAGATTATAAATATCAAACTTAACAATGTAATACACAAATGATTTTGATAACAATACAATTTAATGATATCTTTGATTCTTTATCCCATTAAATATTTTGCTGCTACATCAAAATTGAACAACCCAGCATGTGGGCTTTTCCCGCGACTTATTTTTTTGAGTGGGATTTAATGTGGCATTGCGGGAATCGCGCAATCCTGCGGTCTAGTGCGAACCCTGAGTATGTAGTTTTTGGTTTTATTTACATTTTTTTTTTTTTTTAAACCCTGGGACAGCGAAGATTTGGTGCAGAATTTGTTTAAAATTATACTTTTTGTATCAGGAAATGCCAAGAGATTTTTTCGGCACAGAGACCTTAACCCCTTCCCTGTTTTGCCCGTACGCCGTACGTGCAAGGGGTTCGTGCCTTAAATGATTTGCCCGTACGGCGTACGGGCAGTCTGATTTCTTTGTAGTTCTCGCTATTTTTGCAGTATTTTTTTATTTTTAATGTCAAATTTGTCGTACAGATGGCGGTAGTTACCCACAAAATGCTAGTTTGCAATGTGCATTCTGATTGGTTCAAAAGCGCGGGCTTTTTTTGCATTATCTGCGAGTTTTTATCTTTGAGTGTTTTGCGTCTTTTTTACACATCATTTGATAGTCTTCATTACTTATATATAAATGAATTTATCTTTATCATAAAATAATGGATGATTCAGAATGTATGGAGCTAATTTGTGATTCGGAATCAGAATCCGAAATATCTGTAAATGAGTTTGGAAGTAGTGAAAGTTTTCTTGATGACTGCGACACTAGTGACTCTGATAGTAGTACAGATGATTTCAGACAAGCAAGGCAATTTTTTTGAAATTAATTCTAATAATCCACCCGATCCACCTCCTAGATTTGCTTTCATTGGAAATCCAAAAATTAACGTGAATATTGATATAGCTAACGGTAAACTCCAGTTTTATGAAGCTTTCATTGATGATTATTTGCTAGACCTGATTGTTTTGGAAACAAATAGATATGCTGAGCAGTGCATGCAAAATAGTGTATTTAGTAGGCATTCCAGAAGAAAAAAATGGGAACCAACATCGAAAGATGAAATACAGGTATTTTTTGCTTTGATTATGCTTCAAGGTATTATAAAAAAGCCAGTAGTAGAACAGTATTGGAGCAAGAGGCATTCTACATCTACACCGTTTTTTCCCAAAATAATGTGACGTGGGATTATGCCTCTCGCCCTGTTTCAAGATTTATCACACTAAATCAGATCTTTGAAAAAACAAGGTAAGTAGATGTACTTTTATTATTTGCAATCGAAAATAATTATGTAGTAATTGAAATCGAAAATAATTGCGTAGTAATTGTCTTTTTTTTATAGGCACAACTGTAAATGTAACTTCCCCGTCAGGCGCACGTGAGTGAGAAAAGACAACTTAAAGGGAAAACATTGAAAACAAAAAAGTTGTTATAAATGCTTAAAATAATTAGAAATATTACTTTTAATAACATTTTCCAGCTTACAAATGTAAAATGAACAAAAATATGCAATAAAAAAATGTGACATTTTTTGGATCGAATTCGGGAAAAAAATGAAACAGGGAAGGGGTTAAAAAATATGCTTTTTGTATCAAGAGATTCCATCTGGCGCAGTTTGGTGCAATTGGCGCAGCCGTAGCACTCCTGAGATTGAAAATTTCTCGGTGCCTCTGTAAGTAAATTTTGAAGACAGAATAAGATTTCTTTGTTAATTATTGAATTTCTGGAGGCAATTAAAAATATCTGAGAAACTCCATGGGAAGAGTGTGTAAAATTATATTATTTCTGGGATTAGCATGAGAAAAATCTTATATACTGAATGCACATATTTTTCAAATGATACTGCACATTGCTTATAATTAAAATTCAAGTGTAAACAGCAGTCTACAGCTGAAAAGGATGAGAAGATCACCTCTAAATTTGCACATGGACACTACATGAGATGTGCTTAAGTGACTTGTTGTTGTTGTTGTTTTTTACCCAAAAAAATGTCCACTAAGCGGCACTTTGCAGCATGAAAAACTCTTAAATATTAGCCTAACTAGTTATAAATGTGCTGAAAAACTACTGAACAAATATTGAAATTGTATGTTTATTTTGAATAATCCATTTCCAGCATTAAATTTGCTATTTTTCCAGTTGAAAAATATATCCCTCAGTTTTATGCATCACTTTATCAAGAATGTTCAAATATAATTTTCCCTCCCGCCCCATGCATATTATAGATAGAACTTTAGTAGTACATAGCCGAATACACGGCAGAGAAGTCGGATATCTGGTAGTTATGATTTGGATATCCAATGGTATTTCAGATATTGAAAAATCAGCCGGATAGGTCTGATACTTGCTGAATATCTGTTACATCCCTAGTTCAGCTGTTAATGTGTGTGTACCTTTGGGGGGAAAAAAATAAATTAAAAAAAAAATAAAATAAAACTTACCTTTTCATATATTTTGAACAGAATAGGAATTTTGCGAGGTGATAAGACACTTAAATTTATTTGTCTCTGAAAAAATTAAAATAATTAATCAAGAGTAAGAAAATAAGTTTTCTACTATTTATAGCATACAATAGCACAAACTTCATAAGAGACCACAAAGAAATGACTGGACTGCTGCTAAAGACCACACCCCGAATACAGTTCGAAAGTGATACAGCTTCAGTATAAAACTGTGCGAGCACAGTTTTATGGCGTCATAACACCATAAATGATATGACACACGTGCAAATCGATCCGGGGTGGACCGAAATAATGAGGAATAAGATCAGTGCAAGCAAGAACAGCAAAGGCTGAAGATGGTGGTGGCTTCCCACCAAAAGCTGCTACTTAAGGATTTTAATGTGTATTTTTAAACTTCTTAATGTTTTAAAGCGTTCTTTCTACAAAAATTTTAAATAAATCAAAATATCATTTCAAATGCTTCAATTCGATAGAATTACACATTGCAGTTTCATAATGCTGCCCGCCTGACAAAAATTTCTGGGAAGAAAACTGCGTATATAATACATACATAAAAAATAGTACAATGAGTTATGTTTCAAATGGTACACAAAAGGTTTACTCTTTAGTTGCAAAAAAGTTGCTACCTCCACACAGAAGAGCAGAGTGGGAGAACTTTAATTCTCACCCTCCAGTTGCCTCTGTGGATATTGGAACTTTTTTAAACTGAAGGGTGAACCTTTTGTAACACCCAAAACATATCTATTGTTCTTCTTATTATCATTTTTTATGTAAGTTTGTTCAATACAAAGTTAATTTATTTCTATTATAATAAAAGAAAATTGAAATATTTTGACTAACAAGGTTCGACAAATGTTTGAAGAAAAAAATCCAAGCAGTCCAAGAAATTTCCAAGGAGTTTTGTCAAAATTTTTAGATATTGTATATTTGTATTGGACAAATATACTAATGTGTATTAGTATAGGCAATGTGTATTAGTATTGGACAAATATACTAATATACGTGTGTGTAACATGTAACAGGGGTGTAACGAGTGTGGGGTGTAACAACATGATATTTGCAATATCACGTTGTTTTCTTAATCACTAATGGCCATATTCTCAATAGAAGATTATCTGAGCATTGTCCCTGGATACGGCAAAAAAGCTCAGGCTGGCAAAAAATCATTACTATCAATAGTGAGTAATTCATCAGTGTTCCTTCATTCAATGGAGTGGTACTCAACCCTCCTCTGTTGGAGTGTAACCTGAGAGTTGATGGCGGTTCCATGTGAAAAGTAAACAAACTACTTTGGTGGCTGTATAATTTGTACACGCTTGAGAATTTAGAAATGGTCGATTCCCCAAGAGATAAATTTTATTTCAAGATTCGCAAAGAAAAATATGTGTTGCATAGTTAGTTATAAAAAGTGAAAATATAATTAGATTTTTGTAGATTAATGTTTTTTTCCCCAGTGAATGTGTCGAACAATAAACATTTTTTCAGTCAATATAATAATAATGTAAAATTAAAAATTATTTTCAAAGAATGGATAATAAGTAATCAAAATATTGAAACATAACATATTTGTGAAAAGCAAATAAATAAATAAATAAATTTTAAAATGTTCTTGCTGTATTTATGAAAGGAAAAATTGGCAACTTACAAACATTTTAATAATGGTAATATCCAAACACTGACACTTTTTTCATTAACTTGTCTTGTGACCAGTGGACAATTATTATGATATATTTAAAATCCTTTCTGAAACTTGGTTAATCAATTTTTGCAAATTAACCTCTTCCCGGCAGGGAAATTTTGGCCGTACTGTTTCAGAAGGACAGGAACATCTTAAATATGCTTTTCCCCATTTCAGTGACTTTTAGCTGAAGCTGCTATTTGTGCAACAATCATTGATGGATTATCCTTTCCCGCCCCCAAAGTAAAACGAACTTCTTGAACAAGGGGATTCCGTTTACATGTATATTCTCCTTTTCAGGAACTGGGGTGTAATTGAATTGATGGATGGATGTTGACATCTCTCCCTGCCAGTCCAGTACAGGTGAATAACTACAAAGGGGGAAAGCATTAGTTGGTCGAAAAATGATATAAGGCTCATCCTTTTAGGTGTTCTACGGCTTGGTTGAAAAATCGACCGCCATCTTCAAAGGGTTAAAATACGAAAAGATTTTTAATACACGTCATCCTACTATCCTTTATTATTGCTCTCGCATTATAAAGTTGCAATTTCAGTTTATTTATATCTATAGTGTATTGTTTCTGTACTCTGTTGAATAAGACAGCAGGATGGAAAATAGTAAAAACAATTATCGCTCCCCCTTATTATGTTTTTATTTCTGTTAATCTAAATTGTTTTTGTTAGTTTCGTTTTGAACTAAAACCAAACTTTTGTGATTTAAAGCCTTGCGAAACTATTTCATCTTTGAAGTATGTTTGAAAAATAGAAACAGAAACAATGAACTGTAGAATATCTTTAAACTGTAATATTATACAAACATGCAAGTTCTTTTACTGCCAAAGTGTTGTTTATTTACTGTGAATTTTAATTTTTTAATAATTAAGTCATTCATTAATGAATAAAATTTTAAGGCATTCATCTAATTTTTTACATGCTGTTGTATTTTTTAACTAAGGGCAGCTTTAGTGAAAAGACTGGAGAGGTCATACACCACCCTTTTTTTTTTTTTTTTTTTTACATTTAACGTTCATTTTTCTAAGAGTTAAACTGCATTTGAATTGTATTTATTCTTCCAATTTTCAAAAGTGTAATACTTGAGACATCAATGAACGTACCATAAAAGAAAATAAATTTTCGTAAATCATTGTCACATTGAATCCAGTGCTACTTCCGAAAATTCAGCATAGAGCCACCTTTTTGTTCAATGTTGTTTCTTTAGGAAAATCACATTCTAAGAATACTAATTATTTTAATTATTAAATGGAACTTTTGTGCTAATTCAAATTTTTAATTAAAATCTTATCAGATAATGAATTTATTAGCATTTTTCTTTATGCAAACCAGCATTTAAAACACACTTTTTAATAGATATAAGTGCCGAAATTTGCTTTTAACCATTGTTGTGTGATAAACTAGCTTTTATTTTCAAAAACCAAATACCTGAACTATGTTTATGAACCCTGTAGTAAAAATTATCCATAATGGCAAGAAGCACTTACTTTGATTAGCTTTTATTTTGAATTGGTTGACATTTTGCATTGAAGTGATCAAAATTACGGAAAAATATTTAATCCAGTTTTAACCTGGTCAATAATTTGCCTTTTCATCATTAAAATTTCATAGAAGAAAAAAGAACTACATACAAAGGATTTATTTCTTAATACGTTTTAAACAAGGGGTGTAAACGGGTTAAACCTGGTTTCAAGAAGGAATGGAAGGGTTGGGGTCAGTTAAAACCTTGTATGTATATGGGGCTCAACTCCCTGTATTGCATAAAAATTCAAAGTAGTTTTATTTTAGATATTGCATTCAAAATTACAGCAGTAAAATTATATTGGGATTTATGGAAAGATCATTTAGTTTACAACTAAATTGTCAAATTTTGAAAAACTACAGCATTAAAAAAATGCTATTGTAAGTTTTAAGTTTAAACAGGAAATAAAAATCAAAATGTCCAATCAACAAATAACAACAAAATAAAAATTAATTTTATTGACAAAAAACAGCAGAAAAAGAGCTATCAATAATTGGAAATAAGCAAACAATAAAAAAAAATTAAACAGATAAAAATGAGATCCCAAACTAGCATGCCAAACACCCGTCACACCAACAATATGAACCATGAGGTCAATTCACATTTGCAAGAACTACACAAAGACACGTGATGCATCCCTTCCAAACACAGCTAGTTTAATATATTACTAGAGCTGAAGCAAACCGCATGTATTCGGTACTAAGATACGGATAATCACTCAGACTCGAAGTAACGAATTGTTACTTTTCGGTTGATATCGTTACTACTCGATCCGAAGATGTTTCGGATCGAGCAGCTTCGAACTTCGAATACAGACTGCCAGGCGAGGCGAACTAGAGGGGAAACGGGTTCCAGTAATCGAGTACTAATATCTTCTGTTATTTGTTACTGGGGTTACTGGATATCGGATCGCGGTTTCAAGGGGGAAATGACTTTCGAGTTTGCATTTCGGATCGACCAGGTTCGAACTTCGAATACAAGACTGCGGGAGGGAGAAAAATGAATTTCGGTATTTGAGTAATAGTATGTTCCTTTCCGTTACTAGATACCGGAAGTATTATGGATTCTCGCTGTTGGGAGGGAAAAATCAGTTTGAAATTTGAGTAGTAGTATGTTCTGGTTGCAATTCGTTTGTGCCGCGCCGAATGGTCTCGTTTTGATGAGGTTTGGAAGAATCCATATGTTTCGTTACAGTTATGGAGATGGAATAGTATCTGCTGCTCTATTGATATGGGTCGTACAATGGGGGGATACGATCCGGTGTATAGTATGTTATTATGCGCAGTTGAACTCTTTTTTTGCGGGGGGGGGGGGGGGGGGGTGTTCTTATAATTGTAGAGGAGCAATACATATAAGAGAAGCATGTTAGTAAGGGGTGCTAATTTCGGGCTTTCTAACATTTTAGTACTAAATAGTGGTGCAATCAGAATTCTTTCTTTCAGGGTGGTTCCGAAGCAGGATTGCGAACTTAACTTTTTCTTTTCTTTTTTTTTTTTTTTAGCTAGAATCGAAATGAGTAATAAATAACAAATTATTTAAATACACCTTTTAAAAAAATATTTTTATAAAGTAAACGAATTCACACATTTTTATTATTTAAAATATTATTTGGAACTAAAAAAAATATTTAGCATGGAAACCTAAACACATTTTTTAAGTAATTGTTTAAAAAATATATAAAAAATTGGGAGCGACCCGGGATTTCTATGCCCACTCCTGCGTAAGCCACTGGTATTAAAATATTTCAATAAAGTTCAGTATGTTTCTAAAATGTCGGTGTTTAGGGGGCCATCTGCCCTATTTTATGGTACATTTTATTCCATGAACTCATGGAATACGCATAATCCGGTGCAACCATTCTTTCTGTATGAAAGGAGTGATAATTTTTGTTTAAAGAATGCTCTCATATATGCACCCACAGAAGGAGCTAACCCCTTTCATCTCAAAAGTGCAGAAATAGAACTGGAAATATCTTAAAAATAGATAATTCTCACTGAATTAAACAATTTTAAATTAAAATATGGTAATTTTTAATTTACTTCGAAAAATGATCCAGCAAAAGAAGTTTTTGATATGAAATAAGAACTCACAAATAATAAAGATATTATGCTTGTAGAAACGCAAAGTAGTTGATATCATACTGAGATCCCCTGCCCTGTGAATTTTATATATGTGGCCCAATCCCTGGATCTCAGTATTCGAGAACACGCAACCCAGAAAAAACACGAGTCACAAGCTTTCCTTTACACTTTTTATGATAAGAATGAACAGGTTAAACCAGCGTTCAGAATTATAAAAAGGGGGGGGTTGAGAAAAGAAAAGAATGGCATATGTCTTTGGAAGATTTCTATGTGTACTCAGTAATTCGGATAATTTAGCATTGTATAAAACCATAAATGTGTATAAAAACAATCTGTAAATCAGAGAAAATAAGCTCTAAATACAACTTTGTACAACTTCGCTAAAAAAAATTCTTTTTGGTTAGGTTTTGCTATGGGTTTATGTATGGGCGGCATATACCCATAACAACACTGTCCCGGATGTGCTGTTATGGGGCACTATATAACACCCTATTACCGATTCTATTAGTAGTAACGAATACTTAGTAACGAATAGCGAACATCTAAGTAACAAATACATACGGATACTCATTTTGTCGTTACTTTTACAGCACTATATATTACCCTCTAAAAAAAGAAACAGACTTTTCCTGGATGACTGATAGTTCTGGGGTTGTTCAAGCCACTCTTGATTTGCTGTTGTGAATAGTGTTCGGGTTTGACCCCAGGACAATGCGGGATAAAGATTGGCAAGTCTTCAAAAAGAGCTGAGCTTAAGCTGCTCATGAGAATATGGCTGTAAGTAACTTTATTTTTTTAAAACTCCAAAAATGTAACTATTTACTTCAATAGATATTCATTCATTTGATAAACTCAGAGGCAAAATTGTTAAAAAGACTAGCAATCTTTTAGTATGCTTTTTATTTGCAGTAAAGTAAAAATTACATGTATATATGTATATATTAATGGCCAAAAGAATCATTTTTGATGACCCCCCTCCCTTTTCCTCAAGGATACAAAAAGATTGAACTGAGTTGTTTGATATAAAATATGGTGCTTGGCCATGATTATATAATCTATGTACTGTAAAAAAATAAATTAAATATTTTTGAAATATTTGACTTAAAGCATGACCCAGCTGCCATTTTGCATTTGTGAAACATCCATGCCATATTTAGAATGAAAGCAAAATTAAAATGCCCATTTGTTTCAGTCATCCAAAGTTTTCCCAAAATGTTTTTCCTCACTCAAAAGGAGAAATTTTTTTTTTTTTTTTTTTTCATTTCCTCTTAAAAATAATATTGTGGCAGGCAGAGTTTAAAGAGGTCTTGGCGGGACACTAGTTAACCCCTCATTTGCTAAAAATGGTTCGCGGGTGTAGCCTGATGTACAGCATTTCTGTTATACCAATGAAGAAGGGAAATAAATAAATAAATAATAACTACTTACTTCAGATAGCAATAAAGCTAATTGGTCAGTTGCTAAACCATTATATGAAATGCTCTCTAAAGCTGGAAGGGCATAGGGTGGTGAATTTGAAATTAATATACAATGTTTCTGTGTGCCAGCACTAGAAAATGAAGGAAAAAATAAAAGAAATTATTATCAAGTTTCAAACTTAACAATTTTTGTTTTAAAATACTCTATATCTACAGAAAAATAGACACACACCCTTTTCAGGAAATTTGTGATTTATTTATAATTATAGTTTTCAAAAGTTTAATAAAAGTAAAAGTAACATTAAAAATGAACAACTTTGTTAACATTTTAAGATCTTTTTGCAGCCGAGGAAGGGTGGACCTTTTGCACTACCTGAAATGATAATTATGTGGTACATTTTTCATATATGTGCATTATTATACAAAGTTAGTTTTGATTATTTTTTTATTAGCCAACAGCTTTTAAAATTAAAGAAAAATCTGATGGCCCCCCATGACTTCCTTCTATCAAATCATAAATATTTTTGGTGCACTCCATCTAAACTTATTTCGTTTGAAAGAGATAAAACACTACAATAACATAAAGGTTTAGTGATTTCTAACCAAATATTTCCAATATTGCCAAGTTGAGTTCAATTTGAAAGGTTTGTTTTTGGCATTTAATTGGGTGATATTTTGACAAAAGCCAACAAGCTTGAGATAGTTAGCAATATTTTGGTCATAGCTGAAATAGCGATTCATCACAGACTCTTAATGAATAGAAGGCATCCCTAGACTTTAATGTATTTAGAGTCTTTTGGGTGACCTTTTAAATAAATTACTCTTGATTGCAATCAAAAAAGAGATGCCCAGTTCAGTGATTGTGATAACGCCTTTAGATGCATATTTTTACGCATTGCTTTTCCATATAAAATTCTGTTTTATGATCTATGATTACGGCGAGATTTCTCTTGAAAGTGATTTTTATTTACAGTCAACTCTCTTAAACCTGCGATAACTTTTAATGTAAAGAGTGAAAATAACACTAACAGCGCAGCTTTGAGTAATCAGTCATTATATATGATTTATGTGTTAAATGCAATTTAATTATGCATTTGAAAATGTAGCATAATTGTTCATTGCTTTAATTACTCCTGTGGATAGGAAACTCCTTGTAAAACAGTTAAGGAGTATTTTTACTTTTCTGAAAAAATCTAGATCGATCACTGGCCCAGTTAGATGTTACAATTGCTCTAAATACAAAATTTCAACATTCTACGGTTAAGAGTTATGCGAAGTTCATGATTATTTGTCGTGATGAATGTCTCTAAAACTGCCATTAATTGTAATGTGCTGGAATTCTTTTGAGTAATCCTGTAGAAGAACAGTAAGTAATAAAGGCACTGTTTGCGATGGAGATATTCATTTTGTAATCCTTAACAACATGTATCATTTTTGATTGTTTTGAAATAATTTAATATCTCTAAAATATGCTTTAATGAATTTCTGCCCATAGAGCGTAATGTATTTAAAATTTTTTGGGTGGCCGTGTAAATAAACTATCTAGTCGATTCGAAGAAAATGGAAGGTAGAACAAGATGATAGAACAATCCTAAATATAAAATTTTGACATTCTATGACTAATAGTTCTGGAAATATGTGAGTTACATACATACGTACATATGTACACACGTCAAGGAAAAACTGGTTAAAATGGACTCATGGTAAATCAAAATGGATTGCACATGCATTTATATGAACATACATACATGCATTTGATAAGACATATCGCAAAAATTCTTAAAAACAAATTTAGAGGTAGTTAAAATCGACTGAGATAAAATAAAAGAAAATGCCAAAACTAAGACTAAACAGGGGTCTGTTTAGGAGAAATTCGGGTCCATTAACAGACACTTCGCAAAATATATTTTCTTAAAAATGGACCTTTCACAAAATATTTTATCTTAAATACAAACCCTTCACAATATTTTTCATTTTGAAAGTGGACTTTCACAAAATTCTTCCATTGGTAAACAGCCCCTACACAAATCTAATTGTTCAATTTGGTAACAGATTTCAATTAAGTTATCTCACACATTACAAGTTTTTAAAATTAATAATTAATTATAAAATGTTTAAAATAATGATTTTGCACATAAAATTGTTTTATAAAAAATGTAAAATAAGATAATATTAACTGATATTTAATTTTTAATGCTGAGCTAAGGAAAAAAACTTTAAAAAGAAAAAAAAAGGTGTACAAATGTCACACATGTTACGATGGAATCGCCCTTCATATTAAACTAGATGATTCTTGAAAAAATTTCTATTATTCATAAATTTAGATTATTTGATGTTGGTTCGGTTTCAGTTACATCGGATAATCAAGGTTCTACTCTATATTTAGTATTTATATAAATCAGTACATGTGAATAAATTTGATATGCTTATTTATAAAAAAATCTGTATGTGTTTGTTTGTACATAAATAGGATTTTTTTAAAGGACCTATAAAATGTCTTAAAATGGAACTTTAATTCAATATTAAAATTAAATCGGTAAAATTCAATATTTTCACAAATTCACAAAATTATGAGTAATTTTTTCACAATTTCACTAAAACAGGACCCTGTCTGAAAACTCTGGACAGACCCCTGCTAAAACTGGTCCACTGGAATGGTTTGAGGGTGAAAAAAAATCTGATGTGGACACCACATGCCTTCCTTGCACCTATTACATCAAAAATATTTTCGGCGCACTTCATCTAAACTTAGTTTGCTTGCAAGAGATAAAATACTGCAATAATAAAATAAGGTTTAGCGATTTTTAGCCAAATATTTCAGATATCGCCATGCTGGGTAAAATTTGAAGGATATGATTCTGACACTTAATTTGGCGATATTTCGACAAAAGCCGACAAGCTTGAGATAGTCTGCAAGACTTTGGGGATAGCCAAAGTAGTAATTGACCAAAGACTTTCAATTAGTTGAGTGTATCCATGCACCTTAATGCGTTTAAAGCCATTTGGGTGACCCTGTAAATAAATTACCTAACAATCAAAAAAGAGATGCAGTTAGATGTTACAATAGTTCTAAATACAAAATTATTTTTGATGCCAAATTTGGCCAATATTTCAGAAAAACTCACGAATGTTGATAACAAATGGCAAGATTTGGGGCTTGGACCAAACAATGACCGACTACAGATGTAATATATTGAAGATTTCATAGACATTAATGCATTACAATTCTTTTGGGCGGTCCTGTAAATAAACTCTCCAGTAGATCGGAACCAAAAATCAAGACGTACGACTAGATGTTACAACAATCTTACATATGAAATTTCAACATTCTACGACTAATAGTTTTTGAGATTTGAGAGTTAAATACATATACACGTACACCAAAAGTCACCAAGTGGAGAAATTTTTGAGGGATGCTCGTGACCGTCGGTTGGATCATTACCTAACTATATGGTATGACGGTATTGTGCTTCAAATGGATGAATGTCTCTAAAATTGTCATTGACCATAGTGTGTTGAAATTCTTTTGAGTGTAGCAGAACTAAAATGATACAGAAACTTTTTTCGATAGACATTTATTTCGTAACCCTTAACAACCTTTATCACTTCTGAATTGTTTGAGATAGCCCAATACCTCTAAAATACGCTTTAATGAATTTCTGCCTATAGAGCATAATGCAATTAAAATATTTTGTTCGGCACTGTAACTAAACTATCCAGTCAATTGGGACCAAAAGGGGAAATGCACAACTAGATGGTACAACAATACTAAATATAAAGTTTCAATTTCCTACAACCAATAGTGTTTGAGGTATGCGAGTTACATACATACATATACACGTCAGAGACAAACTGGTCAAAATAGGTTGTACATGTATTTATATGAACATGCATGCATGCGTACAATGACATGCATCGCAAAAATTCTTAAAAGTAAATTTAGAGGTAGTCAAAATCATTTTTCTTGTCAAAACCTGGCTGCTGAAATTTTTCGCAGTCACGTTACTTCCTTATACTTCGTACAAAGAAGTAAAAAAGGGATGAAGATAATAATGAAAAAAATAAAATTAAATAAATCAAATTTGACTGCACTGTGTGATCCTGCAAATTTAAAGCATGGAAAATTAAGTTTTATTTTCCGTTCAAAATTCAACTCTAAAAGAAAGAGAGGGGAAAAGCCTAACTTCAATTCTCATATTCATTTCTAGGAAATAGAATAATACCAAGAGTTGAGCTTAATGACCAATGAAATTTTGCCAGCAGAATAGTATAAAATGTTTTAAAGATTTTATCAATTATACAGGCATGAAAACAGCTGAAGAGCAAAAAAAATTAAATACATGTGGCCGCATTTTCCAGCAAAAAAAGAAGTATATACATACGATATATTTCAGGCATATATTATACCAAGGACGAGAATGCAAAAATATGGAACAGGGGAATACTGTGTGAGCTTAAACTCAACCACTGATAAAATACATGGTGTACCAAATAATTTCGACCATTTTAATTTCAACCACAAACAAATTGACTTTTATCCTGAAGGAAATAACTATGCACTCGTTTATAAATGTTTAATAATCAGTATTAGATACAGAACATTTAATACAAGAAAATAGGCTATCATTATTTAAAACGATTGTCTTAAGCAATATTGTAAAATCCAAGATCAAGACAAATCATAAGTCTCACTCCTAAATTTCAGATTAATCTTCTTATATAATAAAATCCGAGAGTAAACATTGTATGTAGCTATGTAGGTAGGTAGGCAAGTTTGTGACCACCGATCTTTTTGCGCGCGTCTCTGGATCACATTGCACCGAGACGGTTTGCCGCAGACCTACCGAATTTTGCATACGGCTTCACTAGGACAGATTCTAACACGCCTCGGAGCGATTTTTTCGAAATTCGAATTAGAAAATGTTTTATTTTATGTTTTGTCCGATTTTTAGCAATTTGTCTCGCTTAATACGCAATAACGCCGGTAATTACACTCGCAAGAAAAGGAAATTTACATCATCGGATAGAGGAGAAAATTTTCTTTTAAAAAATTTTTGTTCGGACTGTGTAACATAATTTTCAGATTCTTGGGAATTTTTCAAATAAAATTAAATTTGACTGACTTTCGTAAAATATTTTTTAAATTGCTGCATCTTGAATTCTATCAGTCATAACTTTTTTATATTTTGTCAAATGACGGAGCATACATTTTGCCCTCTTTTAAAAGAAAAACCAGAGGAAAATATCAATTAGGAGTTTTTTTTACGAATTTTTAAGTAAAGAAGGATTTTCATTTCAATCGCAGCAGCTTAAAACTTTCGGTATATCTTGCGGTTTGATTGTCTTGGAGACAGTAACGATGATTAAAATTGCCAGTTGAAAAAAAAAAATTATTTAAAAATAACCGAGTTTTCACATGTGAAATGTGCGCCACTTTGACATCACGAGTTTAAAACCCCTTTCGAAACTCAATCAGAATAACGGACTCACAAGCAAAACATACGGCGCGCATGTGAAATAATTCTATATTTTATTTTACGTTGCCAGAAAAATAATTGAATGCTGTTTTTTCACAAGTGAATTATACAGCATTATTTTCAATTGAGATTTTAAACGGGTCACATTTTCGAATAGCAGGAAATATATTGCGGTGTTAAACAGGGGCCTGATTATGGCAAACAGGGACTCCATTGATGAATTTGAGGGCCTCCATCTATGAAATTTGTTTTATTTTTCATAAAATATGTTTATAAAAAAGAATATTTCAGAACAACATTTGAAATTGGGGGCCATTTCTAGCCGGAGGCACTGGCCAAAGTCCCGATTTTTCCGTGAGATAATAGGGCCCTGGTGCTAAATATGCCAATCTGACAATAATTAAGCATACAAATGTATGGAGAGCTGTTTTAGTGGCAACCATAAAGTGAAATGATTATCGTTTATACTAGTTTGATATAAAAATTAAAAAGAAAACAGATTCTAAAAAAGTTGATTTAAGCCTCCCTCCCCCCCCTTTTTTTTTTTGAAATTTTGATCAGAAATGGAATGAAAAATTATGCGTATGACATCAGCATTTTCTAAATCCCATATTTAAATTCGAAAATAAGCATTCAGCTGATAAAATGAAAAAGTTTTCTTGTTTAATTCGAAAATGAATGATTCTTTAATAAATGTCTAAATATTTTTACAGGTAAAATTTTAGAATCTTCTATCTTAGAGCACCTCAGCACACAGAAGTGGAACTATGACAGGGGCATATGTTATGCTCCTTTCTATATCTAGCTGCAAGATGCCAACTCACAAGATTATGCTTTTTAAAATTAACTGTAAAAACAATTTTAAAAAAACCTGCACATGAGAATAAAATGAAATGTCGATTCTCCTGATTTTAAAATTGCAGGAAAAAATGATAGAGAAATCAATAAACACATTATGGAAAAAAATAATACTTTTCTGTTGAGTTGAATTACCAAAAATGTCTTATATTTTAATTTAACAATAGAATATTAAAAACTGCATTTTTAACAAGGTATGAAATAAAAGCAGCACATCACACCCCCCCCCCACTTTAGCCATGAAAATTTATCTAATGCTCTAATGCAAATCCATATCCTTTATGAATTACAGAATCTGTGAGATTGGATTTCCTATAGGTTTGCATACAAACTTTCAAATGCATTAAAATATTGAAAAATTTATAAAAATAAATCAAACTATGCATTTATGTAGCTTGAAATTGCATTAGCAACATGAATATGAATAAATAAATATTTAAGGGAAAATATTCATTCATTCATTAAAAGGATGCAAAAGGATTGAAGTTTAGGGAACACGGAGATTGGCGATAGTTATATTTTTTAAAAGTGAAATCCGCATAACTGTTTCAAAAGGAAAATGCAGACAATAGCCAAAATGTGGAAAATCTTTGTGCCCGAGAGAAATAACCAAAGCGTTGTTTTTCTTACGGATTTCTGAATAACTCATAAGAAAAGCATTATTCTTTTATTCAGCAGAAATTAAAGATGTGTGCATTTTAATAGTAATAAATATTGATTTATTTATTTCTTGTAACTGATAAACTATCCTGATTTCTTTTTTTTTTTTTTTTAAGAAATAAGTACATTTAAACTACCTTAATTTATTTTACTTCCTTTGTATGATGAACACTTAAAATAATGTATTTTAAATACCATAACTCAAAGCTACACTTTTCATACAAGTTGCGCAGACCATCAGTTTGCTTTATTTAAACAAAGATTCCAGTTTAGCATTCAGAAAATGTCCCGAATTTCTCGTTTCATCGACGATTTTTCCAAAACCTAGTAAATTTTTGGATCCGAAAATGACCGCGAACATTTTGTTTTCAAACCATATTTTTTAACATATTCCGTATTATCTGCAACTTTCTCAATATGTAGGAATGATACTTAGAAATAATCCATAATTGGAGTGCCAGTTAAGTTTGTACATGTCCGTGGAAAAAATATAAATTCATCAAGTGTGCAAAACAGCAATAAAAATGTGTCATGAGCAACAATAGTTCACACAGTGAGTGCCAATAAAGGGTTTTCTAAAGTCCCAAAAAGGTCTTGATAATTTTTGCTATGAAGTAGTTCACCAAGTACATACTTATGTAGCATATGACTTTTGAAATTTCATGAATCTAAGAATTTGCCCCTCTTGACTAAGTTTTGAATTTACTAACTGAGGAAATCAGTCTACATCGCACTCTATCCACAGTAAGAGACGCAGTGAAATTGTGCATCCCAGGTGGGCATTTTCACTCTCTTGCTGACAGCGAATGATAGCAATCTCATTTTTGTGGAACGGCCGCAAAACAAATCCAAATTTCGTTAGTATTGCTTCCCTGTTCACCTCCCTCCCCCCCACCAGGCCAACCTAGGTGGGTTTTATTAAGATTGTTTCCAGTATAACACTTTTTGGATTTAAATTTTATAGTTTTATTTCAAAAAAGAATAATTTTAGTCTAAAAGAAAAATTTCATTACAAAATAATAATTAATTAATTAAAATATAAAAATAACTTGAACTTTATGCAGTGCTATCTTTTTCTGCTGGCGTTTATAAAAGGTTCTTAATTTAAATTTTAAATTTAGTTCCTAATTTGTTTTATGACCGTAGATAAAAAGTATATTATTGTTTACTTAGAAAATATGTTGTTTTTGATTGGCTGTTTTCTATTACTTTTTAAATTTATGAATTTTAAATTTTTTTTTACCTTTATGTTTTCTAAGTCATAATTTTCTAGTTAGAATATAAGTCAGTAAACCGTTTGCAGGCCAACTTACTGCAGAACCACTATTAATTTAATAATTTTATTTATAGTTATTCATGTATTTCTTTTTACTTTAAAAAATCTAGAATTAAAATGTCTCATATTAAATCCCACATAAACAATAATGAATTAGTTTTATATTCCTCGGTACTAAAGTAATGCATCAACTAATACAATACAGGATGTTTCCTGAACTTTAATTCATTCTTGAGATGCATGCTTGTAAGTTGTAAGAGGCATATCCCATTCTACTCTTATCTGGGAATAGATTTTTTTTTTTTTTTTTTTTTTTTTTTGTCATTATACTGATAATTACATATTTTATTCGTATTTGTAAACTTATTTATTAAAGAGATAAATTACTAAGTTATGCCTGCCTGCACTCTATACCTGTTCATTTCAAAACAAATATTGCCGGTAGAACTAGCTCAAGGTATTATTTTTAAAAAGGTTATTCTTTATGTTGAAGTTGGAAAAATAATTATATAAAATTAAATAGGTATATATATTTATCTAATATAATGCACTAAGTTATGTAGGTAATATTATATGTATTTAATGTCAAATAACAAATGGTTTAAATGAAAGAAAGGAAAAATTTTGATAATATTTAATATAACCCAAAAAACTCATTTCTGTGTGGGTTTTATTGGCTTTTTTTATGGTTTGTGGGTGGGTCCGAAACCCTGCCCATCTATACATACCTATATAAAATTAAATAGGTATGTATATTTAATATAATGCACTAAGTTATGTAGGTAATATTATATGTATTTAATGTCAAATAAATTATTTAAATGAAAGAAAAAAAAATTGATAATATTTAATAAAACCCAAAAACCCCATTTCTGTGTGGGTTTTATTGGCTTTTTTTTTAGCGTTTGTGGGTGGGTCCGACCCCCCCCCCCCTCCACTTTTTCCTCAAGAAAAATTGCTCTGTTGTTGAGATAATTGTTCTGCAAATCACATACTTGAATTAGACATGTTTTGCTTTAGGTTCAGTACCCACAATTTTTTTCTTTTCTTGAAAAAGGAGAGGTTTTTTTTTTTAATTTCACAGAAAGTGAAGGTTTGCCAAAAAAAAAAAAAAAAAGGAAAAAGAAAAGAAAAGAAATTGCCCAATAGGCAGAAAATTTTCATCCCTGATTATACTAAAAATTTGAATTCAACTTTTAATTAAGAGATAATAATAAAAGCTTTTACTTGTTTTCCCTATAAATTTGAAAATCATCAAAACACTGAAGAGCAGTGCTTAATCCTTCAGCAATATGACTGTGAGATTCTCCGCCACCACCAATAAACCTGAAAACATCACATTCATGAAATTACAGTAGTAAAATACTTAATGCATTTAAAAATGAAGATCAATATTTTAAATCTATTCATAAATCACACAAGAAGATTTAAAAAAAAAAAAAAGTGGATCAATTAAAAAGACTGTACTCAAAAGGGGATTGCCAAAATGTCACAACGTTGAAAATAATAAAAGAATATAGGTATAAAATATTTAATGATAAAAACAGCTACCATAAAAACCTGTAAGTTAAAATATTGTGTGGAAGCACTTTTCAGTCACCATCTGTGACCACAGTCATTGCATGTTCTGCCTTCAAGCACTCTCCATTCTTCATTTTCATTCCAGCACAATATGGCACCATTTTTTGTCAGTGAAAGCATGTGTTACATCATTAACAACTTCATAGGTTAAAATTATTTCTATTGTCATGTGATGATAACCGTAATTTTTACTTTGCTATTATTTCTATGTTGTTTAGATCTACTGTTATGTTACTGTATGGTTAGGATTTTTGTGTGCAAATTTTTGTAAAATTGCATGCAAATTTTAATTTTTAGTTTATCACTATTTTAACAGTTCCAATCTTTAAATTTAATAAAAATAAACAACCTAACAATTATTTCTATACCATTTACTCAATTTCATTCCATGCAAATTAATTTTGCCATACAGCTCTCTTTTTCAGTGTTCTAAAAAGCCAAATTTTGTCACTTATCAGACAAAAGTCTTTGAGAAGAAGATTTCTCTCCCTGTACACTCACTACATGTGCAAACTTGATCTTTATGCACATATCAAGGTCTTGGTTCTCATTGACGAATGCGATGCTGTCCAGATTTTTCCTTAGACAATTTTCCAACTTTGTCTTGACTAAATCATCTAAATGGCTTTCCACTTATAAAAGCTCCTACTGTACTTGCTTTTCAAAATTCCATTCTTTAAGCATCTTAATAATGTTTGCAATAAATTTGTAGTTGTATGCCTCATACAACACTTTTTCCAGATCTTTACTGCCAATAATACTTATTAACTGCCACACCGCTCAACTACCGAAAGTTGGGCATTAAAATTCTTGATCTTGGAAAAATTGAAACAGTAATAAACTATAGCAGAGATCCAGGTGCTTCACCTGATGATCAGTCTGGAGGAAGAGCAAGTTGAATAATTAATGGTAGTTTTTGGTGTTTATCATCTCACTGATTTTTTGGCACAATTTGTGCTCAACATCTATGTGCCACCAGATTCAAATCCCTCATTTTGAAAGTACTTTGAAACTTAAGATTTTTCGAGTTTACTCATGCTTGTTTGGGATCTATTTGCTTTTAAAGAAATTGTAAAGTAAACCTTTTGCATATGCCTATCGAAGAATGTGGGCTGCGCCTATATCATTGGGTGGATATAGCAAGTGAAACTACTGCGAAATGAACAGTGCATGTGGGAATGCACCAATTTTATTGCTGGGGTTAGATACACACCGGGAGTAAAATTGCAGCCAATACTCAAATATGCAATTTTACTTTTACATAAGACAATTTTTCTAGCCACTGCCGATAGATGGCAGTCTATATTATGAATTTCGGAGTTGTTCTTGTTTGCACAGCTGGAGCGTGTAGCCTCATGTTACTCTATTTTTTGTTCCATTTTTCAGAAAAGCGCGTAGCAAGTGAGCATCTGAGCATGCTTTTAAACTGTGGAAACACTCAAAATACTGGTGTTAAACGATAAAATGTGAAAAAACGAGAAAAATGTGAAAAAACACATAAGATGTTACTTGTAACTTGATATGATCGTTTCAACCAAAAATTCTTTCGGTCTTCCGCAGTCCTATTTTGGTCGAAACGATCATATCAAGTTACAAGTAACATTTTATGTGTGTTTTTTCACAAAGTTTTTTATTTATTTTATGCTTTTAAACTGGCAGACATCCCCTGCGAGGCTGTATTCAAAATTGAAAGAGCTATAAACATAAACAAATTGTTTTTTTCTCTGTATAAATTAAGTGTCATGAAAAAGAAGCAAAAGTAATTGTATGGTGTTTGGACTACCAGAAGTTGAAAGATAATATTTTACCTAGATACTCTGACGTTATGAAGCATTATTTGCGGGTGAAAAGCAACCTGTTGCAGAAATTGAACAACTAAGATCCTGCCATTGATGAAATTTGTGAAATAGTTACACAAGACATTGAAATGATATAGATCAAGGCATTGATCCCAACAGTATCTCATCAGCAGGTAAATTGTATTTTATTTAGAACATTGGAAATTTTAATAATTAATAAGAATTCTTTGCGGAAGTAGTTTAATGAAAACTTACAAAGTATTTGAAATTTTTAAGAAACTGGAAATATTCTTGTTTTTTTATTTGTTAATACTGTAATTCTGTGCTGGCCAAAACTGTGGACAGGGGGGGGAAGGGGGGGCACTGGCCTAGCCAGTGAACAACCCCTTCCCAAATATTTTCCTACAAATGTTATTGTACTACTTTCACTTTTCTAACATGGAAATTTAAAGTTGTGTAGAAGAATCTATATTAAAGAAAGAATCTCCATTGACAAATTATAAAGGAAGAACATGTGGTTATCTTAGAACCTAATTCATTATATATGAGCCACGTTACACCAGAAAGTGGTTCCGCCATAAATATTTTAAAAAGTATCATAAATTTTCTCCTAACGAATATTATAAATTCATCTAAACTAGTTGCAATTGGTTCCGATAGCACAGCTGTTAATACAGGGCAGAAAAATGGTGTGATATCACAACTAGAGCATTTCCTTGGACAACCATTACTACGGCTTTATATATTCACTGAAAATCAATCGGAAGAGTTAAAAATTCCACCAGATTTCATTATGGAAGTCTATGCACTTACTTGGTTTGAAGTCAAAGCACATCCGCTGGTGCAATATGCTCCAACACACTTGCTTGGGATGACAAAAAATCAGATTACTTACCTGAACATCCGAAAGGGATTGTGTGTAAGGTGATTCAGAGAAATGCCTTTTTCGCACATTCTGAAAATATTTTGCTTGCTATGCTGCAAGACGAAAGAAACATATTTGCGAGCTATCACTAAGGCGCATTATGAAAGCAAGAGAAAAACAGCAACTTCTGAAAATACGTACATTCGAAATGCCAAAATTAAATTTCGATGCAAAAGAATATTTTGATCTAATTAACTGGTCAGATGAATGTTTGAGCAAGCCTCCAGTTACTCAACATTTGAAAGAGGATGAATTTAAAAGGATGATTCAAACAGGCTCTACTTCAGATAATGCCAACTTCCCTTGTCACTCGCAAGCAGTGGAGCGACACATAAAATTGGTAACTGAAGCCCCAGAGAGTGTTTCTGGTGATGTGTTGTTGTGTTGTGGGATTAAGGCCGATTAGCTACGCATGGGCTCTAGGCCTATGGGTGGGGTGCCCTCCGTGGGGGTCTTTCTAAGGGGTCCTAACCCGTATTTACGCTAAGTTTCGGAGAAAACCACAGAAAACTCCAAACGGTTAGGTCGACGGACACGCGATGAGACCCGAACCCGGGACCTTCACACTTCGCCCGTCTACCATTTCTAGTGGCATAACCACTACGCCATGGTGAGGCGTGTTTCTGATGAAAAAGCGAGAGATGGATTTATTTGAAGTCGTCTTAAATCTCGTTGCGATATGCCCCAATTTGAGACAAAAAGACATTTTTTTTCAAAATGTGGTGCTTCCACGACGCCTAATGAGGATAGAAAAAGGTAAACATCTCAGGACAAACTTTTTTAACAAACAGACAATCATTGCAACTATAGTCCACAATAAGAAAAGAAAAAAAACTTTGTTTTATATCTATCTCATTAAAAGACTTTTCTTCAAAACTGGAGATTCTTGTGCCACCAGAAGATACTGTTTAAACAAGACAAAATTTTACAAAAATGTTTATCTACCCAATAGGCGGCTATTGTATATAAAGGGATTAATTAATAGTTAATTTTTTTTTTTTTTTCGCCTCATTTCACTCTACCCTAATGGCACATGCTTTAATTGACAAAAGATGGTGCCACACGGCACTTATATAAGAACAAAGAATCAGAGAGGACTGTAAGGCAGAACAAGTGATGACTATGATCACAGGTGGTGACCAAAAATCACGTCCACACATTATTTCAAACTTATAGGTTCTTAAGATAACTGTTTTTATCATTAAATGCCAGGACATTTTTTATTATTACTAATCAACTTTGAATTGCAGAAAAATATAGGTTACTTTTTAATTAATGTTTACTAAATATATATATAGTTTTGTTTTTTTTTGGAGGGGGGGAGGGGGTTTGAAAAAACAATGCAGTTTTAATTATCACAAGTTAGTGATGGATGTTGATTTTCTGCACTAAGTCTTGCTTCTACTTAAGGCTGTAATTCTATTTTGAAAAATCTCCCTCATGGTCTTGGTACACAAAATAAAGTAATTCTGCTAGGGACTCAAGAAAATTCAAGATAATTTTTTTTAAGCAGCATTACACACTGAAATACACAAAAAACAACCTTTAATGAAACTTTAGGAAAAAGTTCTCAAACATACAATTATATAGTAGAATTTTTTGAAGAGCACACTCTGTTACATGTTTTTTGTTTATTCAGTGTATAATACAGCTTGTAAAGAGGCATTGTAAAAAATTAAGCGATTGACATTAATTAGTTTATTTGTATTAACCAAAATCAATTTTTTTTCTTTTTAAATATCCCATTAAGATCCCAGAAAAGCATTCAAGAATCTTATTTAGGAACCCATTTAGGAAAAGCAATGCTGGGCATAAAAGGGGACTATCCATTTTTGCTGTAAATAAGTATAAATTTTACAGCAATGAGGTTATATCTATATAAACCAAATGGAAAGATATAATGAAGTTCAAAAACACTTACGTGACTTTATCAAACCATGACAGAAACTTGTGAGTATTTGCAGTGGGTCCAAAACAAATTGCAGCTGTTTCAGGAGCACGATCAGCAGCAAAAAATACAACCAATGCATACATTGTTGAGTTTGCCTAGAAAAATAAGGTTTATGATCAAACTACCATTTTTTAATACATATATATAACACAAACAAATATCAGAAACACACAAAAAACACCAAAACATAAAGAAACACCATAAATTGAATTTTAACAGCGAAATTATAGAAGAAAAATGAAAACATATACATACATCACAGCCAAAATCTCTGTCATCTATAGGAGCTCCATTAAAATATCTGTGGTAAAAATAAATAAAAATTATTCAGCTCATCACACACAATGATTATAAATATCAGATTTTCAAAACTATCTGATATTTTGAATAAAAGGTTAATATTAGTATTGATAAATATTTTCTGGCATGATATAAAAATTATAACATAAAATATTCCATCTCTGTTAATTTTTCTCATTTAACAACAAATTTTTATCAAACAAAATAACAAGCAGACACAACTTTCTCAAAAATTAAATATGCTCCATTTACTTTCACTCACCAAAATTCAAAATGTAACATTCAATCTGTGTCAGGCAAATTTATTTATTTATTAAAAACACCAATAATTAAAAAATCATAAACACTTTCCTACAATTTTGAACAGTGCTTATGATTTCAGTTGCCTGTTCATCTGTGATGCCACTGCGGAATGATCCTAGGACCCAGTATGTTGCTTATGTTTTGTTTACGACTGTGACTGTGATTGGTGAAAATCCCAGAGCGATTAATGGCCAGCAAATAATGATTCATCATTGTGAAGGGTTATAAGTTTACAGCTACGGGAAAGACATGTATTTCTCAGTACTGTGTCAGAAGTTTTTGGAGTTTATTTTGTTACAGCTGTTCAGTAGCATATTTGATTTTCTTCATGAATTTTATTTTGTTTTTCACACTTTTTATTAAGAGTTGATGATAAGTTGTCTCAGAAAATTTCGTTGTTAGAATATTTGTTGCTCTAGCTATTTGTTCAACATTTTATCATGTTATGAAGTTAAAAGGCGTAAAGCGTTATTGACTGGTTTATGAAAGTTAAGTTTCTTAGCAAGTGTGTATGTTTGTTGAAAATGTGGTTTGAATTCAAAGCTAAATAAAAGGAAGCATGATAGTGATGGGCAGAGCCTGATAATAGGTGGTCGAGGCCTCGGGGCAAGAGGTTATTTTGGGGCCCCTACTATTTATCACAAGCATTTTAACTTATTTTTGTTTGCTGTTGCATTTTCCCGACATAAAAATAAAACATTTTGAAAGAATACTAAAATTGAATTAAAAATTACCTATTTATTTATACTTATTTAGAACAAGACTATGTATTTAAAAGTGGTGTTAATATTTTTTTAGTTTGTTTGTATTATAAGTGCATGGGTGCGCTCATTCAAGGAATGGCAATTACGAGGCACGGGAGCAAAAGTTTCTCACTCCAAAAAATTTTCTTGATACACCAAAAAGTTCAAAATTTTCTTTCCTTCATCATGAAATAAAAAATGTTAACTAATGGATATTTTGTGATGAGCATGTATATGGCCATACTATATGTTTTCAAAAACTCATAACTTCTTGTTTATTCATCCATGAGTCTTTAAAGACCATTGAATTAGAAGAACAGAAAATAAATCTCTTAAGTCCATCTATTGTTAAAAATTATGTAGATATTACAAAGGAAATTTAGTTGAGAGATTTGGGGGCCCTTATTTTTCCGGGCCCCGGGCTATTGCCCCGTATGATAATCAGGCTCTGGTGATGGGTGTGCTGATGTTGGTGGCAAGGAAAGGAGGAGGAAATAGTGAGCTGATTGGGGAAAGGGAGGGGGAGAATGAGGTAACAGTGAAGATAGTGAAGTAAGTGACTGAAATAAAAAATAAGGTAAATGCTTTTAGGCTAAGCTTCGATATACCCCCCACCTTTTTTTCGCGCTAAAGATTACGTTTTTTGCGCCAAGCTTGGCGATAAAATAGATTTTCTGGTTTCCCAAACGAATTTTGTTGGCGAGAATGGGGGGAGGCTATTTATGGCAACCTAGGCCGGCCGGCCAATGACAGAGCGCCGTGATGCAATAGATCCTGCACGTGGAAGCTTGTGAGAACTTTTTTTCACATTTTTAGAGAGAGGTAGTAAGTTGACCGAAAGTGCTTCTGCAAAGGTACTGTGATCGTTTGATATTTTACTGTACTTTTTTTTTTTTTTTTTGGTTAGGATTTTATGATTTTTTAAGAACTTCCGTAGCTAATGTAATTGAAAATTATCAGGGTATTTTTGAACAAAATTTAACGTTAAAGTGGTCTGATAAAAATCCTACGTGTGGGAAGAAAGGTGTAGCTAATATAATTTTTGTTATGAGCTATTTGTTAGTGGACCAGGAGAAGTTTTTGGATTTTTTGAGGGAGACATCCTTTCGGAGTGTGAGGTTAACCTTTCCGAGATATTTTTGCTAACGTATAATATTGTTTCGCGTTATACATCGTGGTAACTGCACTATTTGTACAGGCGAATGGCTTCACAGTTTTTGGCTTTTTTCTTAAAACGCTCTACTCGATTTCTTATTTTTCCAGTTTTCCCGACTACCTTTTTCGTAAAAAAAAAAAGGGGGGGTTGAGGGGGCAGAGCCCCCCTCACATAAATATCCCATTATTTGTGAAATTTAGGTTTTTTCAAATTTTTAACCCTAAATTCTTGCTAGAAAACGCGATTTCTGTGTCCATCAATTGTTAAATTTCCTTCAATTTATTCCTGTTTAGATTCCTAACCCTTAATTATTTCTACAATTTTTCTATTTCTAATTTCTTGTTCGAAAATGCGAATTCTACGTTCATGAATTCTTAAATTTTCTTGATTTTATTGTTGTTTACATTCTTAACATTAAATTTTTTGTAGAATTTTTCTAATTCTCATAGTTTTTTTCAGTTCTGAAAACGTTGCTTCGCGGCCATTTTTACATTTTAACCCTAAATTTTTTTGTGGAAATCTTCTAATTCTTATAGTTTTTCCGCTTTCGGAAGTGGTTTCTCGGCCATTTTTTTATTTTCCGCGCCGTCGAAAAGGTATTTTTGGCAACTTCTCTTTCGTTTTTGGCGCAGTCGAAAACGGCCTTGGCGCCAAAAATCAAGGTAGGAGGTATATCGAAGGTGTGCCTGCTTTTATTCATTTTAATGAATTTTTTTCAGTAATTATAAAGTGATATTGAATCTTTTTTGGGTAATAAAGTATTATCTCGGCAGTCTGCCAAGAAGAGCGATTTTTTGCTGAGATAAATGCCGGACACATGAAATTATAGATGGTTTGCAACTAGGGATGTAAGGGATAGTGATTTTGCCGGATATTGGATATCCGAAGCTCCTTTGGTTGCCGGATACAGATTCAGACACTAAACATGTATTTGGCTATTAAGTGTGTTTTTTCCATTTTTTAAAAATAATGACATCAGAACAATAAATTACAAACATCTTTCACACATCATTAAAATATTTTTTAACAACTTATATATTACAATTGACTTTGGTGTAACCCTGTGCTTATTATATCAGTATTTCCACAGAATTTTTGTTTGTTTAAATAGGTAAAAAGTAAAACATTTATCCACTTTCAAAAAAGATAGATATTTTTTAGATGTCTTTTCGTCAAATCTTTTTTTACTTTTTTAAACAATGTTTAATCACATATGATTGCGAATATTGTATTTGTCCATAACTAAACAATTAAAAAAAACGGATGTTTAAAGTAGAACTACTTCAAATATCGAGCAATAAAATTTTTTTAAACCATTTGAAAGGTCACATTTCTATATGTAAGATTGTTCTCCATCTGTCCTTTAAAATAATTCTTTCGGATTTTACAATACTGTTAAAATTAAAATCTTCTAATGCTTAAATAAATAAAAAAAAATAAATAAATAAAAGAATTTGGAGACAGCTGCAATATATATATTTAGTTTTTACAGAAACAACTTACTCTAATGTAGGAACAATATAATTTCTTTTCAATGTGTCAACATATGGACTGATATTTGCTGTCCCTTCAATGACAAACACCACATCAGCTTGATAGCTGCCTTGGTCAACAGGTACAACCATGATCACATACAATTGATTTACGCAACTAAATATTTAATCAACAATCATACAAACATTCAAATAACATATGTTTGAAATGATATAGCTCTCAAAGATTTAAAAACCAGGAATCAAACTCTTAGTACGAAATATTAAGTCATTACAAATTGCTATAAATTCAAAGGATGCGATGAAAGAAATGGCTATATTAAGCATTAAAAGGGCTATATTAAAAATCAACATCTAACACAAATAACGAATAAATGCACGTCATTTTGCTGCAAAGAATGGGGAGAAGAGATATCTTCTGTACAATAATTGCGAATTAAAGCTTAGAAATATAATTATTAATTATCAAAACAGACAGCACTAAGAATTTTATTAGATTAGCTCGGATCGGAGTTAGGAGTTTTTGTTTCAGATGTTGCCAGATTTTAGTTCTTAACATCTGTTCAAAATTCCACTACAAAGTCGCCGGTTCTAGTTGCGATCGCAAGGATGCTCGCGTCTTCACATATACATCAAGCATTTTTTAAGCTTTCCAAGGCTTTGAAGCGTTATTTAATGTAGCTTTATGCCATAATTGTGCTACTAGTTTTATCAGTTTCTTTACTATGATACATGTGGACATTAAAGCAAGTAGATGTGTTAATTTGAAGGAAAAACAAAGCAGTGCTTACTCTCATGATTCATTATTTTGGCTTCATTTTTAATATACATTAAACAAATTAAGCTGATTTTTATTATACATTAAGGTAAACATATTCATAAATGATAAACAGTTTATTTATACAGATATTTTTATGAATTTCTTTATACTGAATATTTAAGTTTCACATTTCAAAAGCAGTTACAACCATAACCACTTTTTAAATAAAATTAACTAACAGTTATAAAATTTGCGTTCATTAAATTTTGTCCAGTTAATATATTAACAGAATATATGACGAGGTGCTGGAATAGAAATGAAGATATTTGATATTTACAATTCGCATATACATCATTTAAGTACTACTACAATATTTAATTTTTAATCTTTTGTAAGACGTGGATATTTGGCGAATGTTTACTATAGTTAGAAGTACAACCTGGTGTACTGCATTTCTTTGGCAACTAACTTAAAAATAATGTAAATTAACTTAACGAGAAACATTTAGAATAAATTACTCAATAAAATGTGTCCCATAAATAGTAGTACGAACTTTAAGGGAAGATGAAAGAAATCAAAAGGATTAAGAATCACGTAACATAGCACGGCCAAATACGTTGTTTTCATGCTCAGCTTATGTATTGAAAATTTTACCATTCCCGATATTAAAAGGATTTATAATTTTCGTTTATAATTCCATATATTTTTTTTCTTCCAAGAAAAAGTATTAAATTTTAGAAAACCATAGTAGGAAATACCACGAATATTCTAATATCTTTTTTTTTAAGCGATTACTAACTGGTGCTTGAAGACAATGTTTTCGTCCTTGCATTGCTGTATACAGTGAAACTTCTATGAGCGACCACTTCTATTTAGTGATCCCCTACTGCAACGACACATTTTTTAAGGCACCGATTTTTTACCCTATCTAGTTAATGTTAAAAGAGCCTCTAGAAGACACCACAGAACCCTCTATAAGTGACCGGTCCCAGTTCCCAGTCCGAAAATTTTCTTGTATTTTACCGGAAGTAAAGTAAATAAAAACCACATTCTAAAGCAGTCGCTCTACTGCAAATCGACAGCAGTGCAAGTACAGGTACACATTCCGTACAAATCTTGTACGTTAGAGAAGAGACATGTCTAAGAAACGAGTGATTTTACTACTGGAAGCGCACTGATGTGATCGAATCACACGA
Organism: Cheiracanthium punctorium; assembly: GCA_038373885.1. NCBI lineage: Eukaryota > Metazoa > Arthropoda > Arachnida > Araneae > Cheiracanthiidae > Cheiracanthium > Cheiracanthium punctorium. The sequence continues at coordinate 151,226 of JAWZYV010011582.1, forward strand.
AAAAAGAAATTTGGAGGTTACTTTTGGTTGTAGGAAAAATTAAAAAGCAAATAGATTTTATTATGACAAATTGAGAATGCATGAAGATATCGGAATAAATGCTCTTTTGGCAAATGTAAAAAAAAAATATACACGTATATATATATATGTCGTGCGTGAGTGGTTTAGGAACAGCACAAACGGCAACGTCCATCTGGATTATTTTATTGAGGCATATTTACAAATTATATACAGAGGAGTTAGGAAATCTCTCGAAGTCAGGAAGAGCTGCTCTGCGATAGATGTCTCCTGGTTTTGTTTGTTAAGTTCACAGAGTGTCCACTAGGCGGCAGCTCTGTCTGTACATCATCTAGTTGGTCTACAAAACCATAACAAAATCCTCATTTGCTAAATTAGCAGACATGGGAGGCGCCTGCTGGCGAGACACCCTTATGATTGACAAGTTAGACCCTCCTAGGCAACAAGTATTGCACCATGTTTTGAAATTACAATTTATAGTCCAGATGCCCCCAAAGTGTAAAATGTTTTTAATTAAATGATTGCTTGTATGACATATCCCCCCTTTTTAAGCTTGTATGACATATCCCCCCCTTTTAAGCGAGATACCAGGGAGACATCTCTTGCAATACAAATTCGACAATTCCATTTCTTCCTCACTTTACCTGGGCTAAATTTATATACAACATATCATATTCTTCAACATTTTCAAAGAAATAATACTTAACGTAAAAGATTTTTTTTTTTTTTTTTGTAAGGATCCCAAAAGATATATTTAAAAGATTTATTGCATTTTATGTTTTTCGTGAATTTGGAAAAATATGTGTTGACTCAAGTGTTGTGGCCATTCAACACTCAATTCAGACACATAGAGGCCAATGCTGCCTTTAATTACTGAAAATTGCTATAAGAATTGAATATATTTTAAGATCCTTATTCCTCCTGTAATACTGCAATATTTTGATAAACAACGCTATTAAAATTCTACAATACACACAAATATTTGAAATAGAAATAACAGAAATATGAACAAATAGTAGGCCTACATAATTATATACACTTAGATAATCTTGATTTTTCAACTTCTTCACGATCACTTTTAATTAAGTCAACATTTCTTGCAAAAGTTCCTTTAACATCAAATTTACTTAAAATCACATTTTATTTGTATTTTTTCAACTGTCTTTCCACAATCACTATATTAACCATAACAAAAATAATTCCAAAAATTAAAATGCCATATCATCTTATCTACGAAACTTCATTCCTAACACTCTTTACCTTTGAATACAATTTCTTCGACAATATACCTATCCTTTAACTCCTTAATAATAGCTTCACAAAATAAAAACTAATTTTTGATCCAGCTATTATAATGTGTGTGTAGTGAAAGTGCAAAATGTTTAGTTATCATTTTCTTCACTTAATTTGAACTCTTCTGGAGGGTAATACTTCCTTAATCTACTTATATGGACAATGTCGGAATTTCTTTTATTAATTTGGTTAGGTTTGTCAATTTCATAATTAACCTTGGACAATTTTCTTAATATAGTATATGGACCTGAATAAGGAGAATTGAGTTTTCTGGAATTAGGATATTGAAATTCTGATAGCATAACTAAATCATTAACGTTAAACTCGTGATCTACAAATCTAGTGTCATAGCGAATTTTATTTTTCTTATGATGTTCAATAGATCTTTTTTCTGCTAATTCTCTTGCTTTCTCAAGCGGAGGATACAATTCTGCATTGTTTACATTTAATGGAGGTTCATATGGAGGTATGCCGAACATTAAGTAAGTTGGTGTAAATTTAGTAACAGAGTGAGGTGTGTTATTGTATTCTTGTGTTACTTCTTCTAATAATTTTGTCCAGGGTATTTTATCAGATGAGTTTACCTTGCATCTTAATCTACTGACAATTGATTGATTAGCTCTTTCATTTTTCCCGTTACACTGAGGTCTGTGTGCTGAGGTGAGTAGTTGTTTTACATTATTATGTTCTAAAAATCTCCTAAATCGCGAGGACGTGAAGGCAGGGTTTCTATCGCTAAGTAATTTTTTAGGTACTTGGATTTGAAAAATTTGCTTCAGGCAGTTTGTGTAAGTTTCCGTGGTGACACTTTTAGATGGGAAAGTCCAAATGTAACGAGTTGCGTGATCTATTATTACGTTTAAATATTTTTTGGTTGAATTATAGTAGTTCAGTCCTCCAACTGTATCTATTGACAAAATTTCGAAAGGTTCTCTAACCGGAGGTAATGCCTCTAAAAGACCAAATTGTTTTTTATTCGATTTTTTATTTAATTGACATATTTCGCAGTGCTTAACAAAATTCGAAACATCAGTAATTATATTTTTCCAATAGTAGTGTGGGGAAATTAAACTAAGCATCTTTTGTATGCCGGGATGGCCAAACTGAGTGTGTGCTTTTTCTAATATTGGTAATTTAAGTGACTGAGGAACAACAATTTTTGGTATACCTTTTTTCTTTATAGTCCATACACCATTAATTTTAGAGTAAGATTTATCAGCTATTTGTTCTTCTTCCTGTTTCGTTTTAGTTTCATTTAACGTTAATAAATGAACTTTATGGTAAACATGATGAGAAATAGGATTCCTAGAAAGCATGTCTGCTTCGATATTAGTAGATCCCTTTAAATATTTAATATCATAATCATACATTGATAATTTTAAAGACCATCTAAATAAACGACCTGTAAGATGTTTTACTTTTTTCAACCATACTAGAGCAGCGTGATCTGTGTGAACAACGAAATGACTACCATGAAGATAACAGTGGAATTTATCTAACGCATCAATTATCGCTAAACATTCAAGTTCTGTTATGGCATAGTTTTGTTCGTACGGTTTTAGTTGTCTAGAATGAAAGGCTATAGGGTGTAGTGATCCATCAGGGTGTTCTTGTTTCAGAACAACTGCAATATTTAATTTTGAAGCATCTACAAATAAGTGACATTTATAATTAGGATTGAACAGAGAAAGTATTGGTTTGGATATTAAACTGTTTTTTAATTTTTCGTATGAGTTTTGGCATTCATCAGTCCAGCTCCAAGGAGTATCTTTACATAACAATTTATTTAAGGGTGCTCTTATCTTAGCATAGTCAGGTATAAATTTATGATAAACATTAATAGTTCCGAGAAATCCTTGAAGTTCTTTAACATTTTCAGGAGGCATTAATTTCTTTATAACTTCAATGTTAGGATTATTGGGAGAATACGTACCGTTTTTTATTTCATATCCAAGAAAATTTATAGTTGTTTTCGCTAACTGACATTTACTTAATTTTAATTTAATATTTTCTTTTTCGCAAATGGAAAACATAATACTTAAATGAGAAAAGATGTTCTTCAATTGTATTGGAAAACACGACAATATCATCAAAATAATTTAGAGCAAATGTTACTTTATGTTTATGTAATATTTGTCTGATACATCTTTGAAAAATACTAGGAGCAGACTTAAACCCAAAGGGCATCCTTAAAAATTCGTAAACGCCATGGTTTGTAGTAAATGCTAACTTTTCTGTGTCATCTTCATGAATTTTGATATGCCAGTAACCTGAAGTTAAGTCAAGTGTTGAGAAAAATTTGGCATGGGTAAGTTGGTCCAAAATATCATCAATTCTAGGAATTGGCTCACTATCTGTTTTTGCAATTAAATTTAATTTTCTAAAATCTATACATAATCTGCTTTTCGTTCCCTCATCTCTTTTGAATGCTAGCGTTACTGGTGCTGCGTAAGGACTATAAGAAGGTTTTATCAATCCCGCTTTTAAAAGTTCATCAATTTGTTTTTTAATTTCGGCATTTTCTTTTGGGGAAGCACGATATGGACGTTGAGATATCGGTATATCAGAGGTCAAATAAATCCTCTGGGGTCCTAACCCTATCTCTCCCACATCATACTTATCCCTAGAAAAAATGTTTTTATATTGGGTCAATAGCTTATCTAGTTCTGCATTATTTTCATCAACAGTAAAATTTACACATCCATTATCAATATTTTCTAATTCAACAACATCATTTTTTGGTAATTCCTGAAACAACCTAATGATATGATCTTTAGAAGCATATTCCAACTTATTAATTTCAAAATTTCTGTCAACATGATTATTTGGTAACTCTTGAAACAATTTATCATTTACATCCTGACTTGTAACAACACAATTCAAATTATTATTTTCACCATTACTAACATTATTACAAGTATTTTTAAACACATTATCTATTTGCATATCAACACAATTTAAATTTTGAGAGTTTTTACCTTTTTCACAGTCATCAACAACATGCAAAGTTAAATGATGAGAAATTTCACGATTGTCATTCACAATTTCATTATTTTGAAAAATTTCAAAAGTTTTAAAATTAATTTCCAGATTAAATTGACTTATGGATTCCAGTGATAATAAGCAATAATTTAAATTTGTATTTATAACATAAAATATTAAGTTTTTTACAATTTTATGTAATTTAGTTCTTACCTGTATTACCTTATGAATTTCTACCTTACCTTGTGTTTGGTTAATTATCCCCGCTTGAATTTTAATTTCTACATAATTTAAATGATTTATAAATTTTTGTGGTATAATATTAATTGTTGAACCAGTATCTAAAATTCCCGGTATTGTTTTTTGATGTTCAATTGTTGTCTCAAATTCCAGGTTTACCCGTAGTAAGGTTTTCTGTAGTTGTCAGAAGTTCTTCTTTTCTTTACAGTTCTCACACAGATAATGTTCGCAATTGTGAACTCTCTCATAACTATTTTGATTGTGTTGGTCGTTTCTCCCTCTGTTTTGCTGCTCCTGGGTATATGGTTGGGGTCTGCTCTGATGGGGCGTTTGCCAGAACGGCATCTGCCATCGGGAAGGTCCGTTGTACCGCGGCGGCTGGGCGGTCGGTAGCTGCCTTCGCGGTTGCTGGAAGCGCGGACTCCAGTTCCTAGGCTCGGATGCCTGCGCCCATCGTGGCGTAATGAAGCGAGGCGGGTTTCGGATTTCCGGTCGGACTACACTCGTATTTTCCTCATCGGTCTTCGTATGGATCTGATTAATGAGAGTAATCCACTGGGAAACCGTTTCGCATCTGGCAATCGTCATCAGTTTTTTCTCCCGATCCGGGAGGCCGGAATTCAGTGCTTCTACGATATTGTCTTCTGTGAATTTCAATCTTCTTCCTAAATTTATTTTCTTAGTGTAATAATCCTTTAAATTCGCGCAAGAATGAGATTTAAGGCAGAAAAAAGTTTCCAAATTCCTCTCCTCTGGTACTTCAAAATTTAGGAGGAGGAAATTCTTAGTTTCCTCGAAATTTTCATTTTCTAAGCAATTTGTTAGATACAACTGTAGTGCTCTTCCTTTTAAATACTTATAAATATTTTTTTTTTCCATTCGTCATCTAATTTCTTATCAGCACAAATTTGAGTTAATAATTTTATCCACGGTGCTATTGGTACTTCATCTGGATCAAACTTCGGTATGTCGATTTCTGGTTCAGTCATTTTTGTTTTTTCTTTTTCTTGCTGCACAGTTTTTATATTTATGGACATCTGCTTTCTGCAACTGATAACATTCTTATAGATCGAGCGCAGGAGAAAATAAACACTTTCGTTCGTTCCGTTCGTTCGCCGGCACTACTAACAAGCTGGCTCCGTCACTTTGACCTACTCACGCACGTTACTGAAGATTTATTTCCTTTTGGGAGATTTGATTATCAACACTTTCATGTTAACTTGAAAATTATTCAATTATTTTTCCCACAAGATAATCCTGCTCGACTTTTGTCGTGCGTGAGTGGTTTAGGAACAGCACAAACGGCAACGTCCATCTGGATTATTTTATTGAGGCATATTTACAAATTATATACAGAGGAGTTAGGAAATCTCTCGAAGTCAGGAAGAGCTGCTCTGCGGTAGATGTCTCCTGGTTTTGTTTGTTAAGATCACAGAGTGTCCACTAGGCGGCAGCTCTGTCTGTCCATCATCTAGTTGGTCTACAAAACCATAACAAAATCCTCATTTGCTAAATTAGCAGACATGGGAGGCGCCTGCTGGCGAGACACCCTTATGATTGACAAGTTAGACCCTCCTAGGCAACAAGTATTGCACCATGTTTTGAAATTACAATTTATAGTCCAGATGCCCCCCAAAGTGAAAAATGTTTTTAATTAAATGATTGCTTGTATGACATATATATATATATATGCAGCAGAGAGTGAAGTACACTCGAAGCGAGAATAAAGAATGAAACAATCTGAAATTCCTAAATATTTGATCAAAATTTAAAATTTGTTTACATAATTACTCATGCAATTTATTATGAAACTACATAAATAACAAAACAAACAATATATTTTAGCACTTTGAATACAAAGTGAGATAAAACAACAGCTCAAGGACTCGAAAAATTTCAGGATACCTCTTCAAAAGCTGCACTAAACACTGTAGAAAACCAAAAATAAACGCTTTCTTATTTAATTATTATTTATTATAGCAATTCCAAGTATTATATAAAAGTTATTCTTTTGTCGCTATCTCAATCGAACTTTGGAATTGAACATAATGAACTCTTGTACAAAATATTAATTGCATTTGAAGTTTCTACGTATACATATACAAAATTAATAATTTATAATTTACTGTATTTCTGCACTGAAAGCTGGCTACACATGTCTAAATCATACAATCAATGCACATATCTAACTGATAAATAACATTTTCGACTGAAAAATTAAATAGACAACATCGTCTAACTAGTATTACAAAGACACGCTTATTTACTGTATAATAAACTACTCAAGTAGTACGATTTCACATGAAAATGATTTAAAAACAGCACATGAATATTAATTCACTAAATTTGATTTACATACCTATTTTTAGAACTTCTAAATAAATTATACAAGTTTACACTTCCTTTACATTCAGAGCAAAATGTTCGAATTTTATGATAAATTACCATTAAAAAAATGGCTCAATCTTCACAAAATGATTATCTACATCTAAAGTTCTTTAGTACGACAAAACTACAAAAAAAAATGTTTTAAAATAATAAAATAATATAATATTTATAATACTTATAATAATAAAATAGAACAGTGCTATTCGCGAAAACAGGCCTCAATGATAAACTCAATTTTCGTGCTGGCATCGAACCAGCAGGCCCGGTTGCTAATAGCGACGGCCCCGCGCCACACAGTGCTAGGAAACTGAAGCCTGCCACGCCCCCTCATTCTCTCAGAAGATTGAAGAACGCATAGAGATGCATTGAAAAACGAGTTCCGGAAAGTGTTAATAAAAATAATTTTAAAGTTACTAACCAATTTGTTTATCCATTTTACGTTTATGGAAGACTGTTTATATGTATTAACTTGTATTGTATATGTATTAATATGTATTGCATAATTTCAAATTTATTTTCGTGCATTGCGTTTTTAACATCAGGTGAAACCAAAAACAGTTACCCAGATAACACACTTGTCCATTTTATGTCTATTTCTGATCCAACTCATCCATAATTAAGGCGACCATATTTCTAAACAGTATTTTGGGGACAAATCAAGCATTGTCCTCGAATCCAAGGAAAATTTGGGGACACTAGAAAATATTTTTGAGGACTTATTTTTGAGGACACAACATATTACTATGTATTGTACCAGTATACCCATACTTTAAATCTTGACTGACTTTGATACTTAAAAATGAACTCTAAGAGCTTTTTATATCAATTGTGTAGTCTCATTTCTAATAAATTAATGGAAGTATTTCATTCATTTATAAATATTTATTTAAACCAGAAATATGAAAGGAACATCATGTTGAAATATTGCAATTCATTCAAAATTTAACTCTTGGCATAGTATTTGTATTTATCAGAAGACATTGCTTTTCACATTAGCTCATTTTGTGATAATTTTTCATGAAGCTCTGTACACCTTCTTAAAAAAGTATTCGAGTGGAAGAAAAGTTTCATACGTCAATTTCATATTTAAAGCATGATTCTTCGCGAAAAGCGATTAATCATTAACAAAACTGAAATAGGAAATTTGGCTCATACTCGAATACTTTATTAAAACACGCTACGCACACAATGACAACAAATGTTTTCAGAGATCGAATTTCATTGTTTCTCTGAGTATATGGCACTTTTAGTCGGTTTCTTATTTCTTCAGTTTTTGCTGAAAGAAATAAACTAAACGGAAACTATCAGGGAAAAAAAGTACAAATCTTTAAATTTGGGGACATTTGGGGACAAAGTATTTTCGGGGACAAAATGAAAAAAATATCTATATTTGGGGACTGTCCTCGAATTTCGAGGACGTATGGTCACCTTATCCATAATGCATCCATGTCTATACATAGGCATCCATAAGACATCTATTCATGGACATAATCTTGAAAATCCAGAATTGTCCTTGAATAGACCAGAACTAGAATTAGAATACCCAGAATAAGTCCATTTATGGACGTATTCCAGAGGATCCACACTATGTCAGTGATACGACATAAAATGGATGTGTATATACGTCCAGAAATGGACAAAATATGCCCAGCAAACACACACGGATTCTCTGAACGTCTATTAACATTCAGAAGACGTTTTCTGAACGTTAATAGACTTTCAGAGAATCTGTGTGTGTTTGCTGGGTGGAAAAGTTACTTTTTTGTCATCGATTTTCATTTTACCCAATACTGTACTTACGACGCATGAATTTATTATACTTTATGTTTTTATTGATATTACATTTTACCCCAAAAAAGTTTAAAAACGTTTTAAATTCTAGAGAGTTTTTTTTTTTTTTTTTTTTTTTTTTTTTGTCGGGCAACTTTTGAAATTTAAAATACTTTTTATGTATTATTGTTTCCTATAAAAGCGGTATTGTGTAAAAAGAAACTCATGTCCTCATACAAAAAAAGAAAATTATCTAGCGACTGAACATCCAAAAACGTATAGCTGCATATTTTTTTTTTCTAAGTTCCCAGTCCGAAACTAAAAAATCAACATTTTGACGCATCAGAGCAAATCCCGCTGCGTATAGTGGCTAGCACACTCTACTGTGAAGTCCATGATTAAGGTTTCGAATCTGAAGCGAGCAAGTACTTAAAGGTTGTTTAAAAAAAAATTAGGTGCGAATATTTTTACAAAATTCGTTATTAAGATGCAACGAAAAATTTAAATTAATCATTGCTAGCTAAAAATTATTAAATGGTTTTTGTTGATGTCCAGGATTCGACCGTAAAAGGTCTATAAATAGACAAACACCTCCATTATTACGTCCATATGCATGTCTATAAGACGTCATAAGGGCGTCCTATTGCGCCATATTGACGTAAGATGGACGAGAATTGGAAGAATCCTGCATGTTTAATGGACATGTCAGCTTGTCCATATGACGTCTTCTAGGCATGTTCTGCACAAGTTTATGCTATCTGGGTATTCTTATGATTATACTATACTTTGCAAAACTGGTTATATTTTTTCATGATAATTATTTTATTATAATAAAAAATTGCTTTTTATATTTACAGAAAGACATTTTTGCTGTTACATGGGTAAAAATAAGTTTTATTTTTATTACACATCAGCCTTAATTATTAAATTGCTCACATTATATTAACAGATTATCATATTACAGGTAAGTCATATAGTCACAGGTCAGTAATTAGTCATATTACAGGTATTAGAAGTAAGAATACAATTTCAAATATGTTAAATAAGATATATGAGGTATTTACAGACAGTGAGAGAAACTTTATCTTCTTTAGACATGAGGAAACAATTATACACTTCAACCTTCTTTAGTGATGGACTCGAGACGAGAAACAGGGCTATCTCGTCTCGTCTCGCAGAAAAATTTTCTACGCGAGACGTCTCGCAAAATTATGGACTGAGATTTTGCTACCATATTTTTAGTAACTTATTACTATTTTATAGGAAAATAATATTAATAATTACAATTAGTTAGATATTAGAATATTCCCTAGTAACAATAACCCATCTGTCGATGAGAGGCGGGTGAGTTTAATCCGAGCAGAAGGAGCAGTGGCCGGTCACAGCTTTTCAGCCAAAAAAAGGGGAAATTTCATCGGCAACTGGCACAAAATGTCCGCTCGAGGGGGCATAAAGCCGATCATCGTTTCCCGATGACTCCGATGAAATAACGAAAAGAAACCGAGGAGAAACCGATAAACTGTTTAAAATATATTTGTTAATAAAAAATAAACGACTGGCAGAAAAATTTTTCAAAAAATGTCCGTTCGCTTTATTATGTTTTCGTTTTTTGGATGCTAACTTTCCGTTTTTCTGAAAAAAAAGGGAAAAAAAATTCTTCCTCCACCGGGCCCGAACCCTTAGCGTACGAAGTCACAAATTTGCGCTCTACCACAAGGCCATCCAGACTTATCATGCCTCAGCCAAAGATTGAAATACTGGTTATTTTAGTCTCAGATTGGGACTTGGGGGGTGAAATTTTGACAAAGTGCTGTTCAGCTATTATTAATAATAGTCAAATTATTCCATTGGTAAGAAATTAATTTCACTTTTTACCCATGTATGGAAGTAGCAACAACATTCAAAATTAATAATTAAAAAACCAATATTGGAAATTGTATAGGAATTTTAGTATGATTTTAACTTTCATATTTCATGAATAACTTTTAAAAATTAACTGATTTCTCTTCTTGCTGTTTACATTAAGGAGGTTTCAAGAGTTGCTCATTTTAATGAAGTTTCCGTTATTCTTATAATGCAGCTGACGCTCAAATAGATTTTCTTTTTTTTAAACACATTTTTTAAATTATTTAAATATTACAAACGATTTTATATACTAAACACTCACATTTTTTTGTAAATATTTCTTTTCAAATTTAAATTTTGTGGGCGGGGGCAAGGGGGGATACCACCCCCCCTACCCCGTCCCAACCCCAATATAAGAAAACTGAAGTAAATTATGCAATTAATTCAAGAATTGTTCAAAATTTCCCTTAGATTATGCAAAGGCACATCTAAATTACGCAAATATTTATAGGAATTTAGGTAAAATGTAAACCACTGGGACACCTGCAAGGCCCGATGACTATAGAGCTGCAGTTTCGGATAAAAAATTGTTTGTCGGTTTTACATCGGCGAAATTGCTCGTCTAGACCACCTCTATGCATGAATAAAAATTCATCTATTGCAGAAAATCAAAAGCGCTCTTGCCGAAGTCTTAATTCGATGAGTCGGTGAGTTAGCGATGAGTGGATGAAAGCCCGTGCAGAAAACGAGCAGTCATTGCTACTAGGGTTAGTACACATATTAATTACCATATTAACTGATATGTGAATTTGAAGTGATAAAATTCAGATTTAATCCGTATATATTGTTGCAGAAACCTCTGCTTGTTTACTGGGTTCGTCGTTCTAAAGTCCAGTTGGTGTAGAAAGTTCTAGTAAAGAGTCCATTTGTCAGGATGGAACACAACTTTATTGCTACTAGAACTTGGTAGAACAATCAGCTGTACAAAGTTCACAAGCACAATCAATCAGTAATGTGCTTTTAACAGTCCGCTTAGATCAGAAGCTGTCACAAATGCTGTAATTCTCACACAAAATAAAACACTTCCAAAGGTAAAATTCAGTGGAAATATACGAGGGATAATTCGAACACTCCCTCAAGACTCAACAGTGAAGAATTTGCACACAGCACTTTAAAAACAGCTTCGAAAACAAGTGCGAAAAACCGCTTCTATCACAGAGCGAAGCAAGCGTACTTACTGAGAGAGCTCCGTTCACGCACTCTCGATGGGAGCACTGAACTCTCGGAGCAGCGCGCTGGTGGTATTTATAGAGGCAGAAGGTGCGAGCAGCTTCCAGAAAAGTCTATTTCTCGAAGATTCTACATAAAGCGGGAATGTCGCCAAGCTTGGCGAGTTTTGGCGAAATATCGCCAAATTCGGCGCCAAAAATAAGTCCCCAAAAGTGAAGAGATCGAAGCCCTAGGACCAATATTTCTCAAGATTTCTAGAAATCCATAGAAAAACAATGGGGAAACCGAAACCTCCGTATCTCCGGTTCTAGTTGACCAATTTTGATGCAACAAAAATCAAAATTTAACTCTTTGAAGCGTAGAATACAAATTTTGAACTATTTTAAATTTCAGAACAGCGGGTTGCCCCGAAAATTCGTAACAATTTAATGTGAGAAGACACCGAAAAAACATTTATTTTTATTTATTTATTTCCGAATTTGCGTAAATGTAATATGCATGGTTGATGTAAGTTTTATTTGCTTTTGAAATTATATAAAGCTTTGAATTTTGTGAGAAATGATGCAGAACCCAGGACATGGTGCGCAAATAAAATTTTAATCTAATTAAGCGGCCCCAATGTACAGAATAGTAAATTCATAAAAAGTTTCATTGGAAACGGGATAATTATAATAAAGCCCACTTACCTCCCCCCCTCCACACACACACACCTCTCGTTTTAGTGTGCAACGTATGGGTTTCACATTTAATCCGGAACCCGGGTTTTACCTGTTCATTCACACCATCAAAAAGAAGAGACAACAGAGAAGACTTGTGACCAGGCTTGCTTCTCAACATGGATCTTTGATTGCTCCACTGATACCAAGTGTTGTATTTGCGTGATTGCTCCAATATACCTCCTTATACTGCAGAACAAATTGATTTAAATATGTCTTTAACAAAAGCTGATAAAAATTATTTTAAACAAATGAAACCTTACGCATTTCTCAATGGTAAACATTAAGTGTTTGCCTGGATAGTTTAATAAACCTGATAACTCTGATAAAGTACCAATATTTTTGTGTAGTGATCATTTTTGATTACTGTAATAATATTAGAATTAACTGCGATACTAACTGTACCAAAGATTAACTGTAACCCACCGTTTAACTGTACAAGTAGAACAACAATAATAATATCTGTTTGTTTACTCACGTATATGTTGCTTATTGTGCATTGCTGGCTTAACGACATTATAGTTAATGTTACATGGTGCCGAAACTATTTTATTCCGAAACTTAACGTTAAGTATTAAAAGAAAATGCCAGCAGACGACAGAGCAAATAGCAACGCGATGAACGCAAGAGCACCGCATCCGCTAAGCCTAAACGGCGGTAGCGAACCATCCAAAGCATGGAAGGATTGGTACCAACAATTTCTTTGGTACGCTACTATAATCGACTTGGAAAACAAAGATGAAAAAGTGAAGATTGCTGTCTTTATGTCCTCTTTGGGCTCCGATGCAATCAGTATGTACAACACGTTCGGTGAGGAAAAGAAAACTACGTTGAAGCTCCTGACAGAGACATTCGAAAATTACATTACTCCGAAAGTCAACGTAACGTACGAGAGATTCGTTTTTAACAAGGTGGTGCAAGGCGAACACGTTAAATTCGACGATTTTTTTACGGAACTACTAAATAAAAGTAAGTCATGCGACTTTGGAACTCTACGCGATAGTTTAGTGACTGATCGAATAGTGATCGGCGTTCATAACGATATGGATCGCGAAAAGCTTCTGGTGGAAGATGACTTAAACCTGGATAAAGCCGTAAAAATTTGCAGGGCTGGTGAATTAGCAAGATCACAGATGACTGTCATCAAAGAACAACCGCTGAAAATCGAAACTGTTAAGAAGACGCCAAATCTAAACGGGAAACAAAACTATCGAAAGGGTAAACAAGAAGTAAACAACGGAAAATCATGTACAAGGTGTGGAACGGTGCACAAGAAAGCAGAGTGTTTGGCATACAATAAAGAATGCCATAAATGTCATTTAAAAGGTCATTTTGCTAAATTCTGTAAATCCAAGCGTGTGGTAGCTACAGTTACTGAATCAAGTGGAAACCAAAACACTTTCGTAATCAGCAGCATTACAGACGAACCTAGTACACTGACAGATTGGTTCGAAAGTGTCGAATTCGAGAACAAGTTTAAAGGTACATTTAAATTAGATACAGGTGCCCAGTGCAATGTACTTTCCTTAACCATTGCTAAAAAAGCAAATTTAAGAATTAATAACTCTAGAATTACAAAACTAGTTTCATTTACGGGCCATAAAGTTCAAGTAATTGGTGAAGCAGATGCTAATATTAAGGTAAAAGGAAAAAATTACACTGTTAAATTTACTGTGATAAAAGATGACCTTCAGCCAATATTGGGTAAGAACTCCTGTGTAGAAATGAACTTGATTAAGAGAATAAACTCAGTAAGTTTATCAGATAATTTAACTAACAGTGGAACTTTCAGTGAAGAAATTGGATGTTTGAAAAATTTTGAATATGAGCTTGACCTGATAGAAGATGCACACAGAGATTTTTCCAGCAAGAAGAGTGCCACATTCTATGCGAGAGAAAGTGAAAAATGAGCTGGATAGAATGCAAAAGATGGGGATCATCAAGCCCGTAACTGACCCAACACCAGCAGTTTCGCCCAAGGTGGTAGTTTGTCGGAATGGAAAAATAAGAGTATGCATGGGTCCGTCAAGTTTAAATAAGAATATTAAGAGAAGTATCCATTAAACACTTTAGAAGAAATTGCTTCTAGACTCAACAATTCAAAGTGGTTCACTGTATTGGACTGTAATAAAGGGTTTTGGCAAGTCAAGGTAACTGAGCGTACCAGTAAATATCTCACAATGGCAACTCTTTGGGGAAGATTCTCATATCTCAGAATGCCCATGGGAATATCTTCTGCCCCTGAGGTGTTTCAACAAATAATGGAACATTTACTTGGGAATATAGAAGGAGTAGAATGTGCCATGGATGACGTATTAGTTCATGCTGAAACAGTGCAAAAATTAAAAGCTCTGACATCAAAAGTGGTCAAGTATGATGCTGGTCTAACACTCAATACAAGCAAGTGTGTGTACACACAACAAACTGTGAAGTTTTTAGGTCACATTGTCACAGCTGATGGACTGAAAGCTGATCCAGAAAAAGTAGAAGCAATCAATTCTTTGAAAATACCTGATAGTGTGACAAGCTTACAACGGTTCCTCGGCATGGTCACGTATTTGGCTAAGTTTGTGCCAAATCTATCAGAAATTACTAGACCACTCGGAGAGCTGTGCAAGAAAGACGTAGAATGGCTGTGGACACCGGAAAACCAAGCGGCTTTTAAAAAGATACAAGACACACTGAAAGATCTTCCAACGCTGAAATATTTCAATGTGAACTCTCCAATTGTCATATCAGTGGATTCCAGCAAGCATTCAGTAGGAGCAGTAATTATACAAGAAGGCAGACCTGTAGCTTATGCCAGCGGTGCGCAAACCGGCCATCGCGAGATAATTTTTGGGGGTCGTCAAATTCAAAGAGATTCACATTTATGAAAAATCTGCAATTATTCATTTCAAAAAACTGAAATAATACAAGAGAAGAAACTGACAATTATTATTTTACGAGCACGATATTCGCGATCGCTATCACGGGGCTTCAAAACCACGTTATCATGCACAGTGATCAGCAAATTGATCATGCATAGTGATCTTCAAAATTTTTCTCCATTAAAACAAAGCATCGATCTCGATTAAATCCAGGGGATGACTTACGATTTGCGATTTCCAATACAGATCCGAACATAGAAACAATCATGAGCTCTTCGCAAGCACATATTTCACATTGACTTTTTATGATGTAAAGTTTTTTAAAAGTATTTTTCATTAAAAATTATTTATATCCATATGCATAAATAAAGCATTGTTTACTAAAATTATGTGTTGATTCATTAACTAATTTTTATAATGTTACAACTTTTATAACATTTTTATGGTTGTTTATAAGTTTGGTGCGCTATTTTAAAAACGCGTTATTTCAATCGATGACGTCACGACACTCTTTTAAAAACACCCTGTAAGAGCAACTCCCAGAAAGAATTTCAATGTAACTTCGTTTTCAAGTAAGGTCATTGCAGGGGTCGCGACAAAATTATACTCAAAATAGGGGGTCGCGACAAAATTTTACACAAATTAGGGGGTCGCAGATGAAAATAGTTTGCGCACCACTGGCTTATGCAACAAAGGCACTTGATCAGACGCAACAAAATTATTCACAGATTGAGAAGGAGGCCTTTGCAATCAAGTTCGATTGTCTACGTTTTCATCAGTATATCTGGGGTTGTCGCAAGCTAGTCATTGAAACTGACCACAAGCCACTTGTGTCAATTGCTAAGAAACCTCTTCACTCTGCCCCACCTCGTTTACAGCGTATATTGTTTGACATAATCCCATACCGTCCAGAAATTGTGTATAAGAAAGGGACTGAGATGTTCATTGCTGATACCCTGAGCAGAGACTGTACGCCACGCCATCTATAGACAATGACACTCCTGAACTACAAATGGAAATCCATATCGTAGTTCCTATGACAGAAGCAAGGAGAAGCGAGTTACTTGAAGCCCTTCTGGTGGATCCTGAACTGTCCATTCTAATGAATGCAGTTCTTGAAGGTTGGCTAGAAGATGTCAAAAATGTCCCAGAATGCATAAAAAAGTACTGGACATTTCGACATGAGTTTGCCGTGCATGAAGGCATTCTCTTCAGAAGTGATAGGATAGTGACACCTGACAAATTGAAGGAACCGACAATGAAAACAATTCATCTTGGACATCTAGGAATCCAACGTTCGCTGAATAGAGCAAGAGAAAATGTCTATTCGTACGGGATGAACAATGATGTGACCACTTACGTCAAGAAGTGCAAGATATGTCAACAGCGTCAAAGGGACGAGCCTGAAGAACCTTTGATGCTAAACCCAATACCTGAAAGGCCATGGCAAATTTGTGCGATTGATATCTTTCATCTTGATAGAAAAAATTATTTAGTGATAGCAGATAGTTATTCTGGCTATTTTGATTTCAGCATCCTACGAGATTTATTTTCAACCACGGTGATCAAGGCCTTGAAAATTTGGTTTGCCACACACGGAGTTCCAGAGACTCTATGCTGTGACGCAGGAACTCAACTGATCTCGAGAGAATTAATTATACACGTTTGCCGAAAACTACAACTTCAGCATTCAAGTTTCAAGCCCTGAACACAAACACTCGAATGGTCTGGCTGAAAGCTATGTTCAAGAAGCAAAAGCCCTAATATCAAAATGTGTTGCAGATGAATCTGATATCTATTTAGCTCTACTAAATAGTAGAAACACGCCAAGAGCAAATCTAGGATCACCTACGCAGCGACTCATGGGTAGAAGAACGAAAGGAACATTGCCCGTCTGCTCCAAACTCCTTGAGCCGAGACTAATTAAAAATGTTTCGTCCAAACTTGGAATACTGAGACAGGTATCGAAAGCTTACAGGGATAGAGGATCGAGACCGAAGCAACCAATGGCGGTAGGACAGAAGGTATTGTTCAGAGAGGACACAGAAAATGGAGCCCAGCTGAAGTAATTGCCCCGGCTCAAAGTCCCAGGTCATACATCATCCGTACTCCAGAAGGTGCCACCTATCGAAGAAATTCGTGGTTTCTTCGGCCCGACTCCTCCGAACAAGAAGCTCCTCAACAACCCGTTGATGACACTCCAACCCTGGCAACATCACCGCAGGAAGAACAACGAGGTAGTGATTTAAGGCGGATTCATACTGGCCGTACCGCACCGCTAAGACGCCGCAATGACGTCACGTGGCGGAGCAACACGGCGCCCGCGCGGCGAGCGCCGAGGGTTTGCTCATTATCTGGCGAGAACAGATATTCCGCAGCGACCGCAAAGCTACAGCCAATTACAGAAGAGCTTTTACAGCTACAGCCAATTACAGAAGAGCATTGGTGTATTTACTTGCGGCACCGCAAGCTCGCCGCGCGGACAGCCAACGGTCCAAAACGGCGAAACAGTACGGCATGGTTGCGGTGCGGCGCGGCAGATATGAATCCACCTTTAGAGCTTTCGCTGCCAACACCACCGGAGCCAGTTCCTGAGAGATCAAAGTCAACTGTGACTGATACTATCCAAACCAGATCAGGAAGGATTGTGAGAAAACCTCAGGGAATGGACTTCTAAAATTATTAAACTTAAAAAAAAAAAAAAAAAAAAAAGGGAAGATGTAATAATATTAGAATAAACTGTGATACTAACTGTACCTAAGATTAACTGTAACCCACCGTTTAACTGTACAAGTAGAACAACAATAATAATATCTGTTTGTTTACTCGCGTATATGTTGCTTATTGTGTATTGCTATCTTAACGACATGAAAACACTAGGAAAGGAAGAAAAAAAAATAAATTTTAAGCAAACAAAAGTTGTTAAACGACGAGAATAAATTAGCTTAAAACGGAAGCGATACAGAATGTTGATATTCATTACTAATAATAGAATTATGATAAAATAGGACATGCATTCAGCTGTGAATATATGGTGATGTAACCGAAAGATACAGTCATACAATAAAGTGAATGCAGTACGAACAAGGGATTAATTAATATGAATGACGCATATTAATTAATAGATCAATATTTTATTAATGCATTAATTATCAATCATAATTAATTAATAATAACACCATACCTCCCCCATACCCCAAAAGTTAACAGATTCTATTGTTTATAGGCTGCACAATGACCCGTCCCCCCCTTCTCTTGAGACGGGCGGGCCCCCTCCCTCCCAGTCCGGGCCTGGTCTTGCATGCGCTCGGTTAACACAAGCAGTGTCAAAACATTCTCGAACCAAAAACAAAATATCCATATATGGTTCTGCTCCCATCCAAACACAGCAGCGCATACGTTAAATCGAAGAAACCACTGGGACACCTGCAAGTCTGCACTGGGACTTGACTTAACGCATGACGTCTCACAAGTGCTTACATTACAAATAGAACATGTACAAATAGATTCGGTTTAGTAAAATTTAATGACTTTTTATGTGAGGGGGGCTGTGCCAGGCGCGTAGCCAGGAAAATTTTTCGGGGGGGGGGGAGGATATGCTCCTGGAAAATTTTTTGTGGGGGATATGAACTTATATGTGCATAAATAGACGGAATTTCATCACTAATCCAAAAATTTCGGGGGGGGGATATATCCCGATATCCACCCCCCCTGGCTACGCCCCTGGGCTGTGCCCCCCCTCAATCCCCCCTTTTCTTTTTAGTAGAATAAATTTAATAATGTAAACAAATAAGAGTCCCGTCAGAGGCAAAAACGCTGTACAGAAACAAAATGGCGGATTTTCACATAGTTGCTAGAACGCAAACTAAAGTCGCCAAGGTTGCTACATTATACCTGTTATCGCCTCGTTGGCGAAGAAGCACCCTAACCTAGGAATCAGCCCTTGTTTTTTATTGCATAATTTCATATTTATTTTCGTGCATTGCGTTTTAAACATCAAGTGAAACAAAAAACAGTTATTCTTATGATTATACTATACTTTGCAAAACTGGTTATATTTTTTCATGATAATTGTTTCATTATAATAAAAAATTGCTTTTTATATTTCTAGGAAGACATTTTTGCTGTTACATCGGTAAAAATTAGTTTTTTTTCCACATCAGCCTTAATCTATGTATTATAAATACACTAAGCAAAACCTTTGTGTCCCTTTTGCAGCGCACTGCTCGAACGGGTGACCGTGAAATTCGGCACAATTAAAGTTTGTATGGAGTTGTTCGTGTGGAAGTTAAAATTTTTGTGTTGTACGCTAATGCACCGTAAAAAATTAGAGAAGTAATTTGGCACGCATATTTCGTGCCAAGTCGGGCAATGGTTCCATTGTTGTGTCAATTTTGAAATAACAACACTTAGTTTCAGCAGTACTATAGGGTTATAGTATCACACAAAATTTGCAAAAAGTGGAATTATTACCCAGTTTGGTGATACGCCAATGACTAAAATATGCTTTAGCAATGTGCTTGGCGACTTTTTTTAGACGGCGATAAGTGCGTGAAGTGTTGTAAATTCTATGTTTTAAAGCTGTGGAAAAACCTTGGAGGAGAGAATAACATTTACTATTCGTTCCTCCAAGGGAAAAACGAACCGAGCAGGGCAGGTCGCTTTCCAAGAGACGCTGCACAGAAACTCGCCAATTCGACAATTTCTTCATAATCTCCCGCCATTCAGTATGCTAAAGCAAAATTTCTCCAAAAATATCATTGAAGAAATACCTCAGCAATTAAGAGGGAATGAAAATAATATTATTAATGAAGTGTATGGAAGCATTTCCGAAAACATACTCTCTGATAACACATTGAAGTCAGTTATAATAGAACCTAAAAATGATGATTGAACTTTTGGCTTAATCGAATATCTGTTCGTATTTTTATTCAATTCCACACGTTTTCAGATATTCCCCATTATGTAATAAATAAGCACAAAAATTTCTTTTTAGTATATTGATATTTTAGCATATATTTAATTCTGTATCTAAATACTATTTTGTTTTCGGATTAAAATTTCCGCCTTTTTTGGGGGAAGAGACAGTGTTTCAGAAGTAGTCTTTAAACGTTTCCCAGAAAAAACAGTTGGCGGGATTTGCATCTGGCTAACAGAAAAATACCATAGTTTGTCACCACATAAGTTAGTAAATTGCATTGTTATACTAATAAGAAACTTAAATACAGAGGAAACATTATTCAATGGAACAGGAATGCGTATCGAGTTTATACATCGTAATGCTATTGATTGCGAAGTTTGAACTGGAACCGCAGGCAATAAAAGAATTTTAATTCCACTTATAAAATATTCTGGTACTATTTTACCATATCTTTAAAAAAAACTCCAAATATACCTGCATCAGTGGTACGCCTCAGCAAGTAGAATTGAATCATTCGACTTCTTAAGATTTTATAACTCCAAACATAATGGACCTTTAGCCGAGGACAGGTCCAGGCTCAATTTTCGGAGGGGGCCACTATACTTTTTAGGTTAGCTTAAATGGTTCAAAATGAAAACTGAATGTGTGAAATCCAAAGTCGGTTGAGGGAGATCACCCTATGACCCACTCGCTGGAGCTGCCTTTGCATTTAGCAAAATATAATAGAGTTTTTACAGAAACACCGTCTTCATAGAAAAGTGTGGTGGCTGTAAAGTGACATTGTACAAAAGTGGTCACTAGTGACAGATGGTCTCTTAGCCAAGGTGGTCACTTTAGTAGGTTCCAGTGTATATGGAATGGTGAGACATTCTTTGACAGAAGAACTTTATTCACACTCAAATTAAAAAAAATTAATGCTTTATGGTCGAATTTCGACCACTGGCAGACAACTAGTAATTATTAAATTCCTCACACTATTAGCACCAGAGTGCTGTTTATTTCTCCCAGGTTTTTTGTGTAGACACCTTTTCTTACAATTAGCGCGTCGAGTCGACTTTTCAAATGTGTGTGTGTGTGCTTTTTAATGAGTTGTGTGGGGTTTTTAATAAATATATTTCGAGTATAGCTAGAAAACACCTGGCGAATATTGTAAATATTGTAAGTTTTAGTAGGCGATTTTAAAACAGATTTTAATTCCAAAGAAGTGTTTTATAGAACAGCGAAGACAAATACGGTACACTGATAGATTATGATACACTTTCCAAATGGTATTTATAAAGGCGAAGTATAGTTTGATTATGCCAGGCGGAAATTGTTAAACAGTTTTGGTAGGCGATTTCAATATAGATTTCTATACCGAAGAAGTGCTTTATGGAACAAGGAAGGAAAATACGCTACACTCATGGATTATGATGCCCATTCCAAACAGTATTTAAAATGTCTACGGGATATAGTTGGAATATGCCTGGAGAAGATTGTAAAAAAATTTCAGTAGGCAATTTTAAGATGATTTCGCTTCCAAAGATGTGTTTTACGGTACAAGCAAGTGTTGATTCCTATTTTAACGCCCCCACTCTCGCCAACCTAAAAAATCCCGCACTTTGCCGAGCTTTGCAGTCATGGGTCTTTAGGACTTATGCACAAGTTTCAACGCTCCCAAAAAAACTAGATGAAAACTACAGTGAACAAATTAGCGATAAATGCACCAGTTAAGGAATTTGAAGACACTTAATTATTAAAACTACATTAATTGGCAACATAAAATAAATAAAAATGTAACGGAACGGAATGCTTTACTTACAGGTTGTTCCAAATCGCCATTTTAATTCTAAATTACGATTACCACATAAATACAAAAAAATCATCGTGGTAGCTCCATATGTTTAATGATCGCCACCTTGGCGAGAATCGGGGCGTTAAAGTAGGAGTCAAACCAAAAAGAGAGAAACACACTCATGGATTATGATGGACATTCGAAACAATATTTAAAACGGTGAAGTATAGTTGTAATATACTTGGCAACGATTGTAAAATAGTTTTAGTAGGCGATTTTAAGATAGATTCCGATTCCAAAGATGGGTTTTATGAAACAAGGAAGCAAAATACGACACAGTCATGAATAATGATACACTTTCCAACTTAATGGAATAAGGAAGAAAAATAGGGACGACGCATTAACTATGAAACGCTTTAATATATATAGCATTTTGGTGCGTATTTAAAATCTGAAAGTGTTTCAGATTTTCTTCTTTTTTTTTAATTAAGAATAGTTTTAAGTCATATTACAGATATTAGAAGTAAGAATGCAATTTCAAATATGTTAAATAAGATATATGAAGTATTTACAGACGACAGTGAGAGAAACATTATCTTAATTAGACATGAGGAAACAATTATGCGCTTCAACCTTCTTCAAAGATGGACTTGAGACGAGAAACAGGGCTGTCTCGTCTCGTCTCGCAAGGGCAAAGTTCAGTCACGGCTCGCGTCTCGGAGTCCCTTTGTCTCGCCTCGCGTCTCGCAGAGAAATTTTCTGTCTCGTCTCGCGAGTCTCGCAAAATTATGGACTGAGATTTTGCTTCCATATTTTTAGTAACTTATTTTATTTTATAGGAAAATAATATTAATAATAACAATTAGTTAAATATTAGCATATTAGTACATATATTAATTACCATATTAACTGATTTGTGCATTTGAAGTGATAAAAATTCAGATTAAATCCGTATAATGTGACAAGACACCGAAAAAAATATTTACTTTTATTTATTTATTTAAATTGAGTAAATGTAATATGCATGGTTGATGGAAGATTTATTTGCTTTTGAAATTATATAAAGCTTTGAATTTTGTTAGAAATGATGCAGAACTCAGGACATGGTGCGCAAATGAAATTTTAATCTAATTTAATCTAAGTAATGTACAGAATACTGAATTCATAAAAAGTTTCAATGGGAAGGGATAATTATAATAAAGCCTAATAATGGGATAATTATAATTTATTAATCCTGACTTAATCGAATATCTGATACCATAGCTACGTTAAAATAATTTGCTATGATGACGATGTAGTCAATAACTATCCAGTAGAGTTTTTAAATTCTTTGACTATGAGTGGTATGGGTTTTTTTTGTGTTAGCGGGGAACAAGTGAAAATTTGCCAAATAATTGTGATCTGAGACAAACGCTTACAAACCTAAAGCGATTTCCAGTACATAGTTGTTTATCCCTTTCCATATTTTGGAAGTTTAATTTAATTTCGTATTTTAATTTAATTCCATACGTTTATCGCAATTTCCCATTGTGTAACCAATAAGCATACAAATTTCTTTTTAGTGTATTGATATTTTTGGTACTTACGTATTATCCCGGCGGTCCGCCAAGACGAGCAATTTTTCGCCAAGATAAATGCCGGACGAATGAAATAATTCATGATTAGAAATACGTTTGGCAACAGTTTGCCAGCACATTTGACGCGAAAATCGTTTTGCGGAAATGACCGCCAGGATAATACGTAGGTACCATATTTTTGTATATATTGAATTATGTATCTAAATATTATTTTGTATACGGGTTATTTTTTCCGTCTTTTTTTTTTTTGGGGTGGGGGGGAGGAGAGAGGACGACAGTGTTTCAGAAGCAGTCTTTAAGCGTATCCCAGGAAAAACAATTGGCGGACAATTTGCACCTGGCTAAACAAAAAATGCTGTAGTTTACCACCACATAAGTTAGTATTGAAAGTTACTTGCATCGTTATACTAATAACAAACTTAAATACAAAGGAAGCATTAGTCAATTGAACAAGAATGCGCATCAAGTTTATACATCGTAATGCTATTTAGTGCGAAGTTTGAACTGGAACCGCAGGCAATAAAATAATTTTAATTCCACTTAATTATATTCTGGTACTATTTTACCATATCCTTTCAAGAAACACAGTTTAAAAATTATACCTGCATTTGCGATGACAGTAAATAAATCTGAAGGAGAATCATTTTTAAAAAGGGCAAATTTAGAGGCAGCAAATTTTTATATATGGTCAGTGGTAACACCTCAGCCAGTAGAGTTCAATCATTAGACGGTTTATGATTTTATAACTCCAAACATAATGGGCCTTTAACCGAGGACGGATCCAGGCTCAATTTTCGGAGGGGGCCCACTAGACTTTTTAGATTAGCCTAAATTGTTCAAAACGCAAACTGAATGAGTGAAATCCAAGCTCGGTAGAGGGAGATGACCCTATGACTCGCTCGCTGGAGCTGACTTTGCATTTAGCAAATTATGGTAGAGTTTTTACAGAAACACCGTCTTCACAGAAAAGAGGGTTGGTTGTAAAGTGAAATTGTACAAAAGTGGTCACTAAAGACAGACGGTCTCTCTTAGCCAAGATGGTCACTTTAGTAGGTTCCTCTGTATATGGAATGAGACACCACTCTTTGACAGAAGAACTTTGTTCACGCTCAAATTAAAAAATTTAATGCTTTATGGTCAAATTTTGACCATTGGTAGACAACTAGTAATAATAATAATACAGTAACCCCTCGTTATATCGCGCTTATCGGGAGACAAGAAAAATTCGCGATTTAACGGGCGGAGAGGGGTGATATGATAAAACTTTACCTTTATGAACATATGCTTTTAAAATATAACAAAATTAATAGTACTGGAATAACAGATGTGCTCTTAAACTATAAAAATAAAAATAGAGTTTTTATTTTTATTTTATGTACAAATACATATTTATTTTCCTGCTGAAAAAATGATACAGTGTCATTTGATTTGATTTTTCTCTTATCTTGCTCTTCAACATTTATTCTTATCCGGCTTTTCAACAAAGATTAAGGAGCGAAAATTAATTATTTTTACCTTACTTATGTTATAGAAGATGCATTTTTCAATGTATTGTGTACTTCTCAAGTAAAGTAACAAAGCAAAAGAGTACAGAAAAAAATTGGCATAGAAAAAGCGCGATAGAAACAGATATAGAAAAAGCGCGATATATCCGAATGCGCGGTATATCGAGGCGCGATACAACGAGGGTTTACTGTAGTACTAAAATTCTCATTGCATTGTATGTTTTACTTGTCGCATATTTTTATATTTTTTTGCGGATGGGGGTATTTTAAAATTATTACAATGTAGGAAGAAAACGGTGATAGGTTTTTATTCTTTCAAAATAACGTTTTATTTTTTATTATTTATATTTTTTTATTTTTCTAGTTACTTTCTACTTTTTATTACATACACAAATAAAAAAAATGTTTCTTAAAAGATTATGTATATATTTTTTCTTTTTCTTTTATTTTTTTCCTTACATTTTCATATTTTTATTTTTTAATGGATAATTTGGAGTTAGTTTCATGCATATTCGAATTCATGTGTTTGAACGTTTATAACTTTAGAAACTATGGACCATAGTCTGAAATTTCTCTTTCTCATTATATGACTCAATAGTGCAGTGTTTAGGAATAGCATTGACTATAGGCTGAAAATTAGAGAACATTTTCATTTAACGTTTTTTGTCTTGCTAAATTGAAATTTGAATATAAGTCACGTTTGATTATCTTAAACAAGATAATCCTTCTTTCTATGTGCAGACAGAAACAAAATATTTTAATTTATTACTCCCCACCCCCTCCGACCACTACACATTAAAATAATTAGAGGATGTGAAATGCTACAATGAAAGCAGTTTTTTTATGCGTTTATTTATATTATACAACCAGATGTATAAAATTACCAAATTAATTTTTCTGGGACATCTTAGAGATGGCAAATCTTTTGCACCTTTCTACCGTAAAAGGAAAATCTTAGTTTTAAATGACATGCAAATCCAGAAATGCATAAATCTACGAGGAAAGTAAATATTTCCTTATTTCATCCTAAATACGTTAGCTTGTCACGTAGTTCTCAGATCTCGTCAGAAGACGTACATTTTATGAGCAGGCATGATTTTCCAATACCTAATTTATATCATTTTTCTGTACGAAGAACATTTATTTCTCTATTTTCGAAGTGAGATTTTTCTTCCACCCAGGATTAGCAAATTCTGATTTTATTTATAGACGTAATATATTTGCCTTTGCCCAGACCTTAAAAAACACATTTATTTTCAGGCGATATCTGGATATAACTGTGGCAACGAACATGACAAAAATGTCCAAAATAAATGACCTCAGGAAGCTAGAAACGATCTATAATTTTCAGTTTTTTGAAGGAAATCGTATATTTTTGGGATATTTTTAGGTCTTATCAAAAAATAAGATGCCTCGAAGGGGAGGTTAAAAAAGAAAAAGTCGTTATAGAATGTATAGTATTATAGTTGTTTTTTAAATTGATTCCAACAGGTGGTATTGTTGATCTTTATTGCCTTACTTTCTATTTCAAGACAGACTTGTTGCAGATAAATTTATTTAATATTTATTGTACTTTTATGTTGGAGAGTCAACAGCTTCTATTTTAAGAATATGCAGTCTTAAATATTTAATAGATCAAAATAAAAGTTGTGCAGTTTAATAGATTATAATGCATACATACATATATACATAATAATACGATTTTAAACCTTTCAAAAAAGTTATTAAAAAGCTATTATTTTCTTACAAGCTTACTATTTTCTTACTAAGAGTTTTTTTCCCCTTTCTTTCTTTCTTTTTTTAATAGCAGACAATGCTGAAATGAAAGGGATGAGCTGAAATTTCTTTATAATTTTAAAATAATATTAATATTTAATCTCCATCAAAAACAGAGGTGTGTTGAAGCCTTTGCCTATCTGTGTATCTGTCAGTGGCATTGTATCTCCCAAACAGAAGTTTTAAAACTGGTTTGGTCAGGATATTTCATAGTATGTCTTAACATGCATTGATGTTATTCATTTGACTTGTAGGATTTTTAAAACTTACTTTACATTTATTATTCTTAATACTATAGTCATTCATTTATGTGTGAACTATACGATATTAGCAATACATTATTTGAATTTTTTTTTTTTTTTAATTTTAGTATGGGAGAAAGAAAAAAAAGAAAGTATAGCATGAACCTGTTGCTTTTCTTTCAACTTGGGTGCCTAATGCAGCTGTTTCTAACTATTTTTTTAAGTTCCTGAACAAGTCCTATTTTGTATGGAATTTAATTTTGTCGTAGAAAGGGTTTTAAAGTTGTACGGCTGATGCTATCAATGGAGGAATAACGTTGTTTTCGAGCAGATGTCCTGTACAGATAGATACCTTGCAAAAAACCTTATTGCAGCTTTTGTTTCTTTTCAAATGTCTGTTTTCATGTGTGTTTTCATGCGCTTTTCCTATGTATAAAGTTTCAAAGTTCTTTTGTTTTCTTAGTTCTCTGATCATTTTTTGCCCAACGAAGAGGGCTGCTATTTTGAAGGTTCGAAATTTTTTCATTGTAACTACAAACTCAATTGCATTAAAAAAATATATATATATAAAATTTTCATTTATTCGAACGGAACATCGCTACAGATTTATATTGTAACGTAGTTGCAATCGTTGACCCAGTTGACCGAAGATGTGGAGAAAGAATCCTTCCTCTCCATGGGTACAAGGGAACTGTCCTCGTGTGGGAGATGAAAGTTTGCAAAAGAAAATAAATGGACGGGGCCAACTGTATGCGCGCGGAGAAACTGTTATGTGAAGTGTATTTGTAAATAGCTGTATATTATCTTTGTAAATAAAATTAAATTTAAAAGTAAGAGATATGATGGTACCACTCTGGAGCAATGTCACAATATGCTAGATGACGAGAATTGTTGGGCATTTTTTAAAATTAGATTAAACAAAATTCTAAACAAAGAAGCATTAAAATATAATTGCTAACTAATGGCATGCATAACAAAATTAACTTATTACTTCCTTGTACGTAGTATAAGGAAGTAATGTGATCCCGAAAAATTTTGGGGGTCAAATTTCGACAAAAAAACCGATTTTGACTACCTCTAAATTTAATTTTAAGAATTTTTTCGATGCATCTCATCGTAGGCTAGCATGCACGATCATATTAACGCGTCTGCAACTCATTTTGACCAGCGGCGAGTCTATTGTGGTCAGTTTTTCCATGCCGTCTGTACGTACGAACGTACGTATGTATGTAACTCGCATATCTCAAAAACTATTGGTCGTAGAATGTTGAGATTTGATATTTAGGATTGTTCTATGATCTAGTTGTGCACCTCCTCTTTTGGTCGCAATCGAATGTATAGTTTATGTACAGGACCGCCCAAAAGATTCGAAATACATTACGCTCTATGGGCCGAAATTCATTAAACTCGACTAACTCAAAAACTATTAGGCGTAGAATGTCGAAACTTCATATTTTGGATAGTTGTAACATCTTGTTGTGCACCTCCCCTAGTGGTTCCATTCAACTGGATAGTTTATCTACAGGACCGCCCAAAACATTCGAAATACATTACGCTCAATGGGCCGAAATTCATTAAACTCGCATATCTCAAAAACTATTAGGCGTAGAATGTTGAAACTTTATATTTAGGATTGTTGTAACATCTAGTTGTGCACCTCCCCTTTCGGTTCCATTCGACTGGACAGTTTATCTACAGAACCGCCTAAAAGATTCGAAATACATTACGCTCTATGGGCCGACATTCATCAAAGCGTTTTTTAGAGGTTTTGGGCTATTTCAAACGACTCAGGAGTGATATATGCTGTAAAGAGTTAGAAAATGAATTTCTCCATTAAAAAAAGTGTCTTTATCATTTACAGTTCTGCTACAGGAACACTCAAAAGATTTCCAATACATTACGGTCAATGGCAATTTTAAGGGCATTCATCCATTTCAAGCACAATACCGTCCTACCACATAAGTTAGGTAATGGTCCGACCACGGTCACGTGCCTCCCTCAAGAACTATGCCAAAAGTCGCCAAGCTTGGCGACTTTTGGTGTACGTGTGTGCATATTTAACTCTCAAATCTCAAAAACTATTATGAAATTTCATATGTAAGATTGTTGTAACATCTAGTTGTGCATCTTGAATTTTGGTTCCAATCTACTGGAGTTTCTTTACAGGACCACCAAAAAGAATTTCAGTACTTTAATGTCTATGGAAATCTTCAATGTTATACAATTGTAGTCAGTCATTGTTTGGTATACATGCCCAAAATCTCGCCGTCTGTCTTCGACCTTGGCGAGTTTTGCCGAAATGTCGCCAAATTTGGCGATAGTCAGTCATTTGGTCCATGCCCAAAGTATCGCCATTTGTCATCGTTCTTGGCGAGTTTTGGCGAAATATCGCCAAATTTGGCGATAATCTGTCATTGTTGGTCCATGCTTAAAATGTCGCCAAATGTCGTCGACATTGACGAGTTTCGCCGAAATATCGCCAAATTTGGCGCCAAAAATTATTTCGTATTATGTATAACTCTAAAACTTTAACCCGTAGAATTTTGAACTAATGTATTTTGAACTATATTATAATATCTAACTGTTTTCAATATCTTTTTTGACAGCAATCGACTAGGAATTTATTTACAGGGTGAGCCAAATGAATTTAAATACATTAAGGTGTATGGATGCATTCAATTCATTGAAAGTCAGTGGTCAATGACTACTTTGGCTATCCCCAAAATCTCGCAGACTATCTCAAGTTTGTCGGCTTTTGATGAAATATCGCCAAATAAAGTGTCAGAAGGAAATCTTTCAAATTGAACTCAACTTGGCGATATCGAAATATTTGGCTAGAAATCGCTATACCTTACTATTATTGATATTTTATCTCTTTCAAACAAATAAGTTTAGAGGAAGTGCGTGAAAAACATTTTTGAATTAATAGACGTGCAAGGAAGTCATGTGTTGGACACATCAGATTTTTTCAATATGAAATCCTTCGGCGGCTCGTTCAATATCTAAACAATTACTGAATTTGTAAGCAAGAAGCCTCAATCTCTTGTGCAAGATATCATGGACAGTTGATTCTGGAAGTTGCAGTTCTCCACTTGCTTTACGAGTGCTTTTTGTGGGGCTTCGGCAGAACTTTCATTGACTACATCAACTGTCGCATCACTTATGCTAAGCTTACCATAAGTGATAGAAGTTACCATCCATATTGCAAACGATAAAGTTTTTTAGTTTTAACAACAACCTTTAATTCTGGGAGCCATAAAACGCACATTGTTTTCAGTTGTACTATCTCCATGTCTACTGGCGCTCTTCTGTATCTCTTTCCAAACTCCTTGACACCTAGTAAACTATCGCTATCTATCAGCTTTTTTGGTACAAAATTACTGGAAACGAAAATATGACACGTTTGTAAGTAAGGCAACATTCAAATACCCGGCTCGTACTTACAGTTTTATATATTTTTTAATTTAATTTTTCTTAAATTTAATTTTTTTAAATGTCCAATTCTCAGGCACCCTGTAAACGCAAAGCCTTTTTAATGACCACACTGTGCGATTCAGCAATTCCGTGGAGTAAGTCATCGACTTCCTGAAGAAACAGCACAACAGATTTTACTACAGGATGCAAAAATTAATATTTGCCTTCTAATCTGTTGATCCCTCAGAATCATAATAGGCATGCATGGATAATCGTCATTTCATAGTCGGTCTTACAGTGACTGAAAGTTACAAGAGAATAATGGAGTAATTTTCTTTGTATACGAATTCGAATAAAACCTACTTGTCCAAATCAATTGTTCTTCCACGATGTTTATTGCTATTGCAAGTAAGGATAGGTAATTGTAAGGCTATGTTCGATGTACAATGCAATTTCGTCACACAACCTCCTTCACTAAGGTAACACACACATGTAAGTGATTTCCGCAGTGAAAATATATGTTTATATGTTCTGAAAAGGTGCTTGACTATTAGTTATTGAAATTGCTATGCCGTAAACGACTGAGCCTGGCATGATGCAACGTTAGGCATTTCAAGTGACAGCTTTCAATAGCTAATGTCGTATCTGGATCATTCACAGCCAACAAAACTAGGAGTGATGTTATCGAAAAATGCGGGGGAAGTATTTGACAGGGCATAATGGAAAAGTTAATGCATTTTTCAGAACAAGTCATTATGAAATAGCTGGCCTAGACTAATTCCACGCGGCTTCCAATTACATTTATTTTGGTTTATTTATTTTACTGAAGTCAAACTGGAGTTAAAAAAATGACGCACATAACCATTTTGTATGGCAAAATGATACATTGCTTTCATCTACAATAATTCTTGCTATGCAATAGTTAAAGAACAAATAAGGCATTTGCTTTGCAAGTTCTTCTGCGATAAAAGCAAATAAACTACTTCACATAGTTTATTTGTTTACAGTAAAAATGTAAACAAGACAAATAAACAATTTCAGATGGTTTGTTTGACTTGTTGATATTATTTCTGTTAATTTCGTAATTTGCATAACTCCTACCAATCACCAGTTCACGAAAACTGTTTTTTAAAGTGTTGCTTTAATTATTCATTAAATCAAATAATATCTCCGATTTTTTCTTCTTCCAACTTCAGAGGAATTACAGTTCACAACTCACAAGTTACTTAGAACTTTTTCTTAACCCTCGTACGGAAATGTAGGTATAAGTGCCTTCTAAGGAAGTGGTATTTGTACATGAAAAAGCCTTCATGTACATTGCCATGAAAAAATCTTGCCACGAAAAGATTTGACAAAAATTTATCCTGAAAAGGCCATCTAACGGAGGCCTTTTCATCGGAAACAGCTCTGTATTTAAGGATTACGATTTCAAAAGTCTTCATGTCAACTTCGATGTAAACGCGCATTATCCTTTGTTTGAGATCATGCGAAATCACAAAATGATGGATCGCCTACAACTATATTTTATTAGTAAGCACTTCAAATCGTATAAAAGTCGTAAAACTAGCGCGAAAAATATTCCTTTGCCCTCTCCCTGCTGTGCTGCTTCTTTCCCAGGATCTGTGCATCCACTTTAAGTCTTAAGGCCTCTGCAGATACCCAGAGACCGTCGCTGTCCGCTTGGCCAATTATCACTTGTAAGCTATAAATTTTTCGCACGAGAAGAAAGCAGGAGATACTCCGGACAATAGGTATTTGGGGACCGTGGATAATATTGCGGTTTTCACACTTGTGGTTTTCACCCCATCTATTGTTCGGTAGAGGGTCGCAGCGTCCAAACCCGGTCAAATTTCCCCGTTCAAATACATTGTAGCCGCGACAGTCTCTGTGTATCTGCAAAGGCCTTTAGACCCCACTTGTTCAGAGGCAATAATAAAGCGGTAAAATGTAGAACATTTGCATTGTGGTAAAATTAAGGCCATTGTCCACATCAAGCGGTTCCCGCTTGCCGCTACCATTAGAAGGCCATTAGGGGTGGCCAATTCTTACTTGTAAGCAATAAATTTTTCCCACCACAGACAAAGAGGGAGATACTCCGGTATTAAACCGACAAAAGGTAATTGGGGACCGTGGATAATATTGCGGTTTCACACCTGCCCTATCTATTGTTCGGTCGAGGACAGTCCGCTGTCGCCCGGCGGAAAGCGAGGCCAAATATTCCATTCAAATATATTGCACGGCTGGAATCGCTCGATGTGGACAATGGCCTTTATCCAGATCAGCCCAAGTCTAAATAAGAGCTCCTGTCTTCTTGAAGACCCCGAAGGCAATTTTTTTTGTCCGATGCTTTCTCCTCCTTTTACTGCATTTAAAAATTCACTAAAGTCCAATAAAACTGCCTCTACGTTTTACTGTTTCATTTTTATTACCTCTGGAAAAAGAAATCCTAGTTGGGTTGAACCTTAAGGCACCTAGAGACAGAGTTGGGCAAAATACATAAAAAATGTATTTTCGATACAAAATACAAATTCCATTACATTTATTCAAACACAAAAAAATACAAAATACAAAATACTTTCTAAATTGGAATAATACAAAATACATGTATTTTCAAAATACACACAAAATACGCTTAAAACTTCAATTAAGTAAAATTTTCTACAGAAACTTCTAGTTTATTTTATTCCAATGTATTTTAAGATGAACAAACAAATGTAATAGTATAAATATTTTTTCTTTTTTTTTTATATATACATGAAGTTTTCCTGGAATAAATTGCACCTTAAAAGGCATGAAAGCGAAACTGTGACAAGTATTTATTGAACGTTATTTTTTAGTGATAATGAATGGAATTGAAATAGGAAATAAAATATATTTCTAAACGAAGATGAGTTAAATTATATTTCTACTTTAAGATGTATTCATAGCCTCACCATGACACAGTGTTTATGTCGCTGAAAATGGCAGACGGCCGAAGTGTGAAGGCCCCGCGGGTTCGAGCCCCATTGTGCAGCTGTCCATCTAACGGTCTGGAGTTTTGGGAGGTTTTCTCCAGATGTAACGTGAATACGCTTTAGACACCCTTAGAAAGTCCTCCTACCTAGGCACCCCCATCCTTGGCAGATTGTCCTAGTGTACGTTGCTATAATCACTCAAACACAAGATGCATTCATATATTACTACAAAATAAAAGAGTGTCCTTGTATTAATTTACTTAACAGTATGCAATTTAATACAGAAATTATGAAAAGGACTTTTAAAAGATGGTATAATTATTCTAAGCACTATGATTTAGAAAAAGAAGATTTGCTTTAAGGAATGGTGGGCATTAAAAAGTTTTTTTTTATTTAATAAGATAGGATTATGAAATTTTGTATTTTAATATATTAAACTAAAAGCATTATAAACAACTGAAAAAAATTTAATAAAAAAATATTAGTAATTAATTAAAAATTAATTAATTTTTTAGTTTCGAAAAAATGTTCCATGCGTTTTAATTTTAACTTTTTTTTAGTAATTTTGTTTTATAATAGCATAAAAATATATTTAAAAAAAGTCTGTGTATCGGTTTTTGATTCGACTGAGTAGTTAATTTTTTAGAAATATTTTCATGGATATATACCAAACGAAATTTTTCAGTTTTCGTAAATAAAAGTGAAATTTCATAATCGAAATTTTGACCATATTTAAAAAGGATACACAGATTTATTGTAATATATGAGAAGAATGTTTGTAGTAAATTTTGTACAATTCCGACCAAAATTAAGTCGCATGGAGCATTTTGAAGGCAAGAAAATCACAAAAAACTTGATTTGGAGAAAATACAGTTTAAAGTGTAATTTCCATTTATCTTTAATACCGTCTCTTCTGAATAATTTTATTTATGATTTTACCTTAACAAAACATATTTTTAAAATAATTTCATTCGAATATTAGCTTATTTTGTAAAACGTTCAATAAAAATTGTGACGTGTTTATTTACGCGTTTGTTTGCATTTTTGTGGACATTTAACTGTCCCTTTTAATTTTTTCAAACCCTAATATCTTTTTAAAAAAATTGCCGTAGACATACGTGGTCTTTTCTCCATGGTTCAGCTTTAACTGTAGAATATTAGTATGTAAAAAAGAAAAAAACACATTTTTGGGCCAATTTTGATGATTTGGGTGTCCACCATCCCCTTAAAAAAACTAGTTTTTCGAGCTGATTATCGCTTAGTCAATTTCTTTTTGGAGCATTTATTGTACCTGCAAAGGAAAAAGATCTTTCGACAGGAGCACTGGTCGGTAAACTTGTGCTAAATTTCATGAAAAGTTCTTTTACTGTCGGATATGAATTTAGAACTTTGAAATCTGTAGATTTTTCGGAAAGAAACTGCAGCAGTTTAAGTTCAATCGCATTTCGAGAATTTGTGGTATATGGTTCGGAGTTATTAAATTCAAACCAATAATCACCCACCCTTTGTAGTAGTTTTATAGTCAACTTCTCTCGTATCACTCTGAAATTACTTCAGTTTGATAAGGACAACATTAAAAATTGAAAAGTTTACTGAAATGTTTCATTTATTTCATCCAAGCGAATAAAATAAAACTTTAAATTATGTTAAGAAGTATAGGGTTCAAGCTCTTAAAGCGAATTCAAAGCCATATTTAATATTTTATAATACAGACATCAATTGTGACATTTAAATTTCCGAGAACTCAAATACGATCCATCCATGCTTCTAAATATCTGATGAGAAAAAGATGAGCAAAAATGCTGAACAATTAAAATTAATAAAGGAAATTTAAGGTTTGATTAAATTTCCAAACAAGACATAAATAAATAAAAAATAAATATTTACTGTTTTTCTCTCATACTTTTTTAAAATGTAGGACAAACATGCTTTGATGGAAAGAGAAGAAGTAAGTATGACTTGCCGAGCATTCAATTAAAAAAGTTTTCCTCACTTGAAAAAAAAGGCGGTGAAAAGCTTGTATATTAATATTTATGACGTATGGAATTCAGTTAAATATTCGAACAAAAGAATTCAGCTTAATCAATTTTATGATATAATTGTTTACCTTTAAGTGGGTTTTAAAATTTGCAATAGTTTTGAATGTTCCACTTATGATAGAACTTTTGGGTTGGCAAAGCTGGCACTATGCCTTAACTTTATCATTTGCATCTACAGATAAAATTTGAAAATTTTTTCCACTGAGAATTGCACGACTCGCAAATTCATCTAAACGGGAAGCTTGATCCATCTCGTAATATAACTTAAGAAATGCTGACCTGCTTATTTTTCTGTAACTTGGTAACGCATTTGGAATTATTTATATGTTCTTTTTCAAAAATCCAATGAATATTACTCAAACATGTTTTTCTCCTTTTTCAGCTTCATTCACATTTGTGAAGCAGTTATCAGAATACAGAAAACCTCCTAGACCAAATATCATTAAACTAATCTACATAGGCGTGTGAGATTTCCCCCTCCTTTCTGTTTAATATAACTTAAAGGTCTCAAAAAATCCTAATCCCGCTTTAGTTACCTTATATAACACTAAAATAGTACAGATGCAACAGAATTGTTTATGTCATGAACTGGGAAAAAATAATGATAGCCGTTCTATTATATTTGTTTGATTTTCCCAAAGCAAGCTAATTTTTGTGTAAGATTAATTTAACTTCAGAATGAAAAATGTATTTTCAGTATTTTGAAAATACAAAATGCATTGAAAGTGTATTTTAAAATACATTGAAAATGTATTTTAAAATACATTTTCAAAATAATTTGCTTTTTCTTGTGAAAATACAAAATACAAAACACAAATGTATTTTGAAAATAGTATTTCAAATACATGTATTTGCGATACTGCCCAACTCTGCGACATAAAAAGTATATTTTTCTTCTTAAAATAATTGGATTAAAAGGAGTCACTCTGACGGAATAAATATATTCCCACACATTTAGTAGGTCGTATACTTTGACTGCATTTCACTCTTATGAAGAAGTCTTCAATTTTCTCGCTATTCTCGCTTCTTTTGGACAACTTAATTTATAAGAATTACTTTATATAAAACGTTGGAACTTCGTGGATAAGCACGAAAATGATCACTTAAAAAGATTACGTATACTAAAAATGCGAACATAATGTATAATGCATTTTATTTTACATTTTAATTATATTGCCTTGAAACAAGTTATAGTCTTAAAACGAAAATTCACTAACGTTATGTTAGATTCCAAGGCTGTACTTCAGGCCATCTCAATAATAAAGTCTGTAATTCTAAATGCCTTTTTTTTTTTTACTGTAGGTCTCTTTTAAAATCACTTGCTGATTTTGTGGTGTTTCAGTGGGTCCCCTCCTACTGTGAAGTCGAAGGTAATGAAAAGCTGATTATCTCGCAAAGAAAGGTACTTCTGTTTTGCAGAGACCAAATCTTCCTTTGATTTTTCATTCTGCTACCAAACTTCTAATCAAATGGAATTTATGAAAAGATTTAAACTCCATTTGACTACATTAGCTAAGGGAAAGGCCTGGGAACATCTCTGTGATAGTGGAACGTCTATTCCGGACCTCCTACGAAGTTCTGCTGTTGCAACTTTCCGTCTTTAACAGGGCACGATTGTTTCAATGCCCATCTTTTTAGAATTGGACTGAAGGACTCTGCGGTGGTTGTCTGTGTGACTCTGGATCCTCAGTGGACAGATTACATACTGACACAAGTTTTGCATTTATAACTTTTAGTTGTATCAATAGAAAATATTGGGAAGCCAAAAGGATAGTGACTTGATTGTCAAAGTCTGATATTTGTATCTGTCATAAATAAAAAAAATAAATTTTACATTTGAAATCCTTCCGTCAATGCTTATGCAGTGGCTCTATTTTGAGGACAAAGCATTGGTGGAATGATTTCAAACTTAAAGTAAAGTATTTTAAACACTACTGTCGAGTTTTTAATTTATGTCATTGAATTAAGTGATCATTTTCCTACATACTCACAAAATTTCAAGGGTTTGTACGAAGTAGTTTCTAATTCTAAATGAACTGATCCAAAAGATTGTAACATAACAAGTACAGGAAATTATTTTTACTCGGACCTCCCCTTAAAAGAGATGGTTCATTCTTTTCATTTATGAGTGAATATGCAAATTTTGGGTGCTTGTCCGAAAAATAAATGCATTTTATGAAATCTTGTTTCAGCAAAGCATTAAAGTTTCGAGCCATATCATTCAATTCACGTTAATTCGTATCATTTCTAACATATTATTTATATTGCATGAACGCATGCAAGGAAAATACTTAATTAGCAAGGAAAAATAAACATTTGATTTTCAATCGATGACTTCGTAAAGTGTTGATGCTCATTTACACACATCTAAAAAAAGGAAACGATAAACGTCGGATATATATTCCTTTTTCCCCTCTCCAAAATTCTTTGGCATTCTTTTCAAAACTGACGACATTGTTTTGAGCTATCAAGAGCATTGTCAAGAGCTATCAGACCGTAAATGGCTTGTGTATGGAGCTTAATGAAAATAGAGGTGAAATCTACCAAGAGATATCGATTTCAGGAGAAATGCAACAAAATATATGTCTCCACCGAGAAAATGTATTGCTGTTGAAAATATTAACTTTGTTCTGTGCTCAGTGAACTCTTAATTGATATGAATCGATTATAGGCACCTATGATAATTAATCAGTAATAAGTTAATTCTACTTTTTATGAGTTGGCTTACCTTTTGAAACCCGTTTTGGAAAGTTGCAAAAGAGTTTTATTTTTTATCCATTTTGTAAATTTAGTACCTTTAATTATTTTACTTTTCAATCATGGGAACGATTTTTGAAAATGCTCGCCTATAAAGAATATTCCTTTCTTTTTTCCTCCTTGAGGGGTTTTCAGAAGGAATGGATTCATTTAACCCTTTAACGCGCAGTGTTCCCGCTCTGGGAACACCAAACTCTGACGTTTTGACTGTTGCCAGTCACGAAGAATAGATTTGATTTCTATATAAATAGTTGCGGGTGACATAGCTCCACGAGAATCCTTTACTTTTCAGCACGTCATTTCCCGTAAAAAAATGGTCACGATTATTTTTAACAGCACTGACATCTGCTGAAAAATGGAAGAATGAGAGAACAGCTGGATAGGTTGCCCAATGCTGAAAGAAGTGCAGCCGTTGCCATCTCCCGACTTAACTAACAGCAAGATGGCGGACGATCGAAACGTTCATCGCGTGCCACAGAGCTAGAGACCCTTTTTTGACGACAGCCAGCTGTCGAGACTTTAGTATACTGCCAGGAAGACGGTGGAAACTGGTTGCGAATGAAATTGTCGAAGATCACAGCATTGCACGAAGAAGCCAGCATTACACGCTATGTGGCTAAAATCCCTTGAGACCTTCTTAGAGCAACCGTTGAATATGCGATAATGCGCTTTCAAGACGTAACTGATGTGAATAGAGTGCACATTGAACACATTCTGTGACTGTATAAATTTTAATGATTCTGACAGACTTTTTATCCTTCTTTAGGCTCCACAATTCCCCACGGTGGTCAAAATTTGAACTTTTTTTTTTTAGTTGCAGAATTCTTTTTCCCAGTGGTCCATAAAACGTATATACTTAGTTTCATCAAAATCCGATAGGCAGAACGGGTTCTAGAGGACTCTGAATAGAATCATTTATTTTACACCCCTTGTACATATGAATGCATAGAATAGCTTATGGACAATATTGTAAGGGAAAAAAAAATTCCTCTAAGGGTTCCAAACGTTGGGAAAGACATATTTTTTCATGAAAAGACTTTATCATTTTTTTGACAAAAATTGAAATTTGGGGGGAGGGGAAGAGGTCCGAACAAATTGCACCTCCCATTTAAATTCGCTCTTGCTTGTGGAATGACATTCAGAAATCTTTTTAGATACCTGAAGTTATTTGTTAAAGTGCTGCTCATAAGCTTACTTGCATAATTTTTAAGAGAGCTGTTATAACTCTCTTAAAAATGTCAAATGAAGAAGATATTTTAGCGATGGTCTTGATTTTATGCATAACAAAAATTAATGAAACATTTTAAGCAACACAAATAGACAAACTGAATAATTTCATAAATACTGGAGTCGATATTCCTCTTTCTCTTTTTAACAAGGTGAATAACTTTAAAAGTTAAACTTTTTTTTTTTGGTTGTCTGTCCCTTGCATTTCCACTTGAGATACTTTAACAAGCGTCCCTAATCTCCTTTAAAAGCTTTTATAATAATTGCTTTCCATATGTAGCGAAGCAGCTTTCTAATATTACCTCCCGAACATTCATTCTAATTGCCAGAAAAATAAGAAGTATTCCAAATTGGATGAATGAAACATAATATTTCGATTTACCTATCACTACGTGTATACGCAATTCAACAGTCCTGTCAATTGAATAGCAGAGAAAATATGTTTCCTATTCGGTTATTTAATATGCTTAGCATTTAACAAAATTATGTTTTCATCCTTAATGGGTTTCAAAAGCAGTTATTTTTATGCGATATATAATTATTTTACAACAAAATACATGAGTATGAAATTTTAATAGTGTAATTGTTGCAACTGTAGAAGAGAAGGGTGCTTATATGAACAGCTAGAACACTTTTCTAGTTATCAGTCATGCGCTATTTGAAAATGTTTACTTTTCGCATCACTGATGCCATGTACTGCATAACAAAATAGTTCTGTTACATGTAAAGTGACCAGACGTCCTGCTTTTGGCGGGACAGTCCTAATTTTTACCTATATGTCCTGCTGTCCCCACAGAACCCCAAAAGGTCTCGCTTTTCCATTCCTGTCCCCCCAAAGTCTCGCTTTATGAAAAATACATAAATAAATAAATGTAAAATAAATTAGGAATAAATTCACATGAAAATGATTGTGTTATTTACAAAGTTTTTTGTTACTTGCATTTAAAACAGTTTTTTTTAATTGATGAAAATGATTGTTGTATAATATGTAGTAATACATATACCTATAATCAATGGATGGTGATTCTGTACTTATTGTTAGAAAGTAAACTATTTTGGAAAGTTATCCGAAAATTAAAAATAAAGTTATTTGAAACCTAAGTTTATATTAATAGGCCTATTTTATTTGTATATTTGCTATATTTTTTCCACTCATTTTTCTCATAAAAGTAGAAAATTAAATTATGCGTTAAATAAAATACTTAGGGCGGGGGTGAGGGTGTTTGGGATTGATTTTTACCCCCTCTCGAGTCTGCGGTTTAGAAGTGTCCTGATTTTCAGTTCAGAAAAAATCGTCACTTTATTCATATTGATAATGAAAAGCTAAATCGTGGAGAGAGTATGTGGGATGTTCGCAATTAACTAAGGTCACCAAAACGCATATCTAAACGCACATTCAGCGGCGTGAGTTGCCTTTTCCTGATGAACAAATATAATCCATCCAAATTCAAACTATAAGTCCTTTCCCAACAGCCGCCCACAAAAATAATTTTCCAACTTTAAAAGTTATTTCTAAAAGTTGAGAATAAGAAAACTAACGAAGTGCCTAACTTGAAGTGACGGGTTAAAATAATGTTCCAGAAAAAAGTTTGGCATCTTATTTTACGGGTCAGTTTCAAAAGTTTGTGCCGCCTCCGACATTAAAACTCGTTAATTATGCCGCACATTTAAAGACTGTCGAAAGCGGTTTTTGAGAACCAATCGATCGGGCGTAATGACAAGGAACAAATAATTATTACGATGCAAAACATTAGCTTAATTGGAAAATACATTAAAGAAGTCTCCCCTCTACCCCCTGCGTGAAATATAACCTGCAAATTACAGATAACGGATCACTTTGATGAATTTAAGTACAGAGCGTTATTTAACATCCACTTCCAACAGCAAGATATTCTTTAAGATGCAGACACGAATAAAAAATAATTAATTTATGTAAATGGATTTTAAGTAATAAATCATCACGCATAAAAAATATATCAAAGTGTAATTTATTTCGTATAGTTTTCAATCATATATTTTTACTCGAACTGTTGAATTGAGGAAAGAAATAAAAGGTATGAATATAAAGGTATGTAAGGAATTTAGTTGTAAAATGTCAGGTAGCCAAGATGACTCCTTTCCAAATTTTCCTTTCCCCACCATACCCTAACTTAGAGCATTATTCTAAGTAAGTGCAGTGGGACAGAAATTTATTGCTAACTTATATAATGCCTTGTATGACACTGCACAAAATACAGTACTTACCTTTAGACAAATTTCCTCCTTAAACAAACAAACAGAAAAAAATATCTTAACAGTTTAACAATAAAAAAAGTGTGTGCGTGTAATCTTTACGCGCGATTGGAGTAAAACTTCTTTGACGTTTACGATAAATATCACTGAAATTATTAAACTTTAACTTAAAATAAATATCATATTATAATTTAATTATATTTATTATTCATGTACTTTACAAAGATTATATAAATGTTATATTCATATTATTAATTGGAAATAGGAACTTGAATGTCATCATAATATTTTATGTATGAAATTATAGGTTTGTGTTAACTATACTGTGAAACATAAATTTTACTCTCTAAATTTGCTAACTTTCTTGAAAATACAGCATCTATCGTTGTACCGAAACGCGTTGTTGATTGAAGTCGAGAAGTATTCATAATTAGATCCAATTTTTCTTTTTTAAAATCAACTGACACCTGAGATTCTTGATAGCGAAAATTAACATTAAAATCTCCAATAAGAATCACCGGTAATTCATGATAATTATTTAGAATCCAGGAAGTGTCCATGTTGTACTATTATTCTTTAACTGTTTTCTTATACCATTGTTCCGTCGGGAGTTTGGGTTTGAATGGGAGGAATGTCCATAGTCTAGTATTATACTTTAACTCTGTTCTTTAACGATGTTTTCCTCTGATTGTTGGGTTCGAATGCAGGTTGTGTAATTTTTTTTTAGTGTTTTTCTATCACAGTATTCTTAAGCGTTGATTTCGTCTGCTGGTAGGTATCGAATTATTTATCTGTATCCGTGTTTTTAAACTGTAGGTTCTATCTATTGTTTGGGAATGATTGCAGCCAGGGTCCGTTTCTTTGTGGTGTTCCATCCCCTTGTTAAACCGTTGCTCCGTCTTGAGGATGGGTTAGAATCCACGGAGTATCCATTTGTTATTCTTTTATTTTGATCTTAAACCCTTTGCATCCAGTGTTTGTTTCTTTGTGGTGTTACATACCCATGTTCTTAAACCGTTGTTCCGTCTGGATATCGGGTTAGCATCCAGGAAGTGTCCGTGTTGAACTATTATTCTTTCACTGTTTTCTTAAAATGTTTTCCCGTAGGGTTTGAATCGAGAGAATGTCTATGTTATGGTATTTTTCTTTAGCTGTGTTCCTAAACTGGTGTTTTCTTCTGTCGGTTGGTATCGAATGCACGTAGGGTCTATTATTGCGTTTTTCTATGGCAGTGTTCTTAAACCTTTGTTTTCCTCTGCTGTTTTTCCCTCGAAGTATTATTCTGTTTAAAAATTTACATTTGGCTCATTATTATAAATAACTCAAAAACACATGAGCAATATTAAAAGATTACATATTATTTAAGTACAGACAAACAATATTTATGTATCATGGCAACCAATCATGTCAAGTTTTTACTCATAATTCGATTAAATATTGTATTAATGCCATTGAAAACATGTGAGTAAAGCAACGGAGCTTGCTCCACGGAATGCACAATAGTGCCACTTTCTGTATTCGGTGCGTAGGCCTTGTTTATCGGAGGTGACGGGTTGGGTCGCCGCCTGTAACAACAGTGAGAGACAGTCAGCAGGATCGCCGCCTGTTCAGCGAAAGACTTCACACAGTGGATCTGACAAGAACCGGTCCACTTATCCACTGAACAGAGTCATCAGACAAGATCTTGCTTTAAAACAGGTAGGGAGTAATGTCGACGCGTAGGGAGCACAATCGACGTTCTCAGGAACGAACGCCCGAGAGCTATTCCCCAAATGAAGAAGCAAGGGGGAAAAAGATACGTCACTTCCTTTACTGAGCGTTACTTCCGACAGAAAAAAAATCTGAGTTACTCCCTAGTTTCGCCTAAAGAAGTTTTACTTCAAAAACTAATTCAATATCGTCCTTTTTTTTTCGTCAATTGAAGGTACAGTGCATCAAGTTCGGCGGAAGTCTTCCAAGCATAATTTACTTTAGTAACCATCAACGATGAAACTACGCCACAAAACTTTAAAATACAGGGCGAGTACAAATGATGGACTCGATTTTAAAAAATCCTATTTTCGAAACTACTGCACATAGGGTAGGTGGAGTCAAAGGTCCGCAGTTTTGAATTGTAACTCATTTCTGAAAAATTGCAACAAGTTATGAACCTAAACCTTTCATTAGAATAAAGCTTAGACCTTTACCTGTCCTCTTAAATGACACTTTTATCTGAAATATAACACAGGGTTTTTTTTTTTTTTTTTTTTTAAACTGACGGTACTCAGAGACATGGGCTCCCACCTTTGCGTAAGGAAATAGCACAATACTATGAAAAAATACATTGAAAAAATCTGAAATCTGGTTATTTTTTTAAAAAATTTGATGCAAAGCAAATCAGCAAACCATTAATTTTGCTTAAATATGTCACAGAGGAAAAATGTACAAAATTGTTAATCTTAAAGTAACTTTTTGAAGAATATCTTGGGAAAATAAATTAAGAAAAAGCAGAATAGAAAAGTAAAATATAATTAAATCTCGTGTAAGCGCCCCCTCCATTTTTTTACGACTTTTCGTCGCGTTTGGAGGTGGGGGGGGGTGCAGTTTCACGGGATATTAAGATATATGCTCAAAGAACAAAATTATACTAATGCATATCGATTTTAAAGGTATAAAATGCTTATTAAAATTTAAATATGAGGAAATTTTTGATTTGATAATTTTAAGTTGTTGGGTGCCAAAATAATAATTTTATTTTTACTTTATAATACTTTTGATCACGCTTTTAAAAGGAAAAGTTGAAAATTTTATTTGACTTACTAGATTGATATTGATGGATTTTTCTAGCGTTGGATGCTCAGTTACAGTAGAATTTTGTGTACGGAGTATAAGGAAGTAATGTGATCGCGAAAATTTTCGGAAGCCAGAT
Source organism: Cheiracanthium punctorium (assembly GCA_038373885.1). Taxonomy (NCBI): domain Eukaryota; kingdom Metazoa; phylum Arthropoda; class Arachnida; order Araneae; family Cheiracanthiidae; genus Cheiracanthium; species Cheiracanthium punctorium. The sequence continues at coordinate 195,904 of JAWZYV010011582.1, forward strand.
TTCGACGACAAAATCGATTTTGACAACCTCTGAATTTACTTTTAAGAATTTTTGCGATGCATCGCACGATCATATAAATGCGTATTACGCCAAAAGTTGCCAAGTTTGGCGAATTTTGGTGTACGTGTGTATGTATCTAACTCCCATATCTCAAAAACTATTAGTCTTAGAATGCTGAAATTTCATATATAAGATTGCTGTAACATCTAGTTGTGCATCCTGATTTTTGGTTCCAATCTACTGGAGAGTTTTTTTACAGGACCACTCAAAAGCATATTTTAGAGGTATTAGGCTATTTCAAACAACTCGGAAGTGATACATGCTGTTAAGGGTTACAAAACTAATTTCTCCATCCAAAAAAGTGTTTTTATCATTTATAGTTCTGCTACAGGAACACTCAGATATTTCCAACATATCGGTCAATGGCAATTTTAGGGACATTCATCCATTCCAAGCACAATACCGTCCTACCATATAGTTAGGTAATGGTCCGACCACGGTCACGTGCCTCCCTCAAGAACTATGCCAAAAGTCGCCAAGATTGGCGACTTTTGGTGTATGTGTGTGCATATTTAACTCTCAAATCTCAAAAACTATTATGAAATTTCATATATAAGAATGTTGTAACATCTAGTTGTGCATCCTGATTTTTGGTTCCAATCTACTGGAGAGTTTTTTTACAGGACCACTCAAAAGAATTTCAGTACTTTAATGTCTATGGAAATCTTCAATATATTACGTCTGTAGTCAGTGATTGTTTGGTCCATGACCAAAATCTCGCGATTTTTCATCAACCTGGCGAGTTTTCCGAAATATCGCCAAATTCGGTGTCAAAAACAATTTCGTATTTCGCATAATTCGCATAATTTCGCATTTAAAAATTTTTGCGATGAATCTCATCGTACTCTAGCATGCACGTTCATATATATGCATGTACAGCCCATTTTGACCAACCGCGAGTCTATTTTGACCAGTTTTTCCCTGTCGTCCGTCCGACCATACGTATGTATGTAACTCGCATATCTCAAAAACTATATTGGTCGCAGAATGTTGAAACTTTATATTTAGTATTGTTGCGGAACTGCTCTTCTTGTTTCCGGGGTTCGTCGTTCTAAAGTACAGTTGGTGTAAAAAGTTCAAGTAAAAAGTCACTTGTCAGGATGGAACACAAACTTTATTGCTTCTAGAACTTCTTAGAACAATCAGCTGTACACAATTCACAAGCACAATCTAGAAGTAACTTTCTTTTAACAATCCGCTTCGCTTAGATCTGAAGCTCTCACAAATGCTGTATTTCTCACACAAAATTAAGTCACTTTCACAGGCAAAAATTCAGTGAAAATATTCAAGAGATACCGTACACAATCCCTTAAGACACAGCAATGAAGAATTTACACACAGCACTTTGAAAACAGCTTCGTAAAGCAAGCTAAAACACGGCTTCTATAGCACTATCAAAGCAAGCGTACTCTCACTGACAGCTCTTCACACATTGAGCGTTCAACTCGCACTGAACTTTCGGGGCAATGCGCGGTTCTATATATATCCGAGGCAGAAGCTGCGAGCAGCTTCCAGAAGTCAATTTCTCGGGGATTCTACATAAAGCGTGAATTTTGATTATGTCATAGAAGATAAATGTTAGGTTATTATGCGTTTTTAATGCAGGAAAAACAACTTCCAGGCACCATTAGGAAAAACGCGCCAAATGACCAAAAAGTCGCCAAGCTTGGCGACTTTTGGCGAAATATCGCCAAATTTGGCGCCAAAGATAAGTCCTCAAAAGTGAAGAGATCTAAGCTCTAGGACTAATATTTCTCGAGATTTCTAGAACCTCCATTGAAAAACAATGGCAAACCGAAACCTCCATATCTCCGGTTCTAATTGGCCGATTTTGATGCAACAAAAAGCAAAATTTATCTATTTGAAGCGTAGAATACGAATTTTAAACTATTTTAAGCCACAGAGCAGCGGGTTGCCCCGAAAATTCGTAACATTGCCCCCTTCCCAAGGACTGCACGTCCCGGGCAGTACAATCCCTAGTTAGGAGGTCACACAAGTACCTACACTGTATAACACTTAACAAGATCTTAACAACATAATTCAAGCAAGTAATCAATAGCACAATAAGCAAATACACATTAATAAATAAATAATCAACATAATAAATAATTACACTGTAATAAATCATAAACATAATAAACAAATACGCATTAATGAAAACTAATATATTAAAAATATGTACACTAAACATGGCGTAAGTAGTGAGTGAAAGAGAGGTGTGGAAAGTGGAAGAGAAGGGAAAGACAGGAAAGAATTGAGAGGTGAAAGAAAAGAGGAATTACGCCATAGTGACCATGGTCTGAGCTAATTACAACCGCGGTAGATGGCTAGCCGATCGTAATGTACAACTCTTGGCTTCGAGTTTGGTGACTTACGAATCCGTACGATGACGTCATTCAGCCGGTTTAGGACTGTGTAAGGACCGTCCCACGGCGATTGCAGCTTGGGAGACAGGCCTTTCCATCGAGTAGGATTCCATAGCCAAACTTTGTCACCTGCGTTGAACTCGTGTCCCGTAGCCTTCGTGTCGTAGCGAGTCTTCATCTTTTCCGTGTTCAGGTTGATCTGCTCCCGAGCAAAATGATGCACATCTTCAAATCGTGCCCGAAGGTTTTCCACGTACTCCTCTGGCGATGAAGGCGCTTCTGGAGGGCAGCCGAACACTAGATCGGCGGGAAGACGAAGATCTCTGCCGAACAGCATCTGGGAAGGTGTGAAGCCGGTAGTCTCATGGACGGCGCTCCTATAGGCCAGCAGGAAGAGGGGGAGTTTCTTGTCCTAGTCCTCTTGATTCCTAGATACCAGAAGCGAGAGGTTGTTTAAAATTATGCGATTGAACCTCTCCACCATGCCGTCGGATTGTGGGTGTAAAGGCGTAGTCTGGGTTTTGTCCATTCCGAGAAGTTGGCATAGTCCTTTAAAGACTGCAGAGGTAAAGTTCGTTCCTTGGTCGGAAAGAAGTTGCAGGGGGGTTCCATATCTAGATATCCATTCTTGCACCAGTACCTCTGCTACGGTCGTAGCTTCTTGATCGGGAATAGGAAACGCTTCGGGCCATTTAGAGAAGTAGTCAATGACAACTAGGATGTATTTGTTACCATCCGAAGTTCGCGGAAGAGGTCCCAGGATGTCGAGGGCAATCCTCTCAAAAGGCGCTCCTGCATTATAACGATGTAGTCTTCCACGGCTTCGTTTCTTCGGGCCTTTACGGGCGGCACAGGCGTCACAAGCTTGACACCCCTTTTCGACGTCGCCTCGAGCCCTAACCCAGTAGAAGCGCTCGCGAACTTTCTGTAGGGTCTTCATTACGCCAAAATGGCCTCCAGTGTAGCCATTATGAAGTTCTTCTAGAACCTTCGGAATCCTCGAACGAGGGAGTACTAACTGCCATCGGAGCATCTTGCCGTCGTCCGACTCCCATTTACGATACAGGACTCCATTCCTCAGGCGAAGCGAATCCCATAAAGCCCAGTACTGTTTTGTTGCCGGACTGTAAGATGATATTTCTTGCCAACTGGGCTTAGCGCTGGATTTTTCCATAAATTCCACAATAGGTTTGATGTCGCTGTCTGCTAATTGGTCCGCCCGAACATTTTCGTCACTCCAGGGATCTTGAGATGGTGCTGATGATGTAACTTGGCGGACAACGGGATGTTTCAGATGGTAATTTTTCTCTGCTCTGGAGCAATAGGGACAACTGTCTATGCAGGGCCTTCTCGACAAAGCATCTGCATTTCCATGAGATGACCCTTTCCGATGACGTATCTCGATGTCATATTCTTGTAAACGCTGTATCCACCTGGCTATTTGGCCCTCTGGATTCTTGAAATTTAGAAGCCAGGTTAAAGAGGCATGGTCCTTTCGGAGCAGGAACTTTCGGCCGTACAGGTAATGATGGAAGTGCTCCACGGTCTTCACGATAGCAAGAAGTTCCTTTCTCGTAACACAATAGTTACGTTCTGCCTTTGAAAGGCATTTGCTCCAGTAAGCAATGACGTGTTCTTGGCCATCTATCTCCTGGGACAAAACTGCTCCCACACTCTCCTTACTTGCGTCTGTGTCCAGGATAAATGGCTTGCCAGGGTGAGGATACGACAGGATCGGCGAAGATGTTAAAGCCGTCTTCAGTTCGTTGAATGCGTCCTCACATTCCTCAGTCCAGAGAAATTTCTGTCCAGTCTCGGTCAATTTGTGAAGAGGTCTTGCAATTTGAGAAAAGCCCTTCACGAACTTTCGATAGTAAGTACACAGACCGAGAAAACTTCTTAAGTCATGGATATTCTCGGGACGACTCCAGTTCTGGACTGCGGACGTCTTTTCGGGATCGGTTCGGACTCCGTGGGCGGATATTATGTACCCGAGGTAACGTACTTCCCGACGAAACAAATTGCACTTCGATGCACTTAGTTTAAAGTTTGCCTCTTTTAATTTCTGCAGTACCTTTCGAATGTTCTCGAGATGCTCTTCGAAAGTCCTTCCGACGATGATGATATCGTCCAAATAAACGAGACATGCTTCGTAGGAAAGTCCTCTCAACACTGTCTCCATTAGTCGCTCGAATGTAGCAGGTGCGTTGCAGAGTCCAAAAGGCATAACTTTGAACTGCCATAATCCTTGTCCCGTGGTGAGCGCAGTCTTTTCACGGTCGTCGGGATGAATTTCCAATTGCCAGTAACCACTTTTCAGATCCAGAGTGGAAAACCATTCGTTTCCCGATAAAGTGTCCAAAGTGTCATCTATCCTGGGAAGAGGGTAGCTGTCTTTCTTGGTAATGTCATTCAGACGTCTGTAGTCAACACAGAACCGGGTGGAACCATCCTTCTTTCGGACCAACACAATTGGCGAGGCCCAGGGACTAGTCGACGGATCGATGACGTCATCACGCTGCATCTCCTCTTAAAAGTCTGCTCACCTCTTCTTGCTTAGCAAACGGCAGCCGCCTAGGATGTTGCTTGATGGGAGAATGGCTGCCTGTATCTATCCTATGTTGAGTTAAGCTCGTACGGCCAAAGTCACCCGAAGTTCGGGAGAAGAGGTCTTCAAATCAGCTATTACTTTCTCCGCAGCTCTTCTCTGTTCTGCCGTTAATTCCACGTCTTGTATTAATTCCTTCGTCAGGCACTCGGAAGATTTAGCTGTTGTTTGGCTGATGTTCTTATTAATGCAGGTAACAGGAGTGCATGTCGCCAACACTTCATTTTTCTTTATCACCTTCGACTTGTCCGTCACATTTACTACTCTAACTGGAATGTCTGTTCTCGACAAGTCCACAAGTGTTGCTCCCACAAGTACTCCTCTGACGGAATCACTTTTGTTTGGGTGTTCGATTAATCCAAAGCGGAATTTATTCTTTCTTTTACTGTTCCAGAAATTATTGAATCAGTTGTGGGCGGTAGAGTGATATCAGTCTGGGCTATTATTTGCTGAACAGGTAAAATAGTTCCATTTTTAATTTCGAACGCAGCTATTTCTTCTGAGTCAGAACGAAGCTCATTATTCTTAAAGTCCAAGTTAAATTTGTGCGATTTTAGAAAGTCGAGTCCGAGAATAAAAGAGTCTGTAATATTGGCGACATATACCACATGGTCGTATCTGGCATTTCCAAACGTGATTTCTACTTGCGCTTTTCCGCCCACTTCGATCTTGTCACCTGTCACAGTATGGAGGGTCAGCGAGGGCGGAGTCCAGATAATCTTCAAATTTAATTTCTTGGCCAGATCCGTCCTTATGATGGTTACGTTCGCTCCAGTATCAATCACCATGTGGCATGGGGAACCATTAACGTATCTCAGAACGAAGAGTCCATTACTGCCGCCATTCACTGATGAAATCTGTAAGACTTTCAAATGAGGCTTTTGAATATCCCTCAGCCTCTGTTCCTGAAAGTCGTCTCTTTTCTGTCTTCCTTCATGGGCTTCTCTGGTGCATTGATAACTGCGATCTTTACGACGAGAGTCCTTTTGTACGTCACAGTATTTTCGTAAATGCCCCTCGCTGTTGCACCTCCAACATTTCACTTTTCTTGGCTCTGACTGTTCTTGTCGTTCCACAAGATTTTCCAGGGTCTTTAATTTATTCTCTAATCTCTCCATTTCTCCATCCGTAGGCTCCTGGAATGACACAGCTCTAACATTATGCCGCTCTTTTCTTACGGCCAGCTGAGCTGCCTCTAGCTTCATGGCGAATACGAGGGCTGACCTGAGATCTTTATAATCCGCCAAGATCAATGCTTTCTGAATTTCAGAGTCCAAGAGGCCTTCAATAAAATGTTGCACTGCAACTTCTTCTCGAACGTTATCTGGATAACTGCCATAGGCTAGATGACACAGCCTATCTATGTCGGAAGCCAGCTCTTGGAGGGTCTCGCCAGGTCTTTGCATCCTTGACTTAAGTTGTATTCTACTATATTCTTTCTGGCACTTCTCTCCGAATTTCATCTCCAGGGCACTTGCAAGTGCGTCAAAATCTCCTATCTTTGTCGCCCCGATGGTTTGTTGTACATTAATTGCGTCTCCGCTAAGGGAAGCGGCCAGTTGGTCCGCTTTCTCGGACTCGCTCCAACCATTGGCTTTGACGACGATCAAGAATTGGGTCTTGTAAGCTTCTCAGGGAGTCTTTCCATCATAAGTTCGTTGTTTCACAGTTGGGCGGCGTGACGACAACTTGATGTTTTCAGGTAATTTTCCCATCTTCACTATAGAGTCAAGTTTTTCTTCTAACTTGTTCTCAATCGTTTCCTCAATTTTATTATTAAATTCTTCACGTAATTCTTTCATGTTTTTCTCTTGACTTTCTTCTAGGAGCGACATTCTTCTCTCCATTATCTCTTCATTTTCCTGCACACTCTTTTTGAATTTCTCTAATTTTCCCGAAGCAGTCTCCATTTTCTCCAATCCCGATTTCATTTCTTCTTGACCGGCTTCAATTTTCTTCTATAAATCCGCTTTCATCTGTTCTTGTCCGGCTTCAATTTTCTTTTCTAAATCGGCTTGTCCGGCTTCAATTTCCTTTCTAAATCGGTTTGTCCAGTTTTCATCTCTTCTAATCCGGTTTTCATTTCGTCTTGTCCGGATTTCATTTCCTGCATCATATTCATGAGCTTTTGAAGTTGTTCTTCCATTTTTTGTCTAGTCAAAACCATAAACTGGAAAATTAAAGTCTTTCTTTAGAATCCCGATTCGGACACCAAATGTTGCGGAACTGCTCTTCTTGTTTCCGGAGTTCGTCGTTCTAAAGTCCAGTTGGTGTAAAAAGTTCAAGTAAAAAGTCACTTGTCAGGATGGAACACAAACTTTATTGCTTCTAGAACTTCGTAGAACAATCAGCTGTACACAATTCACAAGCACAATCTAGAAGTAACCTTCTTTTAACAATCCGCTTAGATCAGAAGCTCTCACAAATGCTGTATTTCTCACACAAAATAAGTCACTTTCACAGGCAAAAATTCAGTGAAAATATTCAAGAGATACCGTACACAATCCCTTAAGACACAGCAATGAAGAATTGACACACAGCACTTTCAAAACAGCTTCGTAAAGCAAGCTAAAACACGGCTTCTATAGCACTATCAAAGCAAGCGTACTCTCACTGACAGCTCTTCACACATTGAGCGTTCAACTCGCACTGAACTTTCGGGGCAATGCGCGGTTCTATATATATCCGAGGCAGAAGCTGCGAGCAGCTTCCAGAAGTCAATTTCTCGAGGATTCTACATAAAGCCTGAATTTTGATTATGTCATAGAAGGTAAATGTTAGGTTATTATGCGTTTTTAATGCAGGAAAAACAACTTCCAGGCCCCATTGGGAAAAACGCGCCAAATGACCAAAAAGTCGTGAAACTTGGCGACTTTTGGCGAAATATCGCCAAATTTGGCGCCAAAAATAAGTCCTCAAAAGTGAAGAGATCTAAGCTCTAGGACTAATATTTCTCGAGATTTCTAGAACCTCCAATGAAAAACAATGGCAAACCGAAACCTCCATATCTCCGGTTCTAATTGGCCGATTTTGATGCAACAAAAAGCAAAATTTATCTATTTGAAGCGTAGAATACGAATTTTAAACCATTTTAAGCCACAGAGCAGCGGGTTGCCGCGAAAATTCGTAACAGTATTGTTGTAACATCTAGTTGTGCACTCCGCTTTTGGTCCCAATCGACTGAAAACAGTTTACCTACAGGGCCGCCCAAAAGATTTTAAATACATTAAGTGCTATGGGCAGAAATTCATTAAAGCGGATTTTAGAGGTATTAGGTTATTTCAAACGACTCAGAGTGATCTATGTCCTTAAGGGATACAAAATGAATTTCTTCAGTGAAAATAGTGTCTTTATCATTTATAGTTCTGCTACAGGAACACTCAAAAGATTTCCAAGACATTACGGTTAATGGCAGTTATTTGGACATTCATCCATTTCAAGCACAATATCGTCCAACCAATAGTTAGGTAATGGTCCGACCAAGGTCATGTGCCTCTCTCAAAAATTACGCCAAAAGTCACCAAGTTTGGCAACTTTTGGTGAAGGTGCGTATGTATTTAACTCTCATATCTCAAAAGTATTAGCCGTAGAATGTTGAAATTTCATATATGAGACTTTTGTAACATCTGGTTGTGTATCTTTATTTTTGGTTCCAATCTACTATAGAGTTTATTTACAGGACCACAGAAAAGAATTTCAGTACATTAATGGGTACGGACATCTTCAATATATTACGTCTGCAGTCATTCATTGTTTGGTCCATGCCCAAAATCTCGCAATTTATCATCGACCTTGGCGATTTTTGCCGAAATATTGCCAAATTTGTTCCCAAAAGTAATTTCGTATTTTGCATAACTCTAAAACTTTTAATCGTAGAATGCTGAAATTTTGTATTTAGAACTTTTGTAACATCTGACAGTGCATCTCATTTTTGATTGCAATCAAAAATGAGCTGGGCGGTATCGGAAATATTTTGCTAGAAATCGATAAACCTCAGTATTACTGCAGTATTTTTCTCTTTTAAACTAAATAAATTTAGATGAAGTGCGCCGAAAATATTGTGATTTAATGAACGTGCAAGGAAATCATGTGTTGTCCGCATCATATATTTTTGTCCATAAAATATATGTTTTTAAGGTATTTTGTGGAAAAAAAAGGTATGTTCATTTAAATATAAAACAGTGGGTGGTTAAAGTGATTTCCAGCCTTCGAGGAATTATCGCGAGGCAAAATTTTAATCTCACGGAACTGTATACAGAAGTTACTTTCCACAGAAGTCACTAGAGTATACTCTTGAATCATGTTGAGACAAATACGCCTTTCGGTTCAACACACACAAAAAAGCGATCTAGTACACCCACTGACTTTCAGTAGATAAACAATTTTTAACGCTTATCTTTTCATAATCCAAAAAAGTTTATAGCAACCCTTTTTGGCACTGACCAACGAAAAACGTTGTTAAGAAGAAAAAAATAAAAGCACTTTTCTGACGATTTTAACGACGATCTCAAAGTAATATATATTTTCTTTATGGTTTTCTGAGCAATGGAAATGTTCCCTTATTTAAAAAAAAAAAATGTTTTTGAGACAGCTTGCAAACAGGGAGCTTTTATAGATAAAAGCAAACTTTTCCTTAATATATAATAAAAATTGATCCATCCCATAATCTTTCCCTTTCAAGCACTTATAAACGAAGCACAAATGTTTGTACCATGAATAATTCGAGGAAAAGTGTTATTTTTGAACCTTAATCAAATGTTTTAAATACAATGTGTACTCAAAGTACAGTACGCTCCTGCTAACCATTTAACGCGCAGTGTCCCCGCTCTGGGAACACCAAACGCTGACGTTTTGACTGTTGCCAGTCACGAATAATAGATTTGATTTCTATAAATAGTTGCGGGTAACATAGCTCCACGAGAATCCTTTACTTTTTAGCACGTCATTTCCCGTAAAAAAAGGACAGCTGGCTGTGCTGCACAGCCAGCTGTCGTCAAAAAAGGGTCTCTAGATCTGTGGCACGCGATGAACGTTTCGATCATCCGTCATCTTGCTGGTAGTTTAGTCGAGTGATGGCAACGGTTGCCCTTTTTTCAGAATTGGGCAATCTATCCAGCTGTTCTCTCATTCTTCTATTTTTCAGCAGATGTCAGTGCTGTTAAAAATAATCGTGACAATTTTTTTTACGGGAAATGATGTGCTAAAAAGTAAAGGATTCTCGTGGAGCTATGTCACCCGCAACTACGCTGTGTGGGACGCCAAACTTGGTGCCCACATAATAAAATGGCCACAATACCTTCGGGCAGTTGTAGTGGACAATGCCTAATCGGCAAGTGCCTCTCGTTGAAAAAAAAAAAAAAAGTTTATAAAGCCCTCTGGAAACCGCCGAGCGGTTCCAGGTCCTCCATATAGATTATCGACTGCAACTTTGAAACTTTTTTTTTTCTTTTTTTTTTACATTAAAAGTTTGGATTTATTCAAACATAAACTCAGTAAAAAAATATTTGGTGGTAGATAATCTTCCGGGAAAAAAAAAAAAAACTGGCAGATATGAGAATGAGGAAGCCACACATCCCGATCTTGAGAGCTCGCGTATAGCACCGCCTTACGATTTCCGCCCATGCTTTCCTACCCAGTTATGGTTCCTAACAAGTTTGGCTACCTTCCCTCCAAGCTTGTACACGAAATTTTGGGACACTCTGTATATAGTGAACTGCTTTCAACTGGAGGGTAACGCTGGAGAGCACACACTCCAATATTTTGCAAAATTGACAGAAAAAAGAAAAACTTTAAATGCTGAAATATATAAAATGTTGATTCTTCTTTAATAAAAGGGGAAAAAATGTTGTTTGTAATATATATATATATATATACTAGCTGAAGTACCCGTTCTTCGCACGGGAATGAATGGACTTTTTGATATTACGATTTGTGGTGATTACTATTCATTGTAATAAACAGATATAGCAAAGTGGATATCGCGTTATATTGTGTCCAATAATCATGCATACCGAATTGCAAGGCAATCGTTTGTACGGTGCAGAAGGCCATGCGGCGTAGCGCAATATAGTGGCGAGTTTTAGCAAAACGGATACGGCGAAAATATTTTACGCATTCAGATATCGATGTATACGAATTTTCATGACTATCGGCTGGACAGTCCTGAAGTTCATGTGTTGACGCGACATCTAGTGGCAAGTTATAGGAAAATGGATAGCGCCAAACTCTTCCCCGTGTTCAAATATCTATGTATACCTATTTTCATAGCGATTATTTGCACAGTCAAGAAGTGATACACTGCAGGGCCATCTAGTGGTTCAACAAAGTAATGATTTGCTACAGCGCCGTCAAGTGGCGAGTTATAGCAAAATGGATAAAATATTCTCATTGTTCAAATAGCTATGTATACTGACTTTCATAGCAACCGTGTTCAACTATCTATGTATACCAATTTTCATAACGATCATTTGCACAGTCAAGAAGTGATACACTGCAGGGCCATTTAGTAGTTAATTAAAGTAATGATTTGCTACAGCGCCGTCAAGTGGCGAGTTATAGCAAAATGGATAACGCCAAAATATTCTCATTGTTCAAATAGCTATGTATACTGATTTTCATAGCGACCGTTTGAATGGTCAAGAATTTGGCCTGCTGCAGCGTCATCTAGTGGCGAGTTAAAATAATAATGCATTGCAGTCTCATCTAGTGGTGAGTAACATCAAAAGGAACGCAGTTAGAATATATTCTTCGTGCTCAAATGTGTAAGTATAGTTTTTATGCCGATCGGTCGAACGGTATAGAAGTTGATGCTTTGCAGCGCCATTTAGCGGCAAGTTACAGCAAAATGGATAGTGAAAAATATTTCCGTGTTCTAATATTCGCGTGTACCAAATTTCATCGAAATCGGTTGGACGATATTCGCATAGCAAACGGCTAAACGGAATAGAATTCAACGTTGTGCTGCGGCACCAAGTGGCAAGTTAAGGAAAACGGATAGCATAAAAACCTTCTCCATCATAAAAGACTTAGGTGAAACAAATTTCATCGTGCAACGGTGCTCAACGGTGCTGGAGTTTTTCAACCTCATAAACACATACCAACATTCATTTTTATCTATAACCAGTGTTATTATATATACCAGTCTCAAATAAAATCCAGTTTCAAATCTAAGCCTCGCCAAAGTGCCAACATACGCCATTTTGCAAGAGTTTTTTCAGGGAATCATTCGAAGCATTGACTTAGCAGCAATCAATATGGGAAATGGTTCGACCGCCAAAGAGTAGCATGCATTTATTTGAAAATTGGAATCCCTTAATACAGCCGATTTTTTTTTTAATTATCAACTATAATGTGTTTTATTCATCGTTACTCCGATGTACTAAATGAGAAGATTTAAATTTTCTGAAATTTGGCGGAATTCCCCCAACTTAAATCAATGTACTCAATTGGCGAGAATTCTGAAGTTAGATCGCTTGAAATCCCTTAATAACTGCATTATTTCTTCACGGATCATTAAAATTTAACGCTGTATTCTAATAAAACCTTTGCACTTGTTTTCAAAAATCTATTTCCTTAAGCTCTCAATAAATTGCGCCAAGCCGAAAACTGTGCAAACCGCTAGAACTCACTTACTCAAAATCCATATTTCAGCCATTTTATTTTTTCGCCAAACTAAAAAAATTTACACATTAGCCTCGGAAATCTTCAATTCTTATTGTTTTGCGTGTATAGCATTACATTCCTGCTCTGATTTCCCATGCACACGATATTATAATTAAAAAAAAATAACCTTACGAATATAAACTAACAAAAAAAATCATTATTATTCTTTTATTTTTACTTTAAGAATTTAAAACATTTTATTCGGCAAAATCGCCACACATGGCAACCACGATCCTTATTTCACACTTTTTTCACTACAGGGGTTACAATTACGGAAAGATTTTTGCGTGAAGAGCATAAAAAATCTCTTAAATTCCGGGAACGGGTGGACTTTCAAAGTTTTAAAGTGGACTATGATTTATTCTATATTATTTTACATATCTGTGCTAAATTTCAGGCCGATAGGTCCATTTTTGGGATTTGTATCGAATCAATCCACACTTTCAAAGTTTTAAAGTGGACTATGATTTATTCTATATTATTTTACATATCTGTGCTAAATTTCAGGCCGATAGGTCCATTTTTGTGGATTTGTATACGAATCAAATCCACAAACAAACAAACAAACAAACAGAATTTCATTTTTATTTATAAGATATATATGTCTTTTTATTTTCAAACTGCAAAGGTAATAATATGAATTTTTAGCGATATAAATAGAAATGTTTTTCTTCAGAAGTTTAACTTTCTCGTAAGAAATTTGATTTTCCTTTCTCTAAGATTTAAGCTCAGGCGATAAGCCATACCACGAATGGAGACAAATAGAAAATTCGCCAAAAGCCTTCCATTTGATTTAAGGATTCGATGTTTCTTTTTATTCCAGAATACATATAAGTAAAACAAATATTAACTGTTGAAAACGGATTATTTCGCATACGCAGGTTATTGAATATAAGTTTATTAGATTTTTCTGAGGAGGGGAGGAGGATCTGAGGAATTTCGAGGAAAATTCTGAAAAGGGATAAAATACATAAGAATATTCTTTCAAATCAAAAAAACACTGCCATACCTGCATTCAAATACAAAAAATCTCTTTATATCTTTCTAGGAACGAAAAAAAGAGAAAAAGAAAAACGAAGGATCATACCGCGAACATATCGATTATAAAACACTTTCAAAACAATCTTGTACTTCTGTTTAACGCATTGCCCCCACATTCGATCACGGGCCCTGGAACCAGAGACGGGACCCATTTCCCTCCCCCCCACCCTTCCCCCTAGCTATGTGCTTCATTAAAACTAGACTGTTATTTCTTATCCATATTCTTTTTAGAATGTAACTTAACCTGAATATATGGGCAATAATTATGATAACTCTTTTATAAGTCCAAATTATATTTATAAAATTGTGTTACTTCAAAATGACAAGAGTTAACCCTTTAACGCGCAGTGTTCCCGCTCTGGGAACACCAAACTCTGTCATTTTGACTGTTGCCAGTCACGAAGAATAGATTTTATTTCTATAAAAATTGTTGCGGCTGACATAGCTCCACGAGAATCTTTTACTTTTTAGCACGTCATTTCCCGTAAAAAAATTGTCACGATTATTTTTAACAGCACTGACATCTGCTGAAAAATGGAAGAATGCGAGAACAGCTGGATAGATTGCCCAATGCTGAAAAAGGGCAGCCGTTGCCATCGCTCGACTTAACTAACAGCAAGATGGCGGACGATCGAAACGTTCATCGCGTGCCACAGATCTAGAGACCCTTTTTTTGACGCAGCTGGCTGGGCACAGCCAGCTGCGTCAAAAAAAGGGTCTCTAGATCTGTGGCTGTGGCACACGATGAACGTTTCGATCGTCCGCCATCTTAATGGTAGTTAAGTCGAGCGATGGCAACGGCTGCCCTTTTTTCAGCATTGGGAAAGGGTTGCGCCTCAAAGGGTTAAGTGCAACAGTATTCAGTTTCATACTAAACAGCTAAACTTTAGGATTACTAGTAATGGTTACATTTAATTTCTCTTATTTAAAACAAAACCCTATACCTCATAAAATGACAATCCAGTTACTGGGCCCCCTCTAAAGCCCGGCCAGGAGCAATTGCCGCTCCTGTTCCTCTTTTCTCGGAGAACCTGGCAGGAAGAAATGATGGAGATAATACGCACCCAAGTTCACAGAATGCAGTGACAATTTGGCTAAACTTTTATGATAAACTGTTTATCATAAATATTTAAATATGTTATTTAAAATTTTAAACTATAATTAGCTGTAATTTTCTAAAATTTCGTTGGATAAAATATACATTCAAAATGTTTTTTTACTAGTTTGTATAAGTTATAGCAATAAGAATTGGAAACTGCATAGGGCTGGACTAGGACCCCCCTAGGTACAGGCCCTGGACACCCAGCCCCAACTTTGTGGGGTCGATGGTTTAACGTATCGTTAAACAGAAGTTTATATAGTTAACATAGTAAATTAAGGTGCCCGTCTATCTCTAAAATGTAAATTTTGGACAAAAACCCAATTTTCTATTTTTGGATAGTTATCAAATATTTATACCGTAGCTTTCTAAATTAATTTGAATTTTGCTGTTGTCTTGCTCAAAACTTAAGTTACAGAAATTTTAATATTAACCACTTCATAAGGTAAAGCTTAGCAATTATGTTTACTTTCTGCGTTTTCTCAAAATGAGATTTTAAGATTTCCCATTGAAAAAAAAAAAAAAAAAAAAAAAAAAACACCTAACTAAAAAAATTATTACTCTAATGTTATGAAATTTTGGTGAAATAGGGCGACCGCTGATTTATGTGAAATACTGTTAGTAAAAATGTAGATTTAAGGGAAGAACGTCTACAAAGAAGGTAGTGAAATTATTTTCCATTTTTTAGTTATTTGAAATAATGAATTGTGATATATTTTCCATTTTTTAGTTATTTGAAATAATGAATTGTGATATATTTTCATGATTTTTCTGCGCGCAAAATTGATAACAATAAAGTGAGAGATCTAGTTCAGCATTGTCTCTTGATACTTATACGAGAATGAAATAAAATGTGAAGTAGCAATGGCAACATTAAAATCAGAGTGTTTAAAGTTTTCGATTAGAAGTTTTCTGTTTAACGCAGATTGTTAAGTCCAAGAACACTGAACATTACTTTTGCCTTTCTTTAATTGCTGAATTTAGCATTATGTAGTAATTAACATATTTTACTGCAGTGTGGTTATTACAGAGGTCAAACATCTTATTACTGTAGTGTGGTTGTTACTGTGATTACTAATTTACTTGCTGTAACAGTAATGTTGAAAATAAAAAATCAATTGTTCCATGGATTAAAGTAAGACGATATAAGCCATTTTCTAGTCTACAACTTTTTAACCATACTGATTCTCTCTGCAATACCACATGTCGCTGCATCTGAAAAGGGGGGGGGGAGATATAGTGAGCTGAGCATGTGCAGCTCTGAGTAATGCGGAACATTACCCAGCGCAGAAATAAAATGCAAAACAAATACAACAGCATCAAAATGAGAATGTTTTGAAATGTTGGTGTTTTATTTGTAGCACATCCATGCATTTTTATTTTCTGAGTTTTTAAGAACTTTAGAAATCATTTCATTTTTCGTTTAATTGTAACATTCAACGACACAAAAGTGACAACAATGGGCATTTTTGCTGTGTTAACTAAATAGTAACGTTGAAAATGGAAAAGGAATTCTTATTCTTTGACGTTAGTAAGTGCATTAGTAAGTTAGTTAGTGCATTAGTAAGTAAAATTAGTAAGTAAAATGCTAAGAAGCTTTGACAAAAAGAAAAACTGTACTTCGATCCAGATTGTCTGAAATTGGAACATGGATAAAGACAAAAACATATAAACCATTTTTTGAGACTAGAATTTTGCTGAGACAGGCAAATGTATGTATAATAAAAATATTTTTATTATTTATTTATTTATTTTCCATTTGTATTTGCTGGTTTAACCATCTCTGTTACGTGGAAAGAACGGGCATTTCTTCTAGTAAAGATAATAAGTGCCTTAAAGAAAAGCCACTACATTAAAATATCTTTTGAATGACACTGAATCCTTCTGCTAATGAAGAACATTTCAAATGTATGAAAAGTCTAGTAAAAAAAAAACCTTAGAATATTTGGCTACCTTTTGTAAACAGGATAAACAAACAAAATATTTTGTTAAATGCAACAAAATTTTTCATACAACAAAGATTTGATGGTGTTGTTTTAACTAAATAATTGTTGAATGGGCAAAAAAAAAAAAAAAAAAAAAAAAAAAAAAAATAATTAATCAACAAAAAAAAAAATCTTGTTGGATCAACAATATATTGCATTGGAAAAACTAAAACTCTTTTGATATAACAAAGCTTTCACCACAAGAGCTTTCACTAATTTTTTGTTGTTGAATCAATGAAGTATTTTACTAGTGTATGTATTTATAACAACACTACAAGTTTAGGTTATACGTTTTCAGAATTTTACTCTATCACTATATTTAATTTTTGACTTAATTTTTAGAATTCAATTTACACTTTGAGATCTGAGAAGTAAAATTCCGTTCATTGTTCTTTGTTTCTTTAGTACTTCAAAATTCAAGAAGAAAGTTTAGCATGATTTATTTTTGAAACGAAAGATTTTAAAAGTTCTGAGTGAAAGTTCCAATATTTTCTTCAGATATTGGAAAGCACATTAACATCTTTACTGTTTAGGATCGGTCTTCATTTTTAAAATTCCCAACTAAGTAGGAAAAATCTTTTCATCATATTTTTAAAAAAGAGCTTATTTTAAGCTATTGGAAGAAAAAATGTTTTTCTTACGTTATTATTTCATTATATACGATCTTTAGAATGCTCCCATGTCTTCACCACTAGTCATTAAAAGCATAAAGCCACTTTTAATTTAATCTGAAAGTTTAAACTGAAGCCATAAAGTCACTTTAATTTTTCTTTTTGAATGAACTTAAACCGTAAAATGCTTCAATGGTGGATAGAGAAAACTAATTGCGGAGTTTTAAATTTTGACCGTTTACTTTAGTATGTCGAATTCGCACCGTAAACCATATTCATTTAAAATTTATATTGCTTCTTTTTATTTCCGTCAAAAAATATTATTATTGTTATTAATATTTTTGTTGCTGTTTATGTTCTTTTCTTTATTTCGTAATTCGTTTTTTTATTCTCTTCGGCTTCATTTTAAGACTATCTTGAATATTATCGTGAATTTTAGTGCACAAGAACGAAAAGGTTTTTTTCAGCGAATGTTTACATTCTAATGCGACACAATGTAGTGATTACTTTCAGAAATACTTTAGTAAGGTTCCGTTATTTACTTTAAAATTATAATCCCCATAGTTGCAAAAACGAAGCAGCAAAGATGTCACTTTAATATCCATCCCTGTTTCCTTGCACTGTGATTATTATTGTCTTGTACTATTGCCAGCTCTTTTCTTCGTAAGACAAGGCAATCAGAATAGCTACTGTGTTCGAGATAAATTAAATACATAACTTTACTCAAACTTTTCATTATCTTTTTAAGACTGGACTTGTTTTAAAGTTGAATTTTATTACTTGAGAATTTTAATTCAGTTAAAGGTATTATTGTAGACAGAAAGAAGAGTTTAAAATTAATTCTTCCAAAGAATAAAGTTTGCTTTTTATCAGCAGTTGTATTTTATCGACTAAAAAGTAATAAAAACGAAACTTCTAAATCACACAATCATACGAGCTCGGTCTTGACGGGTTATAACGTGTTATCTAGTTTACTTGACTTAATAATACTCAAATTTGCAGTTTTATTAAAAAAAGAAACCTGAGTTAAACGGACTTATTTTGTATTCTTCAGATTTACTACTAATTATGATTTCAGCATGGACGTATGTAAAGAGGGTGGTGTTTAGGGAGTCTGTACACCCCTCTTAGTCTACGGAAAGACGCTAATTATAGAGGCATATCCACCTTTTGTAACCGTGCCTCAAAACAGTATATGGTAAAAATATTTTTAAATTTCATCTACATTTTGAAAATTTTATATTAATTTAATTAATATTAATTTTGTAAACTCTATAATTTAATGATTAATAAAGAAAATTAAAGAAAAAATTTTTAAAGAATTTTTTTTATGTAATTGAATTTTTTTTACAAAATATTTATAGTAAAGTTTACTGTCAGTCACATTTTATAGTAAGAATGACACCCCCCTACGTGAAAGCTATAGCTACGGCAGCGGATTTCAGAAAGAATTACGAAAAATATCGAAGCCATTGGAAAATATTGTTCAGTTTTTATATTAGCAAGGTGAGTGCTGAGTTCACAAGAACGAAGTTTAGAAGAAGCATAGAAATAACCTTGGTGTAACTCAGATGTAAGCGGAGCTCTCAGATAACCATAAAACGAATAAAATGAAGCATAACACTTATGGAAAAGTTATTGGACATTAATACGTCACGTGAATAAGTTGTTTCAAAGAAAAGGTTTCATTAAAAATACATACTTTTTTTATGTTATCGCGAAGGAGAAAGCGATTCTGATTGTTTTACTTTGTTTAACTACCCAAGCAAGATAACTGACATTTAGTTATTTTAAACTAAATCTGAAGATAACAAACACACACAAAAAAAAAAAAAAAAACTGGAGTGACTCCACTCGACTTTCCGAACACTTACGATTAAGATCATTACCAAGCATTTAAATAAATTTTAATCGCTGAATAATTCAAACATATATATCAAACTGAAGCTCAATCGAATGCGCCGTTTAAACGCTAGCGCACTTTCAATAATTCCCCCCTCCCATAGGCCATAATGTAAAAGAAATCTTTATCGTAGCCCTGTATAAAAACTATAAGTTTCATACACATCAAGATCAGTACCGGTCTTACGATAGTGATTTATAACATATATATCCAATTTGAGCTCAATCGAATGTAGCATTTAAACGCTAGCGCACTTTCAAGAATTTCCCCCCATAGGCCATAATGTAAAAGAAATCTTTGTCGTAGCCCTGTATAAAAACTATAAGTCCTATACACATCAAACTCAATTCCGGTCTTACGATGGTGGTTTATAATACGTATACCCAATTTGAGCTCAATCGGCCCAGACAGCACAGCAAACTTGCATCAAACTTATAGTAAGCTTGATTTATCAAGTCAATAAACTTGAATTAAGCTTGAAAATTTCAAGCGTGTAAGCTTAATGCAAGCTTGAATCAAGTGTTCAAGTTTACACTTGCCCAACTTGCATTAAGCTTAACATAGCAAGCTTGAAATAGCAAGCTTAATAAATTTTCCTAAATACACGGGGCGCCCGTCGGCGAACTCGTCCCACAAATTTTATTTTTCCACGCATTTCCCCCCTCTACGCTGAAATTTCAAGCTATTTTAATCTGTTTCCTGCAAGCGTCCGTGGCTGGGATCAAACTCGTGACCTAAGGTTTGAGAAGCGAGCGTCCTAACCCCTCAACCAACCTGACTTGCGCTGATATGACTAAAGTTTGAAGTGACTTTTATGGTTATCACACCGTTTTCTGGCGAGATTGATCAGTGGCCGATGCCGATTTGTTTCTTTTATTTTTCCATGGGATGAATCAAAATTAAAATAATGTTATGTGAGATTTATAGACTCTACTAATAGGGAAAGAAGCATAATATAAATTTAAAAGCAGCACACGTTTTAAAACTTTCAATATCGCGACACTCATGTTGGGCAATATTGGCGAAATTCGAGACAAACGACTGATTTTGAAATTAATTTCGTAGTATAATTGTATTTTATTTTGAAGAATTTCAATATTTGGAAATATAGAATCTTTTTTTTTTTAATTCTATGGCCAAGTACATTTATGACTGATGATAAATTATTTGTTATGTGAATGTGGCTTCCAAATCAAGCAATAATCAAGTTGTATTCAAGCTTGACAGTTCAAATGACTTCTCCAAGCTTTCTGCAAGCTTAAAATGAATTGAACTGTCAAGCTTGTATTAATACGTCAAATTCAAAAAATGTCAAGCTTGATTTAAGCTTATGCTCTGTCTGGGGGGATGTACCGTTTAAACGCTAGCGCACTTTCAAGAATTTCCTCCCATAGGCCATAATGTAAAAGAAATTTTTGTCGTAGCCCTGTAGAAAAACTATAAGTTTCATACACATCAAGATCAATACCGGTCTTACGATGGTGATTTATAGCATATATACCCAATTTCTGCTCAATCGAATGTACCGTTTAAACGCTAGTGAACCTTCAAGAATTTCCCCCCATTTGCCATAATGTAAAAGAAATCTTTGTCGTAGCCCTGTATAAAAACTATAAGTCCTATACACATCAAAATCAATACTGGTATTACGATGGTGGTTTATAATATGTATATCCAATTTGAGCTCAATCGAATGCCCCATTTAGGAGCTATCGTGTTCACTCACTCACTCACTCACTCACTCACTCACTCACCTACTTACCCACTCACCCACTCACTCACTCGCTCACTCACTCACCCACTCACCCACTCACTCACTCACTCACTCACTCACTCACTCACTCACCCACTCACTCACTCACCCAGTCACTCACCCACTCACCCACCCACCAACCTACTCACGCACACACTCACTCACTCACCCACTCGCTCAGCCACCCACTCACTCACCCACCCACCCACTCACGCACTCACCCACTCACTCACCCACCCATTCACTCACTCACTCACTCACCCACTCACTCATACATACATACACACCACATACATACATACATACATACATACATCTCGTAAAAATAGCATAAATGAATTCAGAAGACCTCAAAACGTGTAAATACACCAAAATCTCGAAGTCGAATTTTTTCATGATTACAATACTTTCCTTACATGGTGCATGTTCGGAAAGTAAAAATGCAAGTTTTAATGAATAGTTATACTAATTAGACTTACCTCAGAAACCTTTAACAAACTTAGAAAACGTCGAACAAATTAGTTTTACATGTGATACCCCTCAACGTATTGATAGACGTTATTTGAACTACTCCTCTTCTCGTATAATTAAAAATTTCTCTCTGCTTTGCATTGTCCTGCGTATGTCCTTGACGCATGCATGAATCGACAGCTGAAGGATTTAAAATACCATTCGTTCTGAAATTCAACAAAACGTTTTGTTGAGACAAAAGATCCTTTTGTTAAATCAGTTTGGTTGAATCAAATTTTTGTTAAAGCAACAAAACGAAGTTACCAAACTTCTTAAATATTTTTGTGTCGATATAACAGTCAAATATTTGGGGAAACTTGATAAGAAGTATATGTACGTTTGATGTAGTATAAACATTCATTATTTAATGATATTATTTTTTCTTAATGTGACTGCTATTAAAAAAGCAAAGTGATAAATTAGAAAAGAATATGCATTGGAACTATTCAGTAGGAACTGGTTTTTAAATTGTTTTCTAGATGAATGAGTAATTAAGATTACATGAAATTTGTTTTAACATGACTTCAATGAACTGATTTTATTCATATCCGAATAACATTAGTATTTTATTGTAAAATTAT
Organism: Cheiracanthium punctorium; assembly: GCA_038373885.1. Classification (NCBI taxonomy): domain Eukaryota; kingdom Metazoa; phylum Arthropoda; class Arachnida; order Araneae; family Cheiracanthiidae; genus Cheiracanthium; species Cheiracanthium punctorium. The sequence continues at coordinate 218,083 of JAWZYV010011582.1, forward strand.
TAAAGGACGAAAAATTCCTTCTTATGACTTTCTGTAAAATTGGGACATGAAAGTGGTAAAAAAAGCACTTTTCCAATATGTATTGCAAGGAAGATAGCTGTCCGAATACATCCCACCCCGAAATTTTCGGATTAGCAGAAGATTTATGCCGCGCAAATATTCCGTATATTTATTTCTTATGTTCTCCGAAAACTTTTCCTGACTACGCCCCTGTGTATGACATAATTACATCTATTTTTAATGTATGTACGAGCGCTTGCAACTTATCACCCCCCCTAAAAAAAAAAAAAAAAGCGTTTGAGGAATTAATTTAGCTTGCAAAAAGACAATACGTTGAATCACCAGTTTTTGAAATAATGGCTTTAGTTGTAATATCCCGAGAATGCATCAATTAAGTGAATGAGCCTAGCCATTTGAAGAGCAGAAAAAAAATGATTTCTTAACGCTCAAAATTTCAAATATTTTTTAAAAAAATAAAGAAAAAATCTAATACCGATGTAAACGGTGCACTTACGGTATATTTTATTTTAATTTAAAGCTGAGAAATTGAGATTTTGTAAAATGTTTTTTCCCATTTCTTTCCCATTTTATTTATTTTTGTAAAATCAGGAAAATATAAACATTGGATGCAGGACTATCTAATGGTGAATAATCTCTTCGTCCCCCTATTGCGTGCCACAATACTTTTAATCTTGGAGCCCATAATATAAACGAACAGAATAAGAAATCTGCTGTCTACAGCTGTGTATCTGTGAATTATTACACCTCGAAGATTTCCACAGTAATTACTGCATGCATTATATAATGCATGAAAGTTAAGTTATTCAACTATTGTTTAGGAGATTAATGAAAGTTCCAAGTACAATGAAATGTTTTATGATGCTATTAAAACTTTGACAAAAGGCAAATCAAAAAGTTCTGTAGAGTCTACTTTTAGTGCAAAATAGTTTCATTGAATAAGTATGTTTATAAACAAAATGTTTTAAACTACATAAAAATACACCTTAAAATAACGCACTATAATGAACTAACTAACGTACAAAATGTTAAGAAAAGTTCTGCATGAGGTCACGTCTTAGGGTTGCCGACAGCTATAAAACATGCTAGATCATCTTTTTTTAACCTTTATTTAAAAATATATTTGTTAAGAGCATGTCTGATTGGCCTTGGAACTAGGGTTACTATAAGTTAAACCTTTCTAAGGCCGTTATATAAGTACTTGCCACCAAGTTCATCCTTTTTTTTTTAAATACCCGTTAAAATTTCACCATTTTTCATTTGTTAAAGAAAAATAATAATTTATCCTTTGACCGCTAAATGAGGTTCTAAGTCGGAGGTAGCCAACAAGTCGATCGTGAAGCCAATTTTGATCGCCCAATCCCGATGCCTTAACTTAAAAACCGATTAGATTATAGTATGATAAATAACAGCAATAATTTATGACCCTAGTTAGGGTGACAGAAAGGGCGTTCTATTTGCACCGCACTAGACAGGGACTGTAATTCGGGCTGGGAGATAACGCTGTTTACTTTCTATTTAAAGTTGTGATTTATTTTCGTGTCTATTAAGATTATTTATTTATTTATTCAGAGGACAAAGTGGGCGGAATGTTTAAACAATTATTTATTTTGGCACATCATTAAAAGATCTCGTTGCACAAAGATGCACCGTGCTTTGTCTTACTTCTTAAAATATACCTATTTGAGTGATTCCACGGTAACTGCGACATTTAAAAAAAATCGCATTTTAAACTGTCGTAATAATAAAAAATGCATTTATTTTCTTTCAAAAAAAATTCTACAAATTGTTTCCTTTTTTTCAATAAATCATTAAAAATCTTATAACTAATTAATTTATTGAAATATTAATTAAAATTGCTTGGTAACTTATGCTACCAAAAAGAAAAAAAAAAGACATTGACTTTTCTGCCCATACTTTAGAGTTCTATTTCCGTTTCTAAACTCTACTTCTTAAGTGCTATAATCTTTATGAGAGTTTGTATGTACCTTTCGTATCACAAAACATCAATTAGTTTTGTATATAAAATTGGTTATTGAATTAAAATATTGTAAGTGTATGGTAACTCATGCTACAACGTAGATGTCTGACTTTGAAGTGTTGCCATTTTGATAAAAAGAAACTTTACAGAAAATAAGCCGTTGGCAACACAACTTCAACAATTTGGAATAATTTGTCTCAATTTGTTAAAAAATAAAAAGATTGTTTTTGATGGTCATGTCAATGTTCATATGGAATTGACCAGTAAAGATTATTTTGTTCTACTTATCAGTAATAGATACCGCAGTGCAGATTTACATCGCGCATAATGTTGCTAGATTGCAGTACTTACTCATCTTGCCTTACTTCCAATTCCTAAAAAAAAAATATATATATATATATTATAATTCGCTAATACGTACACAAATTTAGCATTCCGAATCATCTAAAAGAATTGTTGGGCATGATTTCTTTGAGAAAACGGAATTTAAGGGTTGATATATTCAAAGCCTTTAAAAAATTGTTAAATGATTTGGAAGACCACTTTTAAATTAGTTTCAAAACAAGGAAAGACGCAGCTGAACGATAGGTCACATAAATGGATTTGAAGCCCCGTGTCAGAATGAAGATGAACTCACAACTATTTTCACATATAATAGCATGATTCACCAGCAAGTAATGGCCTGTAAAAGGCTGAACGAACACAAAATGATAATAGAGATAAAAGTTTGTCAAATTCAGGGAAGTTACCTTAAAAAGCGACTCTTCCAACTGTAACTGAATGAAGAACAACCTGACAACCTACATATGGATGTAAGACGGTTAAACAGGGGTAAGATTTGCAACGATTTCGTGATTCATGGCCTGAAATAATAGATCTTCTTCGCAAGCAAGATGGGAAACGTGAAAACTTAAACCATGAAACTTAGTACAGTGACTTACCATTTTTTACCAATTTTACCCACTTAAGTCACTTAAATTTACAAGTAAAAACAAAGTTACAGTTGATGTGGCCAGTTGCATAAATGGATGTAAACCAAAATTTATTTTGCTAATAGAAGATCTACAATAAAATAATCTGAATCATTTTGCCAAATATGATGGACAAGAAATATAAAAATATGAACTAAAAGATCTGCAAACACGTCTCAGAAGTTAAACAAAATATAAAAATATGAACTAAAAGATCTACAAAAACGTCGCAGAAGTTAAACAAGTTTTTGAAGATTTTAAGTAAAATTCCAAGATTTTGAAAAATTAGGCTATCGTCGAATTTACATATTTTTCTTTTGAAAAAGATTTATATGTGAATAGGATTAACCAAACAATTTCAGACATATTTCTTACTGAGCAAAAAGTATCATAAAATTTATCCTCAGTTTTACAAATTGTGATTTAATATTACAAGTAAAAAAATCTGAAGATGTCTGGAAATACGCCAACTGATAAAAACGTCTTAGTATCATTAAACGTAGCATAAATGTATTCTGTGAAATGGCATTTTCATACTTTAGTCAACGAAACGAAGTCTAAACAACGTTCTCCCCATACTGATCCCCATACTAGACTCATTATTATCTGAAGTCAGAATACGCATCTAGTTATGCATTCAGGGGTAGATACACATAAACTCAGTCTTCCCATTATCGTTAAGGTAATAAAATAAAATCTGAATATGTCTTTATGTGTAGCTGATTTAAACTAATATTGTCAATAATTACTCACAATGATAAAATTCCCCTGCTCGTCACTTTTTCAGACCCTTAAATAATTATGTAGTTTTTCACGGAGGTAGGCGTGTATGTTTGAACATATATTTTTCTTATCTACCCATAGCTCACGAGACCATTACTTTTACGAGAATGAACATCGAAATGAAACACAATGTATAAAAATAGGGATAGAATGTATTTCACATCGCTCCCTCCCCACTTGGACTATGTCCATGACAATATCGCTTAAGATAAAAATATCTTAATTTACGGAAAAGCTGAACACCCTATTTCTAAGGCATATCAGAGAAAATCACATGTGTGAATAACTTGTGGTGCCTCAAAATGCGTCTATTCATGTTTTTTAATTTTCATGGAAAATAATATTGTAATTTCTGTTATCTGTGAATAAAAGTTTTTTATATACAGTTCCTATTGCAGTTTGTAGTGTTTACAAAATATATTTTTATAAATGTAAAAGAAATTGAAAAACACCGTTTCATACTTTTTATTAGCTACAAAATGAGTGGTGGTAAGTATACTTACCATACCCGAAAAACATTGAAAATTAAGACAATTTTATTTGATGAGCTAAATACATTTCTTTTCTTAAATAGATCTGAATCTCAAAAATACTTTAACATACCATTACTAGAAAAAAATGGCGCATTAAAAGATTAAGACTAGAACCCGCATTTTTGCTTTTTAACTTGACTTTTAATATACTAAAAGTTATTAAAAGGGTCTCATTATCAAAGAGTTCTGCATGATTTACCATGCAAAACTTTACCTTTAGAGTTCGTAAAAAGAACTGAAAAGGGAATATAAAAATTGCTATAAAAAATCATGAAATGGAAAGTTGTTCTTCTATTTAAGACTAGAATAATTTCTTTCTTCAATTTCGTTGAACTATTAGTGGGACCTGAAAGTAATGAATGTTTTTTCGTATGTGAGTGGTTCCGAACTCTCACCACACCAATAAATCGTCGCAGAATTTAGCATTTTACTATCATTGAACAAATATGGCTGCATATTATTTTGAAATTTGTCTCTAAACTGTATGCTTTCTTATTTCTGACTATAACAATAAAAAGGAAAGAGAAATGACATAAAAATTCCATATTGAGTAGTTTCCTGAATGAATATACCTTCTTAACATTAAAAGTTTTATTGAATTCTGTGTTTCATCGATTTCTTCAATGTATCTGGAATTGTAATGTTTGCCAAAAGAGTTCTATAAATTTTACCAAACAATCTGGCAATTCGTTTCAGAAAATTAATTTTGAACTGTGTCTTGAATATTTACTTGAAGTCCATGCTAATGATCTGTTTACATCAATTGAAAACAGACTTCTCTGATTCAATCTTAGTACATTCTTTTGTTTCACATTTCTAAAAGTGAGGACATTAAATCAGGATGTTTCGAGTGATGCTAATTGAAAGAATTTTGGTGCTGTTCAAATTAAAGTACACGTTATATTAAATAATTGTTCTAACAAAATTAAATATACAGTGGTGCCTGAAATTAAAGTTACGAATTTCGATACTTCCGATATTATGGAAGCTACTTCCATAAACCATGCATGGTTATATGGAAGAAGAGAGTATTCCCGTATAATGTGGCCAGCGAGATATCCAGACATCAGTCCCATAGAGCACTTGTAGAACGGTCTTGAAAGAGCCATTGCATATCTACAACCCCTTTCAAGGACCTTTCATGCGTTAAAACTGGTGCATTTGGAAGGCTTTGAAAAAATCGTTGATCAATAGCCTCATTAGCAGAATGAGAGCTCAATGTGACTCTTGGCCAAATATCTTATCAGAAGAAGCATTAAACAGTAATGAAATATCTTATTTTGACGAATGTTGCTCTCATTTGCATGTAAGTCTACATTATATCTAAATGACAATACATGTTCTGCAAATATTTTTGTAAGTATTATTATACCGAATTCTTATGCATTAAGCTCAGTTTTAGCCGAAAAATCTAATTTTTCAAGTTTGTGACCTTAATTTTTGGACACGGACCCCCCCCCCCCCACACACACACACACGTGTGTGTATAGCAAAAGTAAATTAAACTAATAACTAAAACATACCAAGAAACACCCAAGAAACAGTAAGACAGTGGGCCTATCACATGACTGAAATCAAAATTATAAAAAATAAGATTTATTGAATGAAAAACGAAACTATGATTTTTAATTAACATAGCAAGAAAAGGTGAAATTAAAAACAGAAAATATATTTTATCGTTTTGAGCTATTGTGCAAGAAAAAGTTATGCTTCTAAAACTTCATTATAATCTTATTGATAGAGGGTGTGTCATAATTAAGAAAATATATTCCTGAAACCAAGCACTTAAAAAAAAAGACAGAGAGAGAAAGAAAAAAAAGAAAGAAAGAAAGAAAGAAATCCTTAAGTCTATTTTTATCAAGTTTGAAATGTGCTGAAAGTGCACTAAATTTTATATTTCTATGTGCAAGACGTTTTAAATTTTATTCCGTGTTTTAGAATCAACAAGGTATAGGCAAGGCCTTAGGCTGAACTTACTGTTCTTGTTAAAAAGAAGGATGGATCAGCTTGATTCTGTGTTCACTACCAAAAGAATAAATTACGAAATTATTGAATGAAATTACGAAAACGGAGAGTTACCTCCAAACGCGAATTGATGACATCCCGGATGCTTAGAACATAAACCAATGATTCTCTACACTGAATTTGAAAAGCGGATATTGACAAGTCGAGATCCGACCTGAAAATAGCGAGAAAGAAGACAGCCTTCAACACTGGACAAAATAATATCTTATGGACTTTGTAACGTTCCTGCTACACTTTAAAGGCTAATAAAGATGGTATTACGTGGACATTTATCTGTAGTGTATCTAGATGACATTATAATATTAGGGAAAATCTGTGAGAATGTTTAAATAATATTCGTAAAGAATCCCAGACACTGCAAAAAGCTAACTTTAAGCTAAACTCAAAGAAATACAAGAACTTGTGTGAGGAAGTTGCTAATCTTGGACGCATTATTTCGACAAAAGAAATTAAAATTGATCTTTAAAAAATCTGAAGTGGACACCACATAACTTCGTTGTACGCGTATTAAATCATAAATATTTTCGATGCACTTCACCTAAACGGATTTTCTTTGAAAAAAAAAATACTCCAATAATACTAAGGTTTAGCGATTTCTAGATAAATACATGAGATCTTGCCAAGATGGGTTCAGTTTGAAAGATTTGTTTCCGTCACTTAATAGGGCGATATTCCGTCAAAAGCCGACAAGCATGAGATAGCGAGATTTTGGTCACAGCCGAAATAGTGATTCATCACATACTTTTAATGAATTGAAGGTATCCATAGACCTTGACCTTAATGTATTTAGACTTTTGAGTGACCCTGTGTAAATATATTACTCAGTCGATTGCAATAAAAAAAAGAGATGCACAGTGAAATGTTACAATAGTGCTTAATAGAGTAAATACAAAATTTCCAGATTGTACGGTTATAAGATTTAGAGTTATGCGAAATACGTAATAATTTTTTGCGATAAATTTGGCAATATTTTGGCAAAACTCGCCAAGGTCGATGATAAATGCGAAATTTTGTGCACGGACCAAACAATGACTGACTACAGGCATAATATATCGAAGATCTCCTTAGTCATTAATGTATTGAAATTCTTTTGGGTGGTCCTGTAAATTAACTCTCCAGTGGACTGGAACCAAAAATCCAGGTACACATTGCACAACTAAATGTTATAACAATCTTACGTATAAAATTTCATCAATCTACCATTAATAGTTTTTGAGATTTTCGAGTTACATCCATAAATACATACGTATATCAAAGTTGCCAAACTTGGCGACATTTGGCGAAATTTTTTAGCGAGGCACATGAATGTCGTCGGACCATTATGTAACTATATATGGTAGGACGATGTCTATAAAACTGTCATTGACCGTAATGTGCTGGAATTTTTTTGAGTGTTCCTGTAGGAGAACTATAAATGATAAAGACACTGTTTTCAATGGAGAGATTAATTTTGTAATCTTTAACAACATCTATCACGTTTGATTCGTTTGAAATCGCCTAATATCTCTAAAGTACGCTTTAATGAATTTGTGCCCATAGAGCGTAATGTATGGGGAATCTTCTGGGTAGCCCTACAAATAAACTATTCAGGTACGTATGTACAGATGTCAGCGAAAAACTGGTCAAAATGGATTTTTACATGCAATATATATGAACATACATACATGCATAAGATGAGATGTCCCGCAAAAACTCTTAATAGTAAATTTAAAGATCGTCAGAATCTGGATACTGAAATTTTTCGAGATCACATTACTTCCTCTTTTTCGTACAAGGAAGTAATTAAGGTAGTTAAAATAAATAAATTATTTTTTATTTATTTTATCGTTTAACACCAGTATTTTGATTATTCTTTCTGTAATTTAGGTAGCTGTTGATCAACTTTTTCAGGGACAATGCATGATCTCATTTGTTTTTCTTGGACTTCGTACCTATTGTCATCGATTATAAAGTTCGTTAAACCATTCGTTAAACCATGATTTGGTGCTTCAAATGATCAAGGAGCCAAATCATGGTTCAATGTTTCTCCATCAAAATGTTGCAGCTAATTTAGCTCCAATGTATGGTGAAAATTTGAACTACTTCTGTTAACAATGTACATAAACTTACTCAAGTTAAATCAACTATTAATTGGACAGAAAATTGCTACGAATCATTCAACTGTTCAAAGCAGGCTTTGACAACTTGTCCTGTTTTGACACATCCAAATGCTGACACTAGTGGTACGAAATTTGTTAAGTGTGTGCGCAATAAAAGCAGTTCAACAAGCTGGAAAACTGAAAATAACGCTTCATTTAACAAATACTCTGTAAACCGTATCACGGAAATGCACAGTTTGCACATTTAGCAAGCAAGCAGACAGCGAATAGCGCTTACCGTCTGACAGCTGATCATCCCGTAATGTGAACAATATCTACTTCAACGAGGCCCTTGAACGCTCGTTCGCTCTCTGTTTATACTTTTCCAGGTAGGATGTGATGCTCGATAAAATTCGCCCGAAGGTTCCCAGTAATTCCGTTCCTAATAGAGACAGAAACGAAATTCCAGCATATTCGAGAACCTTCATTATATCACGAAAGTGGGCAAATTTGTGACAGTCTTGGAATGATCTCCAAGATTGTCGCAAGGTCAAGGGACATAGATTTCACCTTTCCTGTTAGCAAGTAAGCACGTTTGTAAATCTCCTCTACCAACCGTAATATGGCAGGTATGCGACGTCACAATTTTGTAACAATATAGGATTTAATGTTCGAAAATGGGTAGCGTTGAACGAAACATGTTACACGTGTACATTCTCTAAGCAAACAATCACTTTAAAACACGTTGACTAACTGTCTACTGTAAACCGAAACGCTTTCGAAAGCAACCGAGTTCACAAATATTAGCGGAGCATTACAAATTAAAGTTAAAAAGTTGAATCAAAGAAAGCCTTGAAAGTTGAATGGGAGTAAATATGAAGAAAAGAATTCTTTTAATGTAGGAGGAAAGTTTTGGTTAGCTTGTTTGAATGTAATGGTATTTACCGGAAACATTCCGCAATATCCGTAGTTTTAAGAAAGGGCTCTTAAGAAGGTGTATGAAAACAGTAAAGTGTATCGTGAGTAACATGGTTATATTATCAAAGCGAATCTTTCTGTCTTCTTTCCAGTGGCTCAATTAAACGGTTCTAATGCCAAGCCGTTTACTCTGTTCCTTCTTGAATTGGAACGTTAAGGGGGTTTTGCGAATTGGCTGAATGAGGTTAGAACAGGTCCAAAAAGTTGACAGAGCAATCGCTAACACTTGACTAAGAAATAATTGAAAGCTAACCACCGACTAGCTTCTAACAAGTGAGGAAGAGTAGAACTCATCCGTAGAACAATTTTGACGCATATAGCATCAACAGTATCAGAACAATCAACAGCTTCCAACGCATCTACACACAACATTTCCCAAAGTAACTACAAATGGGTTATACGGGTGCGTGCGTTGGCCATGTTTGCACGTGACTTTCCTTTCTCCTTTCCTTTTCATTTTAGTTGTACTTATTTTATTAGATTTATGTTTCCCTCTCACTTTTTCTGTCTGTCTCTTTGGTCTTCCTCCCTTAATTTTCTACCTTTAGGTTGCCAGAACAATTGAGACAGCCACTTGTGGTAAAAGTCTCGATATTTGTGTATTGTGTTGTTCCTTACTGGAATAATAGAGGCATAAGCAGGCTTCATTTGCCTCAGCAAAAACTTCAAAAACTCACAAAAACGAAAAACGAAAATGCAAATGGCATTCAGTAGACGATTTTACAGTATAAACACAGTAGAGTAATCGAGCTGGTCCTACAAATTATCCAACAAGGTGCACCTTACTAACCAATGGAATATCCTTTTTAAACGATCATCAGTGGAGTACATTTTTATTGTTTCGCACACTGGCAGATATCTATATCATAACCTTACACTGAACCAAGCTAACTTCTCAACAGATTCTGTAAGACTGAGCTGAACTGCTGATTGACTATGATTATTATGTGCGAGACAAACTGCTCTTTATAAAAGTTTTTATCAACTATTCTAGTATGTTTTATTATGCATCAGTATGTATTTCAAACTAAACATTTTCTGTTACAGAAACTTTCCAGAAATTACTCGATAATATTATCTGTAGGAAAAAAATTCTAATGAGGACATGCCTAGAATTTCCCTAAAATTTTACCATTTGACGACTGTAACCAAATTTAATACCAATCAAAAGTCCCTAAAACATAATTCACCATCTAATTAAAATATTTTAAGCAACGAAACGAAATTTTAACATTTCCCCAAGATGAGAGTTTAATTAAGACTTCATCAAAGCATAAAGAAATAGACCATCCTTCATCTTCGTAACGTTGTTCATCAGTAGTGCATGAAACATGTATTTTTAAAACTATGCGAGCAGAATCACGTGTCTGATACTGATGAAATTCATTAAAACGCTATTCAGATAATTATATATTCGTTTTATTTTAACCCTTTGAAGCGCAACCTTTTCCCAATGCTGAAAAAATGGCAGCCGTTGTCATCGTTCTATTTAACTATCAGCAAGATGGTGGTCCATCGAATCGTTCATCGCTTGCAGACGATTCTAGAGATCTAGAGACCATTCACAGATCTAGACGGACTGGCTGTGCGCGCACGGACAGCCTTTGTCTGTAGATCTGGGATCTCTAGATTTGTGGCACGCGATGAACGATTCGATGGACCGCCATTTTGCTGGTAGTTAAATCGAGCGATGGCAACGACTGCCATTTTTTTCAGCATTGGCCAGTATATCCAGTTGTCCTTCTATATCAATGTATTTCCATCGTATTCTCCATTTTTCAGCAGATGCCAGAGCTGATAAAAATAATCCTGACAATTTTACAAATAATGGACCATTTTTAAGGGAAATGATGTGCTAAAAAGTAAAGGATTCTTGTGTAACTATGTCACCTTGAAGTTTTCTTATAGAAATCAAATTTATTCTTCGTAACTGACAACAGACAAAACGTCAGAGTTTTGTGCCCTCGCGGCCAGGACACCGCGAATTAAATGGTTAATCATGGAAAGGTAGTACTTGTAAAACTTGTGTAATAACTATCTTTTTTGTCTGTGAAACTGTGAAGAAGTAAAACTAAAACGATAATTTCCGTCCAATTACTGAAACTTTTTGAGTCCAAAAGCACAATATTAATATTTAAAAAAATATATCATAGCTGATCTTCACGCATTTTCCCGTTCAGTCCTGAATCATCTAAATATTTTTCCGATTTTGCACTTAATTTATATTTAGCAATTTAAGAATTCCCTCTGAGTCATTTGCGCCAGTTTCAAAAACTATTAATCGAATAATTCAGTGCCTATGATACAGTGTCATTTACACACGTGCAGCCTTTTGTGAATGACTTTTTAAAGGCATGACTTCATTTTTCTCATTAGACTTTTTGTATAAAGGTCAAGATAAGAAGTTGTTTTTTTCTATTTCTTTATATAGCCCCTTATGGTATGAAAAGGGACTGCATGTCATTAGAGAACTTTTTCTAATTGGAAGTATAGTGCTAAAGTCAATATTTAAAAAGGTGCTGCTCTATCAGACAGTTTGAAACATCCGGCATATATATATAAGAAACTATTTTGCTTATTTTTCTATATATTTGTATAGAATTTTTATGAAAAGTTTCCATAATCGAATAACTCTAATGACCTGTCTATCTCGAAAATTTAAATGTCACTAAAATTCTGAATTCTTATCTTTAGAAACATGCGTTCTCTTACAACTCTAATCCACACCTACCCCAGACGCAAATTTGCATATGAATGTTCTTGTAAGTCAGTCAGATTTACGGCTCAGTGAAATAAACGTGCAACGAGTTTCTATACTTTCGCTTCCCAATTTTCTGCTTGCTTTTACATTTTTGTTAGTTATTCTGGGAGTTTTGTGCAGTGCACATCGCAGCAGGAATTATGAAACTGCTTGCTCTACGCTGTCAAATAACGCAGAATTGTTTAACTGTGGTTTTAATACTCAGCAGTGTCAACTATTATTAATTCATATTAATATTTCATAAACATCAAACTAAATTTCGATTTCACATTGCTGTAACAGTAAGAGAAACGTGCATAATTGCCCATTGTAGCAACTATAATAGGGTGATGAATTAACCTGTATGTTCAAGGGCTGTAGTGACCCAGTGAGTAGATGTTAATTCACAGTCGCGTCGCTTTTGATGTTAGCGCATAGGTAACGCATATAATAAGCTATAAAGTGAATACTGTGAAGCTTAATAAAATGACCATCTTGGTAAAGAGACTTGTGTTTAGTGATCACTTCTGTAAAGTTTCACTTTATAACCACCGTTTTTTTCCAAATTTGTGGTGTTCTGAAGTTAGTCACATTAGACGAATTCCAATGTTTTTATAGGTTAGGTTCATTCATGACAGACGATAATAAAAATATAAAAACTTTTACTTATATCTGAAATAATTTTAAGCAGAGTCCGAGCTTTTTAGTTCATGCCTGAAAGTCAAAAATTGTACAGTTGAAGGTTATTCGTGTTTTGAATTATGTAAGTTGGGACTTCAGGAAAAAGACTTAAAAGTACGTGTAGAGTGTTTATTCAGTCAATAATAATGATAGATGAAGATACATACAAATGATGATGGTGGCACAGAACTGCACGAATAACTATCAAAAATATCTGGATACAGCGGCTCGGATCCCTGATCCGGCGCCGACGATTTGGGACATCATGAGTGAGCTACGGGGCTCATTGGTAGATTCGAACGCTACACACATTCACTGCGGTATTAACGGGAGTAGAAGCCCTGGAAAGTAATTTGTGATGCTCTTTTTATATCTGCCAGTTAGCGCGGACTGCGAAAGAAATTTGCATAAAAAAAGTTCTCATTTTAAGCAAAACAGAACAACGCGATCTATCGGCAGAAATATAAACTCTTATTACGGCAGTAAGGAAATACTTGTATGTTTATGCCGATATTTTTCAACATTAACGAGCTGACGTTTCCACTTAGAAAACTTTTAAAGTAAGTTTACAAAAATTAGTTTCTTACAGTTTAGCAAATTTAGAAATAAAAAGGTCATTGAAATAAAAGGTAAGTGAAAAAATAGTGTTTTTCCCTAACAATTCACTTCCCTTGTCTTTTGTATCTTTTAAAAACATTGCTGTTTTAAGGATATTTGAAAACATACAAATACATTGGAAATGCCTAATTTATTCTTTAACTAGCCACCTCCGGTGACCAGTTGGTTCGCCATCTTAATAAATCTTGTTCGGAGAGACTCCTGTTCTTCACCGGCTTCCTTGGCACTCAAATCTCTCAGATTCTGAATGGAATTTAAAATTCAAATGGTTACAAACAGGGACGGCCCTACGGTAAGTGTCGTCCCTGCTAATGTAAAAAAGACGCCCCCTTTTATGCTACTTAGTTTTTGAGTTCGAAATGACGCCCCCTTCGAAGCCGGCGCCCAGATGCGTTGCTTACTGTGTCGGGCCGCCCCTGATTACAAAAATAAGATGGTTAAATGATAAAAACCTGCAAAAAGGAACAAATTATTTTCGTCTTATATTAATTCTGAAGAGCTTCTGGATGAATTGGCCTTTATCAAAGATGGAAAGGAAAAAAAAAAAAAAAAAAAAGAAAATCTGAAACATTTTCAGATTTTAAATACGCACTAAAGCGCTATGTATTAAAAGCGTATAATAATCCATGGGTCTTCCCTATTTTCTTTCCTTATTCCATTAAGTTGGAAAGTATATCATTATTCATGAGTGTGATTAAACACAACTAAAATTGATATTTCTGTCCTTTTTCTGGATGTAATACATTAGAAATATATGGGAAAAGCTGTGCAGAAAAATGCACAATTCGAACTGAAATAAAGTTTAAAAACTCATTCAGTTGTATTCATAATTCAAGTAGCAGAAGCAGACGACAAATAGCGCTTGGCGCTAGAATCACATCGCCTCAAAATCGTATATCAACCATTTTATTTGTTGTCAAATTAAAAGGTTGCACGTTTTAGTCTCGGAAAATTTCCAAATCATATTTTTCTTTTGAGTATAAAACATTTCATTCCTGCTCTGATTTCACATGCACACGATGTTTTAATTAAAAAATAACCTTACAAATAATGTAAACAAAAAAAATCGTTATTCTTTTATTTTTACTTCAAGAATCTGAATAATTTAATAAACTCGCCAAGCATGGCAACCTAGATAGCTAAACTCTCCTTCTTTCCACTGCAGGGTTACAATTGCGAAATGGCGGAAACAAAAATTATCATTTTGCGACACGTTTTTTATCGATATCTCTTAAAATAATTCGAATTTCGAAAAAAATCGCTTCGAGGTGTGTCGAGACCCGTCTTGGAGAATTACCCGTCGTACAAAATTTGGTAGGTTTACGATCACCCGTTTCGGAGCTACGCGAGACACAGACAGACAGACAGACAAACGGACAGTTTACAGATTGCTTTATTTATATAGATGAAACCAAAATTGATTATCCAAAGCAAATTAATTAAACATTTGGCCACTCTATGAAAATAACTCATTTATATAACATAATGAGTATGTTATATAAATTCGATAATATGCTAGCACTGCTCATTTTTCTAGCAAGAATAAAATTGCGCATTTCAATCTAAGCGAAAAAGAATAAAATCTTGAAAAGTAAAAGAATAAAACGAAAAACAACATTAGTTAAAAAATTATAATGTAATTTTATGAAGAGACAATGTAAATTATTTGAGCCTCTGGAAGTTTGGTACACAGATTTTTAATTTCTGTTTGTTTTCACTTTCTTTTGTTTCGCATTTTTTCTTTTCTCTCTTCTTTTTCACTACTACCTTTTCAATAGTAATAATTTATTCTTCCATGACTTGCGCTCTTATTTTTTATTTATTTTACTTTTTTTGAGCTCTAGACTTTTCAATAGCTTATAAACAAAAAGCTGGCCATTTCAGGGAAATAACAGTTAACTCAAATGTATAGATGTTGATTATACAGCATTTCTTCATTTATATATGAGATAGTTTGTTTTTCAAAGACTTTAATGGATGGGGAATTTCTAAGCCACCTTTTAGCACCTCACAAAGAAATTAGTATTATTTCGAATTCTTAACTATTGACATTCTTTCAGTCTTTTCATGATGGACATTTCCCGATCAGCATCTGAATATATCTTGCAATCGCTGATAAATACAGTCAGGCGTATTTTGAAAAATAAATCAAAATCCTTAATACATCACACATTAATACCATTTATTAACGTTAGTTTAAGTGCATTGATATAATAATATATTTAAC
Source organism: Cheiracanthium punctorium (assembly GCA_038373885.1). Lineage (NCBI taxonomy): Eukaryota > Metazoa > Arthropoda > Arachnida > Araneae > Cheiracanthiidae > Cheiracanthium > Cheiracanthium punctorium. The sequence continues at coordinate 233,716 of JAWZYV010011582.1, forward strand.
ACAAACATTTTGTTGATTATCAGGATTTCACAGTAAAAGTTTCTATAATAGGGGGGTCACAGTGGTAGAATTTTCGCTTGTTTTATAATAATTTCTTCCCTTCAAATTAAAAATAGAGATAAAATACGTAACAATATTTTGACAAATTTTATATTTTGTTCTAATATTTTTTCAGAATTTATCCTTATTTTATTCTTTGAAAAAATAAAGAGTTTTCTAAAGGTTTTTCAGTTGTCCAATTGCAGCCCTTTGCGGAGAACAGTGTGACATGGTTTGTGGGACAGTGAATTAGGCACATAACAAAATCAGCTATATTATGACGAAACGTTATTATTATTATCATTAAATACAGGTTGCGATATAAAAACACAAAATATGAAAGCAGTTTTCAAATGAGAAGACTAAAAAATAGTTATAAAGATGACACAAATTTAAGAGATGAAAAATAATCTTTAATGAATTGAAAATAATAAAGTAGGATAACAAAATGCTTCAAGAGTTCCATCTCCATTTCATAATGGAATCAGATCGGAAGTCTACTGGAAATGATAATTGTGTCATTGTAGTTTTGTCCCATCACATGCCATTGGTTTACACACAGGGGCAATGTCGCACAGTTTGCCAATCTACAAGTCCCACTGTACCCCTGAAGAAATACTTTTAAATCCAAATTCCAAAGTTGTACATAATTCATGAATATAAAAATAACATCGTTAAGAAATTTTAAGCTTTAAATTAATGCAATGATATTGATTATTGGATAATAATTTACTGCTTAAATCCAAAAAGGAAAACTTCTTCGATTTTTTCCCACCAATGATAGTAAACAAAGACTTGCAACTTCCCTGCAAGATGAAATGAGGCAGTGACTAGTTTCTACAGTGTTGCAATTCAAGTTAACTAAATTATGGCAATATTTAATATGGCAAATTTCTAATTCTTGAAGAAGTCCTGTGTTTGGGCATACCGAGCAGCTGTCGATCTAAAGGTCTGGAGTTTTGCTCCGTATCTCATGATCTAGCATGAATTCACGTTAAAATTCCTTTAACCCTTTAACGCGCAGTGTTCCTACTATGGGAACACTAAATTTTGACGTTTTGACTGTTGCCAGTCACGAAGAATAGATTTGATTTCTATAAAAATAGTTGCGAGTGACAGAGCTCCACGAGAATCCTTTACTTTTTAGCACGTCATTTCCCGTAAAAAAATTGTCACGATTATTTTTAACAGTACTGACCTCTGCTGAAAAATGGAAGAATCCGAGAACAGCTGGATAGATTGCCCAATGCTGAAAAACGGGCAACCGTTGCCGGCAACCGTCTTTGAAATACTACAGCAGAGTCACTGATGCTTTATCATGCATGTAGGGCATGCCAGTGGCTCAAACTAAAGACTAGTAAAAAATTATCTTTTACCTTGCATTTATTCTGAGTGATGACTATTTACAAAATGATGAAAATGCAAAAATAGTAGACATTTCAAACTTTCAAAAGGAGTCACCATCTCACATTAATCTTCCGAATCAGTAGATTCATTCTGTAGAAAAGTAGCACATCGAAGTAGGGCTTGGGCTTGACTTGACTCGATTGGTAGAGCAGTTGAGCAAAATGCGGCTTCCTCTTCTCACCATTAACAAACATCTGGCTGGGCAGTAAAGGAATATCTGAATGTCTTAGAATCAAAGCATCTAAGAACATTAGCATGGGCAGTCCGTACCTCGCTTGAGCGTCTGCCGGCTGGAAAAGAACTGTTACTTGCCAATTATGCCACAAAAGAGCATGGCAAGTGCGAGCTATTAGGTGCCATTACTACAAGGAAAAAATAGGTACGCCGCATTCTCAAACGCGGAAGCAGCACCGCGAAGCGATAAAAAAGTAAAATGGTAACAGAGAAACAGTGCCGTGTCTGTAAGATCATAGAAAATCAGATTTTAAGCGGCTACTTTATAGTTTATAGTTAAGAATATTTACGGTTTTGGCTTTAAAAAAAAGCTGTACTGGAAACATTTAAAATTGAGGATTTTGAAGATTTAGACTCACCTATTGTTGTTGTTGTTTTTCTCGTGTCCATGGATAGACGATTAAAGACTAGAAACAAGTAATGAAAAATTGGAGTAGTCTCTAAACTCCGTCGAAGGTCTTCACTACTGCCTCTGCTTATAATGGTGCATCAAGGCTATACAGGATTTACCGCAATGAATCCCTGTGCGGAACCATTCCTATTTTTAATAAATTCGCAGCAACAGCAGGACATTCCACGATGTGATTGGGCGAGAGCTGGACTCCTGAGCAGTTTTTAGAAAGATCATAGGATCCTGTTTTGTCCGGATGAATTTTCATGCCACTATAATGGTCAGACTGAGCTATTAAATTGCAATTATCACGCCATGGAAAAAAAGGTTTTTAGGGTTGTTTTCCTAACACAGATTCAGGAGCTACGTCACTAGAAAGCTCTGTATCTGTTGTCCGCCAACATCATCGGCCGTTGTCTGCTTAGTTGTCGGCAGACAATGACTGACAAACGTATTCAGACAACGTTTGCTGATTGGCACTTAATGCCAATAAGCGAGCTTTTTCAGGCGTCACCGATGTTGTAGGGCTTCGGCTGGACTTCCTGGTGATATTACCACTTTGTTTTGCATTGATTACACAATTTAGATACCATTTTGGAAACATTGCTAACCATCATGCAGCTCCCCTTGTGATTACCTAACTTCAAGCCTGCCGACGGCTCTTGGTCTTGCAAAGTCATCTTAACGATTATGAGAACTCATTGCAATTAGAAACAATCAAACTTACGAGTTTTAGCACAATATTAACAACAATTCAGGAAAAAAATCTCAAATCCGTAAACAGTCAAATTTAACGCTGTGCTACAAAACTAACGCCTAACAGTACTTATTCCAGACTGAAGGCTACCATTGTGCTATTCTTTACTCAAAATGTATAAAATACAAATTTTACAAATTTCAGTGGAGTTAGTTTTGAATTATTGTGAAAAAAACTACTTGTGACGCAATCTGGGGCACATGTGACACATTACTGCACAGAAAAACTGTTATTTAGAAAAAAATTTAAATTTCCAGTCCGGAAACTATCCTAGTTTTACATGCATACCATTTCTCTATAAAATTTTAAGCATATTTCTTAAAATAGATGTGTTTTTTTTTTCAGTTGAATAAAGAAACTTATATGAAACGGACAGTAATAGAATGCAATCCAAATAAAGTACTGAAAAGAAAATAATACAGGCTTCACGAAATGTTTATTTTCGCCCATAACGAACAAGATGCCTGCCACTCAACTGACAGTTGCCACTGTATATTTCATTGATCCAAAAGAAAGCCAGACCACTAGTAAATAAAATTAGATATTCTTGATTTTTTTTTAAAGTTCCAAGTTTTATGTATTATAAAAAATTTAATAAATTACCCATTCCATGCCTTATATAACCATTCAACTCCACTCGCGATCTGACTGAACTAACATTATTTTTTATATGACAGAGCAAAACTTTAGTTCAATTTTAATAAAATGGTAGAATACTCTGTTAAAGAATTCTCCTACTTCCTAAGAAAAATTTTTATTGACAGAATCCCCCACTCTCCTCCATTATATTACGAAATATAATACTTCATAAAAAATCTGGCGTGAAAATTTTTTAAATGGTTAGTGAATGATTTCATTGTTTAAAAAATGAATTATAAAAGTATGCTTTTTTTCCCGACAAAAAATAGAGAAGGGGAGAATGCAATAGAAATTTTATTGGATTTAGATATTTATTAAGACAGAAAAAGTTATAGAAATGCTCATATAATAAATCGAGACATCCATATCGAAAAAAGTTTCTTAGAATATTAATTATAACATAGGTTTGTTCCATGAATTCAAGCAATATTCTATGTCAAGTGATTAAAACTCGAACAAGTTTTAATCATTCGACGTAGAGCTTTAGAATTGCATTCTGAAGCTATCTATTACAACAAATTGCTTATATAACAGGCAACAAAACATGCGTGTTTTCATTTCTTAATTTTAAACAAAATATTAACATTTATCCTTTAATAAAACATTCGCATCTTGAAACAGCCTGTCTTACAGAAATAAATTCCAAGTAGCTCATATCATTCAATAAAGAAATAACTAAATCAAAATTAGTACAAAATTAGAACAAAATGAAATAGAGAAAATGATTTTTAAAGCTCATTTTTTCAATAAAATCACAAATTCTTTGTTCCAAAAAAATGTTTACGCAAATAAATGCCAGTATATTATTACTTATACTATTAAAATTTTGAAATCTGTTAAATTTACAATCGATAGACGCTTTTACTACATCAAAGTTAATAGAATGATTTTATAAGGGGGAAAATAAAACTTTTCGCAGAAGGGATAAATTTTTCTGAAGAGAAATATGAGAACGCCTTTTATCTGATGAGATTTCTATGATTATGTGAAGAGTTGTAAATGTAAATAAAGGAAACATGAAAATTGTTAAATGTCGTTTTGTTGGACTGAATTATTATTATTAATATTTTTTTTTAATGGATAACTCGCAAACTGATATTTACCATTTTTTACATCCTTTAAATAATAGCTTTCTGCTGAATTTTGATTGTTAATTTTTTTCAACTTGTGTTGAGTAGATACAATGAAACTTTAAAATAAGAAGAAAACTTATTTTTTTGAGGTTTTAAAAGTAGGTGATTATCATTTGTAACCTAATGAGCATTTCTTGTTAATGTTTTGCTGGAGATAAATTTCAGAATCATATGTAAAAGTCCATAGAACTTCCTTTTCTGTTCACATTTAAAAAGGTATTAAGCTTTTAAAAAATCTATTGCAAATGCATGTTTTTTTTTAACACAGAAATATCATGGTCAGATTTTAAGTTTATACATTGTAATTTATTCATCAATTTAAAAGCTTACTTGCACGACATACATTCAATCAGTATTTTTTTTACTAAATTAAAAATATGGTCTTTGAACTACAGTGCATTTGCTAATGTTAAATTAGCCTTAAGTTAATGAATATGCATATATTATAAAGGAAAAGACAATTATATTAAATTTCATAATGTTCAAAGTTACAGATGTATGGATAAATAGGAACAGTCAATACTCAAATTTACGTTTGTGTGGCGTATGTTTGTAATGTGTATTTGTGCATATAAGCTTGCTCGTATTGCACATATTTTCTTTGATATGCATATAGGTACATGCAATAATTTTGATTTGAAAACATTTTTTGCAAATACTTCATATTTTGTCCAATAAAACCCGGATTCAATTCATTTTCTATTTTTATAAATAAAACCCGCCTGGAATGGGATTTTTGATAAAACCCCCGAGTGCTTTTTAAAACCCTGGATTGAAAAAGCTCAGTAAGTTTCTTGAACTGAATTCATCGGTTTTCCATTGCAAAGCCAAAGAGCGTGAGCATTTTCTGAACTAAACTTTTTGAAAACTTTCTTGAGCGCATCTCCTGTACAGTCCATATGAAAAAGGTGATGGCAATCTGCTCACCCGTTTCAGTTGGATAGTGTTGTTTATAGGGAAGTTGAATTATAACCACGCTATGTAGGGTGTCCCAAAAAAGGTGGTAACACGCTTAATTCTTTAATTAAAGATAAGTGAACAATCTGAATTGAAAATATATTCTAAATAAGGTAGAAAAAATGATTACGTTAAAAAAATACATTTTAAAAATCTGTATACGACCCCTGTACAAAAAAAAAAAAAAAAAATCCCATTTAGTAAAATGTGTCCCATACACTAATCAGGCGAAGTACAAAATTCGAGAATTATATCCTAAAAAAGGGTCAGAAATATGAAGATAAATATATGCTGACTTAAACCACCTTTTAATGGCTCTCAAAGATAAAATGTCAGGTCGGATGATCATGTTTCAAAGGTCATACAAAAATTATGAGAAACCCCCAATATTTTGCGCTCTTGCGATAAACTTTTACAATCGAAATCACGTATAGACACTGACAACGTTTGTTTAAAGATATCTCTGAGAAGTTTAATGATGAAAGGCTGAAAATTTGTACACCCCCTCATTAGTGTACGGAACACATTTTACGGATTGGAAATTTTTTTTTGTGCAGGGGTCGTATAGAAATTTAAAAATTGTAACTTTTTGGAAATCAACGAAAGAAATTTTTTCTTAGCGTAGTCTTTTTTCTCACCTCATTTTGAAAGTTTTTCCCTGTTTACATCGGGCCCTTATTTCTTATAGATAAAGAATTATGGCGTGTTACAACCTTTTGGTGCAAGCTTTATAATAATTTTATTTCGTTAATGAAGGATTTATGTTTCTGAAACTAACTTAATAGTGACTGCTAATATACTTTAATGTATTAGACTTACTTCTGCCATGCGTTCCTTAAAAACAGATTTTATGCGAACTTTTATGAGTGGTAGATTACCAAGACGACTCAGAAGTATAATGTAAGGCCGAAAGCGTTGTTTTCAAACACCAAGTTTGTGTATACGGTCTGAGGTATATTAAGGTATCTTCCCTTTATCTCTTTATGAGAAGCGTTGAAGAACTAGCTACATTTCGTTTCCTTTCTTGAGATAATTGAGTTACTTTCGGCAAAAGCATTAAACTAGGACACACTGTTATTAAAAATCTGAATTTCACGGACAATATCAACCTGGTTTTCACGGGAGAATCTCCCTTATTGGTGAATAAAGGATTTTAACTGTTTTTTAACGGAAGTTTTGTTAAAAAACGAAAGTTATCTGTGAATCTTCTGAAATCTCCTTTTAAAAGGCGTTTTCCGTACGTCTTCTGGCACCTGCGAGCTTGGACGAATGAAATGTTTCCGAATCACTTCCGCTCATAATCAAAATAATACCCATAAAGCTGGTTTTAGCAATTTTGAATGCATGTTTCCTGCTCATTCTGTCTGCAGTTCAAGCTGGAGTTAAGATCTCTTAAACGTTTAAAAATATCGTAGCATTGCTCATGTAACGGACGACTGCAGATAATTGGAGTATAGTATGTTACTTAATGCTAAGTCCGTTTGCTGTGGGTGCTGCGTTAATGCAGTGGGCACGACGGGGCTTATCTCCGGTGTATTCGCTTGTGATAATTTTATTTTACATCCGAATACCAAATGCATCTTTTTCATATTCAGAGTTTTGAAATAAATTCAACCTTAATATGGAGGGGATGCTTACGGTAAAGATTTTTTTTTTTAATGGGCATAGTTTCGTACGATTGAACTGTAAAAATCTCGTAGCTGTTGTAAAACAAAGAAGTTATCATTACTTTGATTCAAAGAAGTGAACTATAAGTACTATTTTACCTTTATCATGTAAATAAATTTGTTTGCTCCTTTAATCATATCTGGTTTAATATCATCTGTCACAGCTGTCCATGAGTGCATTTCTGTATTCTGGCTGTACTGTGAATTAATTCGTTTTGTAATTAGAGACTATAGTAAAATTATATTCAATTTATTAAAAAATATTTTTTATATAGTGTATTAAGATATATGTAATGTATTAATATTTAAAATTTATTTTCTTGGGCTAAAATTCATAGATTACTGCTCTGATAAAAAAATGTAGAAAACGAATAATTCAAACATATTTTTCACTGCGCACTATTTATAACATTATATGTGCATGTATGTACACTTTTGTAAAATAACTCTGGTGTTTTAGCACTAGACCAACTCCCCCCCCCCCAAAAATATATATATATATATATTGAAGCTAGTGGTCTAGTTAGAAAAAACTAATTCTATATTTTAACAGCTAAGAATGTATAAAAACATATATATATATATATATATGTATATACAGGGTGTCCCAAAAAGGTGGTTACGGGCTTTAATTCTTTATCTATTTGAGATAGGTGGTCAATGTAAATTGAAAAATGTTCAAAATAAGGCCGGAAAAAAGATTATGCTACGAAAAACTCCTCTCTGTAATTTTCAAAAAGTTACACTTTTTAAAGTTGTATTCGACCCCCGTAGAAAAAAAAATACCCAATTATTAAAATGTGCTCCATACACTCATGAGACGACATGCAAAATTTGATAATTATTGTACTTTTAAAAGTGTCACATACATGAAGACAAATATAACGCTGACTTAAACCACTTTTTAATGGCTGTTGAAGGGAAAAAATCACGTCGAATGATCACATTTCAGGGGTCGTACAGAACCCTGGTGGAACCCTAAAGTGGTGAAAGAAAATCTTTTATCCACTTTAGTCATAGACGCTTACATTCAAAAGTCCACGATCCTTTTTCTTTAAAGATATCTCTGAGACGTTGAATAATGAAAGGCTGAAATTTGGTATGTCACCTCGTTAGTGTACGGGGCACATTTTACTAACTTGAAATTTCTTTGTACGGCAGTCGTATACAAATTTAAAAAGTGTATTTATATAGCCACTTATCTCTAATAGATAAAGAATTAAAGCCCGTTATCACCTTTTTGGGATACCCTGTATATATTTATATGAAAAATTTGGACTAGAACAACTTTTTCTCACGTGTAAAATAACTAAATGAATAAAGTGCTTCAGTTTCTATTTGAATGTATATATTGTATTTGAATGAATTGGTTTCAAAAAGGACTATTTTTTAATGTATAAAATCTATAATCTAGGGTAAATAAATTATTTTTTGGAAGTATGAGTACACGGAAAGGAACCCGGTTTTCTCCAATAAAGTCGCTCATTAGAAAATAAGCCATAGTATATTTCAAATGTAATACAAAACCTGATTCCACAATTTTAAATAACGCTTAAAAATCCTTCTTTGGGATATAGGAAAAGAAAAAAAAAATCTTTCTCTAATAGCAAAAAAAAAAAAAAAAAAGAAAAAAAAAAAGAGAGAATTTCCTGCCTGAAAATAACGGAAAAAATATTGTTTTTCGAAATTAGAAAAAACTGATTCCATGATAGAAAATAACGGAGAGAAACCGTTTCGTAAAATAATATGTGAACGGAAATTAAAGATTTTCTCCGACACCGGAAATGGGAAAACGGTCATTGTCTGGCAGCATTGCTGCCAGCCAATGACTGTTTATTTCAATAAATTTTTATAACAGTGAGCCAAATAATGGTATTTCTGTTTGAATCATGCAATTTTCGGAGAAAAAACTTTATGGTACAAAGCTAAGGAATGTGACTGATATTGCTAAGCGCTTCATTTGAAATAATCATTAACCGGTGCTTGAAGATTACATGTGTGTCGTCACTGGTAGCTTGGGTGAATTTCGGATGAAGACGAAAAATAGGCTTGCATCGTCTCGTAAAACAGATGCAAAGCTTTGTCTCGTTTCTGAAAATCTCTATAAAATAACAATAAAATTTCTCTCTGGTCTAGCATGAAAGTTGCAAATCTTTCTTTCGTCTCGTCTCGCACCCATCCTTATTGCTAGTTTTTCTGACTCGTTGCGATAAATTCTACCGTTTCCCTACCAAAACTTCAAAAAGAATCTTTTGAGACTAACTGTATGTCATTTTTAATGGTGTGATGTACAGTAAAGTAGAAAACTTGCATAAATTTCTTAACATTCTGCGCATATTTATGGCAATTACAGCACAGATGGACAGACAGACTGAAATAAGAACATTCAGTTTTCAGCTAGGTTGGAAAAGAAAAAAACAGAAGAAAAAATATTATTTTCCTTTTAACATCATTTTCGCAACGCGGAAAGACGGAGATTAACGTAACGTTACCGTTTCCAAATTGTTTGCTTTAGTGGTGAAAAATAATGAATTACATTTACCGAGTCTAACAATGAATTACTTACTAGATCTCTGGGGTCTATTATCTAACCTCCGCTATTTATATTCCAGCCCCGTGAGAACAGATTTTTATCACTTAGGTCTGACAGTACATCTTTTAGTATAAAGCACTACGAAATTGAGGTAGGAGAAATATTAATTTCTATTTTTTTTTCTTTTGAAAGCCTTTTCTAACACGCTATTTGAGTATATATATATTTATTCTAATATATAAAATTCTGGTTTCATTTATAGCAAACGAACTAAAAATATCGTTTGACTCATGGTGGGGGGGACTCATTCTGGGACTGGCTGCTGAAAATTGAAAGCCTCTGTCTTAAAAGATTTTGAGACTTCGGATTTATCAAAAATTTTTAATGCAGTAATATAGAACAAATTTGAAAAAATAAAAAAGCAGTCTTTCACTTTTGTATTTAATCTTGCTTGAGAAAAATAGCTATATTCTCTCTGTTATTCGATTAAGCTTGATATATGCGTTCTGTAAATAGAAACGTTACGACAACTCACTGTAATAAGCTTTCTCCTGTGGGAGAATAAATTTTCTTTCGAAGTTGCAGTTGCACATTACAACAGAAACTAAAAGAAAAAGGTAGACAATGGTTAATCAATCGTTTTGTTCATTTCATATTATCTTTTAAGATGTTTCTTCTAAAAATAAAACCTATTCCTACCTCAGTCATTCTATCTTATGAGAGAACCATCCATTTACGTAAAGTAGACGGTCGGTCACATTGAGATTTTAAAGCTGTTTGAGTTAAGTAAGACTTTTCTGTCTCTTAGACGTTTTGTGTCTTACCTGATAGAATGTTGGAAAATTGCTATTTGCAGAAATAAAATATACTATTTAAAAGATTGAAGTGCAAGTAAACTATTTCTTTAACTTCGTCTGCCAATTTAATAAAAAGTATCATACATTAAAACGACAAAATGATTTTTTAAAATACCTGCTTAGCTTTTTCAGTAAATAATACAGTATGGTCCGGATTAAAGCTCCATTTTAAACCTACAAAATGATAACTTAAAAAAAAAGATGCTATACTAACACATTAAACTTTGGCCGGAGGGTCGCCGGACATGGTGTCCATTTGTAAAAGGCCTATAAATGGGCGACCATCTCTACCCCTAATAAGAGTATGACAAACACCTAAGCCCATTCGAACCCAGATACAAGATGTGGTAGAAAGCTGAGTTAGCCATTGCATCACCTAATATGAAAACTTCTGAACGAAACATTTCAGAAAACTCGGAAATGTTTTAAAACTGTCACCAACTTTCCGTTTCCCAGAAAAAAAGGAGATTGAATAAGTCACTTCCACGGGTGAAATATCAAGAAACTCCTGAAGTTGTTCTTGAAATCTTATTGCATCCAACTGAAGACACCGTCTAAGTGACGGCCAGTTTCATAATTACGCCATTGATGCTAACCCTTTCTAACAGAACCGAAAAATGTTGACAGTTACGGTTTGTCTATTTGTTTGTCCGTGCTCTTACTGCCTTACATATGCATTGATTAAACGACAGGGTGCATTATTGGTCTTTGAGCAGTCATTGTACTAGAGGCGTCAAACTTGCATTTTCAAACACTATTAAATCACTTTGTGCTATTGAGGTTCATGACAGCAAGCCTCTCCTTTGAAAAGGTAGACGCATCATTCAACATAACTCTCAACATAGCTCTTATAGCCTATAAGAAGGGTGATTAAAAAATATTGTCTTATTCGCAGCCTGTTTTTTCTAACCTGTTTACTGCTTTTATCTCAAAAGCGTGACATCAGAGATTTCTCTTCGCGGTTCTCCAGTTGCAGCCAAGTGAAAAGTCTATGAAGAAAGGATTATAAAATTAAAACCGGCGTCCTATTTAATTAACCCTTTAACGCGGAGTGTTCCCGCTCTGGGAACACCAAACTCTGACGTTTTGACTGTTACCAGTCACGAAGAATAAATTTGATTTCTATAAAAATAGTTGCGGGTGACATAGCTTCACGAGAATCCTTTACTTTTTAGCACGTCATTTCCCGTAAAAAAAATTGTCACGATTGTTTTTAACACCACCGACATCTGCTGAAAAATAGAAGAATGCGAGAACAGCTGGATAGATTGCCCAAAGCTGAAAAAAGGTCAGCCGTTGCCATCCTCGACTTAACTACCAGCAAGATGGCGGACGATCGAAACGTTCTTTGACCCTTCTTTGACGACAGCTGGCTGTGCGGCAGCCAGCTGTCTCTAGAACTGTGGCACGCGATGAACGTTTCGATCGTCCGCCATCTTGCTGGTAGTTAAGTCGAGCGATGGCAACGGCTGCCCTTTTTTCAGCATTGGGAAAGAGTTGCGCCTCAAAGGGTTAAATATCAATATTCTAATCAAATTATACGAAAATTAAAAACAAATCTAATACTAATCTGATCTTATCCATGGCACATAAAGCACAATTTCCCTGTCCACACCAGTGTTGCAAGAATATAGTAAAATGTTTAAATTTTAGAGGTTTCATGTTACAAGCTAATAGTTTTTGTTATTTGCTTCGTTATTTACAAGGAGTTCTTTTCGCGTCATTAAAATTGTGATTTGCTTGTCTAATGATTTCGAATGCAGAGCCTGCATTATATTTTTTTCACAAGCAGCTCAACTTGTTTTTTAAAACTTCTTACGAAGGCGTAGAAGTTTCACAGCAAATGGCTGAATTATTAAATCCTTGTGTAATAACGAAGATTTTTAACGTGAAGGTTTAGAATAATGCAGAAAATTAACGCCATAAACATCTCATTAGAGGACATTTTTAATCTTTCTAAAAAAATTATGTTACTTTATAAATACTCTATTCGTGTAAATCCTACTAATATTATAAATGTCTTTGTTTGTATGTATGTTTATTACACTTTCACGCTGAAAAGTTTCGAAGCATTTGGATGAAATCTATATAAATAAAATTAGACTTTTGTCTGTACATTTCTTGGAATTCAAAAATTTTACAATTTCTATCCGTTTCAAGCACCCGGGATTCCGATGCGACCCTCAAAAAAAAGTTTGTCTGTCTGTCATTCTGTCATTCTGTCATTCTGTCCGTGACGCTTTTTTTGTTTAAGCATCACGTAAAAACGACTGAAGCGAATGATATGAAATTTTGTGTCATGATAGGTGGTCACTAAACTTAAAACATAGGCGTCGAATTTTAAAAAAATCTTGATTAGATTTTCCGATTTTGCGAAAATCGTTTCAAACTGCGTAAATTTGTGTTCAAGCATCACGTAAAAACGACTGTAGCGAATGATATGAAATTGGGTGTCATGATAGGTGGTCACTCAACTTAAAACATAGGCGTCCAATTAAAAAAAAATCTTGATTGGAGTTTGAGATTTTGCGAAAATCCTTTCAAACTGCGTAAATTTGTGTTCAAGCATCACGTAAAAACGACTAAAGCGAATGATATGAAATTGGGTGTCATGATAGGTGGTCCCTCAACTTAAAACATAGGCGTCCAATTTTTTAAAAATCCTCATTGAATTTTGAGATTTTGAGAAAATCGTTTCAAACTGCGTAAATTTGTGTTCAAGCATCACGTAAAAACGACTGTAGCGAATGATATGAAATTGGTAGTCATGATAGGTGGTAACTCAACTTAAAACATAGGCGTCGAATTTTAAAAAAATCTTGATTGGATTTTCCGATTTTGCGAAAATCGTTTCAAACTGCGTAAATTTGTGCTCAAGCATCTCGCAAAAACGACTGAAGCGAATGATATGAAATTGGGTGTCATGATAGGTGGTCACTCAACTTAAACTATAAGCATCTAATTAAAAAAAAACGATCGATCAGATTTCGAGATTTTGTGAAAATCGTTTAAAACTGAGTGAATCTTTGTTCCCGTATTACGTAATAACGACTAAAGCGAATGATATGAAATTTGGTCACACGATAGATGGTTGCTCAACATAAACTATAGGAGTCCAATTTTTTAAACATTTTTATTAGATTTTGAGATTTTGTGAAACTTCTCTCAAAATGTGTTTATATTTCTTCAAACATTACGTAATAACGACTAATACGAATGATACGAAATTTAGTGATATGATAGGTAGTTGCTAATCTTAATTTATAGGCGTTGTATTTTTAAAATATTTTGCGAAAATCGTTTTAAAATGCTGAAAATTTGTTCCAGCATCACGAAATAAAGATTGCAGGGAATGAAACGAATTTGGTTGACAGGATAGGTTGTCACTCAACTTAAATTCTAGGCTTCCATTTTTTCAAAAATGTTGATTGAATTTTTAGATTTTGTGAAAATTATTTCAATATGCGCAAATATTCGTTCGCGCATCACATAATTACGACTAATGCGAATGAAATGATATTACTTAGTTACTCTCTAACCTGTAATATTTTAACAAATATACAACATAAAAATTATAACTTCGCTTTCTTTACTTTGGCAACATACTACATCCATTCTGTGTACTCATACAATGCTGACGAAAGATCTTGCTTTTTTGGAAATTTGCATTCACTAACCCGTCGAGGACGGGTACTTCAGCTAGTTAGGAATAAAGACAGTTAAATCCCTGGATTAACATATAGGCTACTTTTTATCGCACACACACACAAAAACACTGTTCCTTTAATACACAAAAAACCATCTTTTATCCAAAAAAATAGAATACAATAGAGTTTTTATTTTACAGAACAGTTGACAGAGGACGCAAACTTATAGAATACGCAGTTTTTAATAAATAAATTAATATTATCTTCTGCTATGCCTGTTTAAAGAATACACCTGAATAAGTTTTTCCTTCGGACGTGGATTTATAAGCGAACTTCAGGCCATGCACAAACTCCGAAATACAAGTTACATAAACAAACAAATTAAAAATAAGCTTTTGAAACTTTCATTCAGTTCGAACTGTGCATTTTCTGCACATATTTTCCCTATTCTATTTCCATTGTATTACATCCAGAAAAAGGACATTAGAAATATCAATTTCAATTTTGGTTAGTCACACTCATGAATAATTATACACTTTCCAACTTAATGGAATAAGGAAAGAAAATATGGAAGAGGCATGGATTATGATACGCTTTTAATATGTAGCACTTTAATGCGTATTTAAAATCTGAAAGTGTTTCAGATTTTCTTACATTTTTTTTCCTTTCCCCCCCCCCTTTTTTTTGGATAATGGTCAATATATCTTGAAGCTCTTCAAAATTAATATAGGGCGAAAATAATTTGCACTTTTTTGTTGGTTTTTATCATTAAATCATTTTATTTTTGTAACCAGGATCGGCTCGACATGGTAAACAAATTAAGCATCGCATCGGGTCGCCGGCTTCGAAGGGGGTCATTTCGAACTCAAAAATTATTGTGGAGCATAAAAGGGGGGCGTCTTTTTTATGTTTGCAGGGGGCGACATTTACCGTACGGCCGCCCCTGTTTCTAACCATCTTAATTTTAAATTCCATTCAGAATCTGAGAGATTTCAGTGCCAAGGAAGCCGGTGAGAAACAGGATTCTCTCCGAATAAGATTTATTAAGATGGCAAACCAACCGGTCTCCGTAGATAGTTAGTACGAAATAAATAAACGCTATAGAAGATGATAAGGTATTTTTATAAGAAGGTATTTTGAAGTTTTATTTTAAGAACTAGCTGAAATACCCAGCAATGACGGATCGTTCTATTTTTTTGGCACCCGACATTTCCGTACAGAGGAAGTTCACAATACATGGAAGGTCCTCAGCATCCCACGGACATTTAATAATTAATAACGTCAAGTTTAAATAAGATACGACGTAACACCTTAACAACAAGATTTATTTACAAATAATAAATGAAAATAATCACGAGTTCTATAAATGATAATCTCTTAAACCCTAGAGTGCATACTGTTGCCAATTGGCTACACTCACATTTTTCCGTAATAAAAAGAAAATTTTGTAGTTTTTGTCTGAAATATGCATTTAAAATAAATATAACACCACACGGAAATAAATTTGAGTTTTTAAAAGTGTATAGTAACATTGTTTTTAGAGCAAACAAGCATGAATTCACAGCCTGTTCATCCAGTTCACCAATTTTTGTCCGCATTTTTGATTGCTTCTAATTTTCATTGCTAAATGAAAATGAATTCCAAATGAACGCCAAAAACTATTAAAAATAGTAGTATTACGATTAAATAATGTAGAATCAGGCTATATTACTTTCTTTTGTTTTATGAGATCTATAGAGTGGGCACTCTAATTTTTCGGATTTGAATATTTTTCATGATTTTTCTGGGAAACTACAAGCTGAAATTTTTTAAAAATATTTTTCCAAGCATAAGTAAGCCAAAACAAAGCTACAATTTTATTTTCAGCCATTTAAAAAAAATCATGCATTGTAGAGTTAATCATGTTTCTATGTTTGTGTCGCATAAATCTACTGTATTGAATTGAATTTTAACTGAAAACTTGAACAAATACTAAAGAAAATATACATTTTTAAGTTCAGAACTTAAAAAAGTGAGACATTTTTTTGTCCGCCAAAAGCTTGACGTCATAATTTTAGAATTTCGCGAGATTGATGAACTCTTTTGATTATAATGTAATGAGTCGCAATTTTTGAGATTCTAATTCGCTAGAAATCAAAATAGTTACCGCGGATTTGACTTTTTCAACGAAACTAATACAAAGAAAATACTTTCTTCTTCATTTAATCATGGAAATAACCAATCAGCATACATTGATTCTTTGAACAACAGTTAACGTTCAGAGAACATTTTTGTGCGTGATGGGTAAGAATGACTAGCATGGATTAATATTGTAGGATATAAATTAATTGCGAGTATGAATTTGTTTCATGTTTATGAATTATTATTTTATGAGTTTAAGAACTCAAAAAATCTACTTTGGTTTTCGTTTGCAATTTTAATTCAACAGCTTCAGTGTGAATAGTAAATTCTGTTTCTGTAAGGAAGTTAAAATGTTAAACAAACATATTGTTAAGACTATTAAATGGACAAAGATGAGAATGAGTTGAGTGTAGTTTTTTGATATGCAAATAAAATTTATCTTATCACCAAAAGACTACTTTTACTCTGATAAAATCGGCCCCCAGTGTCTTAGTTAAAGCTTTGTTCCCGTAAGAACACAGAAAGTGAAGCAGCTCCGGCTTGGCCAGTGCTTGGGAAAACTTCTTTCGGCCTCTTTCCTGAAAACCTCTTTCGCCGGGCTGCTGTGGGACCGTCTACGCTGATGGGAAATGGTGCTCGTAAAATTTGTTCATGTCTCCAATGTCCTCCATGTTCAAACAATACCTCTGGGGGTGCCGATTTCAGGTGTTAGGTCTCTCATCTGGAGTGGGTTCAAAATTAGGAAGCCACTCATAGGGGAAACGTTGGTCTGCCTTATGGGCACCCCCCATAATTAAATGACTAACATCTGTGGCCCTTGCAGTGGTCAAGCCTCTAGTAAGTCGCTGACCCGGCCAGTATAAAGAAAAAAAAAAACTTTTCAGTAGCTAGATAAAATTTCAGTAGCTAGTTTCGAAATGCATTGTATGTAAGTCATAAGTGAGATGCTCGTCGTTTTTACGTCATGCATTTAAATATGCATTAATAGATAAATATTAATAAGTTCTAACTAAAACATGACATCATGAACAAGATGTTATCACAAACCTTGAGAGTCACATCAGCTCGGAATAGCGCACCCAAAGTATTTAATTCTCTTTTACTACATTGAGAAAATATGATGTGCAACTTTTTTGTCAAATTTTTAGAATTTTCGATCGTTGAAAAGCCTGAGACATTTATATTATCTGGTTTGAATTTTTGCACAGGCAAGCAGAAAAATGAATAAAACAAGACCTTTGATACTTTTACAATTGGAAAGTCTATTAACCCAATTTCCGAATATTTTCAACTACGAAAGAAAATATCTCCCACAGCGTTTAACTCATCTGTGCGAATTTTTGCTCAGATTCAGACAGATACTAAGACAGCACAACAAGTTCTATGAACGTCTATTAACATACAGAGAGCGTTCAGTACTGTTCTTTGAACGTTAATAAACGTTCAGAGAACTGTAGTGCTACCTGGGTCCAGCATTAAAAAATATAAATATTTAATTTTCTTTTCCATTTGCATATACATTTGTATGATAAAATAACTCTATTACCATAAGACGGAAAACGAGTATTTCAGCTCGTTATTATATAATACTAGCCGCCTCCGGCGACCAGTTAGTTTGCCATCTTAATAAATCTTGTGTTTCTCACCGACTTCCTAGGTACTGAAATATCTCAGATTCTGAATGGAATTTGAAATTAAGATGGTTACAAACAGGGGCGGCCCTAGGGTAAGTGGCGGCCCCAGCTAACGTAAAAAAGACGTCCCCCTTTTATGCACTACTTAGTTTTTGAGTTCGACATGACGCCCATTCGAAGCCGCCGCCCTGATGCGATGATTACCTTGCTTACCGTGTCGGGTAGCCCTTGTTTACAAAAATGAGATGGTTTAATAGTAAAAAACTACAAAAAGGTACAAATTATTTTCGTCCTATATTAATTCTGAAGAGCTTCTCGATATATTGGCTGTTATCAAAAAACCGAAAGGGGGGGGGAAAGCTAAGAAAATCTGACACACTTTCGGATTTTAAATACGCCCTGAAGTGCTACATATTAAAAGAGTATCATAATCCATGCGTCTTCCCTATTTTCTTTCCTTATTCCATTAAGTTGGGAAGTGCATCATTATTCATGAGTGTGATTAAACAAATTTAAAATTGATATTTCTAACATCCTTTTTCTGGATGTAATACATTAGAAATAGAAGGAAAAAGACGCGCAGAAAATGCATAATTCGAACTGAATGAAAGTTTCAAAAACTTATTTTTTGTTTGTTTGTGTAACATGTTTTTTTTTCTTTTTTGTGTGTGAGCTTGGCTCGGAGCCCGCTTATAAATCCACGTCAGAAGGGAAAACTTATTCAAATGCATTCTTTATCCAAGAGTAGCAGGCGATAAATGGATTTTTTTAATTTAAAAACTGGGTACTCTATAAGTTTGTGCCATCTGTCGACGGCTTTGTAAAATAAAAACTCTTGCATTTTTTAATTTTTTTTTTTGGATAAAAGATAGGTTTTTTTTTTGTATATTATAGGAACACTGTTTTTTAGAGCGATAAAAAGTAGCCTGTTTGTTAATCCAGGACTTTAACTGTCTTTATTACCCGCTTATAAATCCACGTCAAAAGGGAAAACTTATTCAAATGCATTCTTTATCCAAGAGTAGCAGGCGATAAATGGATTTTTTTAATTTAAAAAGTGGGTATTCTATAAGTTTGTGCCATCTGTCGACGGCTTTGTAAAATAAAAACTCTTGCATTTTTTAAATTTTTTTGGGGATAAAAGATAGGTTTTTTTTTTGTATATTATAGGAACACTGTTTTTTAGAGCGATAAAAAGTAGCCTGGTTGTTAATCCAGGACTTTAACTGTATTTATTCCATATTTCATCCAAATCCGTCTAACCGTTTCAGCGTGAAAGAGTAACAAACATACATACAAACATTGACATTTATAATATTAGTATGATTGACGTTTATAAATGGATGATCTCCGTCAATAATGTATTTAAAACTGATAAATATTTTACAAGAACAAACAAAAGAACTTGTAGAGATTTCGGTAATAAAGGCAATCTTTAAGAGAAAATACTGAACACAAGATCTTGTTTTCGTTTACACAACTGCTAAACGTACGGTCAGCCCTTATTGTGCCGAGTGTCTTATATATAGGGCACTAAAATTTTAACATTTTCACTCTTAATTTCAAATACTTATAAATGTTATTGAATTTTTCTATACTACTTTATGGTTATTAAATCTTATTTTCAAAAAAAATGCTCGAAATGACAAAATGATGCCTGAAACATTTTCACTTCTATACCTATTTTTTAAAGAAAAATATCAATGGTTCATACAGTCCATGTTACAAGTTTACCTATTGCAGCATCCATTCGCAAAACTTGAAAAATGTGATAATAATAGTCTGGACAAAAATAGGTTAACGTATTCGCTCTCATCGATGTAAAGAATCGTTGATACAAGTGGCGGTTCTTTTCCGTTATCTCGACACCAGCCAAATTTGGCGATTTTTTCCCGGCAGTAGAGGGCGATGCTTGGCGACAATATTTTCTGGTAACCCATCCTCGTTAGCGGGGCGATCTTCATTTTTTTTTTTTTTTTTTTTTTTTGGGTAACCCGGATTCTTAATGCGTAGTACAAGCGCTACTGTTTGAAAAGGAAAGCAAAACAAATAATGCGACGTACTAATTGTACTAATCTCCGAGTGTGTTGCTTATTCATACGCAAACGTGTACCCTGAATCGTGCGGCGAGCTTGTTTTTTTTTTTTTTTTACTAACGTTGCTTCTGTGTCCGTAGTATGTTAGCTTGTGTTTCAATAGTAAAGGATAACGTATTTTTCTGTTTTGTATTCGTCAACCTATTTGATTTATTAATCTTGCGTACTCCGAGAGCATATGTTTGGAATCAGAAGAACGCTAATTGTGTCTGTTTTGTATCCTTCCGCGATTCTGTTGTTGTATTGATGTATAAACGTGCGTAGTATGTATAAACGTGTGTAGCCATATTTATTTCAGTTTAGGTGAGTGTTGCTTTTACATATATATTTGTATAAATATGAATTAATAACAAATGTTGCGATGAATGTAGATGATAAAATAAATTTTTGTCAGAGTTGCTAAAGGAATTGTTTTGTAAAGTGTGAATGCCGCCATGTATATTTTGAAATTGTGTGTCTTCATAGTTTGAGTTTCAAATTGAAACGTTTGGAAATAAAACCGTAAAAGATTTTAAATTCAGTGAATAAGTAAGTATAAGAGTAAAATTATATTCATTCCTGTGACGAATTGACGGCTCTTTAATTTGCAAGAAGAAGCTGAAAATGTAAGTATGTTTTAAAATATTTCGATTTGTGTAGAATTGCCGGTATTTCGGTTTGTGTAGAATCTTCAGGATATAGAAATTGGTGAATGCAATTAGTATAGCAGTGAAACCGCCTTGTACATGCTCGGTGTGTCAATTAACTTGTTAAAAAGAGAATCCCGTAGGTAATTTCGTTGTCGTATTGTGTCGATATTTAAAATATTCATTGGTTTGCAAAATTATCGTTTTAGTTTTAGAACAGTAATATGTTTTATGTATTGTTCATATTATGATTTAACATTCATTGAAATTTGTCGCATGTAATGGAGAGTATTTTGTATGTTTACATTTTTAAATTTGTATTTTCTGTTAAAATGTTTGTTTTGTAGGCATTGAAAATGTTTAAGGCGAAATAAATATCCGGTAGGTAATTGCGGACACGAAAAATCGCCTAAAAACATCGTAGCTACTTGGAGACAAAAAAAAGTTGCCAAAAAACAAAGGAGCTACTTGGCGACAAAAAAGTCGCCAAATTTGGGTGGCGTCGAGATAACGGAAAAGTACCCAAGTGACGGCAGAAATCAACCCTTTTCGTCTAGCTTTTCTTCTTAGCTTGGGTGCCTTCACTATGAAGCACAATGTGTGCTTTCGCAAATAGCTCAAATTAAGTAATAATACACTCGCAAATAACATCGGGATCTAAATCCTACTAATATTATAAATGTCAATGTTTGTATGTATGTTTATTACTCTTTCACGCTGAAACGGTTTGACGCATTTGGATGAAATTTCGAATAAGGACAGTCAAAGTCCTGGATTAACAAACAGGCTACATTTTATGGCGCGAAAAAAACACTGTTCCTATAATATACAAAAAAAAAAAAAAAAAAAAAAAAATCTTTTAAGGAAAAAAATAATTTAGTTGAGCTTTTCTCTACAAAGCCGTCGACAGATGGCGCAAACTTATGGAATACGCAGATTTTAATAAATAAAATCAAATGAATAAGTTTTTCCTACTGACGTGGATTTATAAGCGAAATTCGAGCCAAGCACTCGAACCCGAAATACATGTTACACAAACAAACAAACAAAAAATAAGTTTTTGAAATTTACATTCAGTTCGAATTATGAATTTTTCTGCGCGTCTTTTCCCCCTTTTATTTCTAATGTATTACATTCAAAAAAAGGATCTTAGACATATCAATTTTAATTTTGTTTAATCACACTCATGAATAATAATACACTTTCCAACTCATTTGAATAAGAAGAGAAAATAGGGAATACGCATGGATATGATACGTTTTTCATATATAGCACTTTACTGCGTATTTAAAATCTGAAAGTGTTTCAGATTTTCTTACTTTATTTTTTTCCTTTCCGTTTTTTGATAACGGTCGATATACCTGGAAGCTCTTCAGAATTAATAAAGGATGAAAATAATTTGTACCTTTTTGTAGGTTTTTTATCACCAAACCAACTTATTTTTGTAACCAGGGGAGGCCCGGCACGGTAAGCAAGGTAATCATCGCATCGGGGCTCCAGCTTCGAAGGGACATTATGTCGAACTCAAAAACTAAATAGAGCATAAAGGGGGCGTCTTTTTATGTTAGTAGGGGGCTCCACTTACCCTTGGGCCGCCCCTGTTTGTAACGATCTTAATTTTAAATTTCATTCAGAATCTGAGATATTTCAGTGCCAAGGAAGCCGGTGAGAAACACAAGATTTATTAATATGGCAAACCAACTGGTCACCGGAGGCGGCTAGTGTTTTTATAATCGGTGCATTCGACATGATTTATTGACTCTCTCTATCTCTCTTTTTTTGTCTCTTTCTCTTCTTCAAACAGAGGTATCAGTAGGAAAATAAAATTGCTTTTGTATGAGTTCTATGCTGTGCAGACCATAAAATATGGCGCATTCAGCTTACAAATTGTACTAAATTGCATTGTCTTTTTAAGATAAAAGTGTTATATTCTTCAATTGATAAGATTACAACCATAATGGTGGCTTTTTACACATGATATAGTTAACTGCTTTTAGTACTGATAACGCGAAACATTATTTGGTTTCTAAATTTATGTGCAAGCAGTGTATATTAATGAAACACCCATACATTACTAAGCATGGCATCTAAGTGCTATTTAAAGTAATTCTTTTTCTAGGTCTAGAGACATCTTTTGTGAGTTTCCTTCTTTCAAAAAGTATTTGCTCATAAATTTTTGGACTCGTTAGCTTACTCCTTTCAAGGAGAAGCCTGGGACGAGTGTCTGGAAACGTGAGGCGATTAAAACGTTAGTCGACGCATTCCAAAAGAGTGGCTGCAGTGCAAAGAAAATCATAAGAGTGCTTTCCTGGCGCAATTCATATTAAGGGTCTCTTCCAAAGCTAATACTCTTAATTCTCAGACCAAACACAGAGGAAATAGAATGAAAAGTTAAATAAGTTTCTGTAGAAGTCGCGTAAGAGTGAATTAAAGCTCTTCATTTTCAAGAGGTTAGAATTCGAAACTTAAATTCTCACGAACTGGAGCAATCACATTGTACAGTACGTAATCTGTGAAAGAAATATTTTTGAAGAAAGTGACGACTGCAGTGGTTATGCTAATATGATAATTCCAGTATTTCATTATTAGTAAAAAAATCATTACGGAGTTCGAAATTTATGTTTAGAAAGATGTATATTAACTAAGCACCGATACATTTCTACTTTGAACAATTTAAAACAGCTTTCTTTTTGCAGGGTGGGTAACTAGCGACATCTTTGAAGCGTTCATGAAAGGGGGTGTCCAATGGACACTGTCCATATTAAATTATTTAATTGAATAGTGGTATTGCTTCCTCATCCTGAAGCTTGAGTATAATTTCCGGGCATTTTCAAATTCGATATCAGAACTGATATTCATTTAAGTATAGTTGCTTTATCCAAACTCATTTTTATATTATTAAATTGTCTGGGTTCGTAAACGTTAGCATATTTTATTTTATTTTATTTATTTATTTATTTATTTGAGAAGGTACATTATTTATTTATTTATTTTTATTTTTGTCATTTTTAATTTTGAATCCACGTTAAACTTGTTCGCTGCAATCATTTCAAGCACTCAATGGTGAAGGGAAAGTGTGATGGGAAGTATCTTACATACGATGTGTTTGACCTCATTTATCTTTCCCATTTTATTTATATTTGGTACGAGAAAACCAGGTTTGTTGGTTTGCGTGGGCTGAAAAATATTGATCGTTTTTCTTTTTCGATATATCACGTATATTGGCCAGTTCTTCTAAAAAGCTCTCAATCAAGGCAGGTTTATGTACTTCGCCAAGCCAAATGATTGTGTTTTTGTAAAATCATATATTTTTATAATACCCTGTATTCCTGTAAAACCTTCACTGACGAAATGCCAGCCTTATGCCATTTTATAAAGATCACACGCGTCGAAACATAAAATAAATGTATTCCAAAAGAAAAGCAAATAAGCTTTTGTTACCCAAGTCTACGATGTCATGAAACATTATTGGAATATCGATCAAACACCATGAACATAAATCAATTGTTGGCTGATACTGTAGCAAATCCTTACCAAATGATTAAATTGTAAATCGTGATCAAGATTGTGGTTTACACTGACAAACATTTCCAAACTGCAACCTGATGAACTTAACATCCGACACAAAAAATTTCTGAAAAGAAGAAATGGTTTTTATATTATGAAAAATACCTCAAATAATATTTTTGTCCAATAAAGATTTTATATACTTACACACAGGAGCTTACTAATCTCAGAAAATAGTGGGAATTTTTAAAAAACCTTTCTATAGGTTTCTCTCCACAACTTAGGTCCCCAGAGAGTAAGGAACAAGGACTTCTGAATATTGGTACCTTTCAGAAACTGCTGACGGCCGTCGTAGGGCTTTTAACTCTTCGAGGAGCGGTGGTTGCTCCGTGAAACTACCTTATTTTAGCGCTTTTACGATTAGTATTAAAAAATATGGTTAAATGGTCCCAACGCTGAAATAGTACAGCCGTTGCCATCGATCCATTTCACTACCAATCCGCATTCAATTCATTAGTATACATCTTTAAAGAAGAGTTTGATACTGACTTAACCCTCTCGTCACCCTGAACCTCATATGAGGCTCCTATTTCAAATAGCAATATTTAGAGAGAAAACAATTGAATTTAGTATTTTTTTCTTTCAGTGATATCAATATCATTAATTCGTGTAGAAAGTATATGAGGCTCTTAACTAGATGCATAAATCGTGCCTAGATTGCAGTACTAGTCAATTTAGATAATTTTTTACAGTTTTCGCTTCATTGTTTCAGGAGAAAAATTAAGAAAATATTTACGCTGCTTTTTTACCGTTTTTTTTTTTCCTTTTTAAGGTAAATATAGTTGTTTTCTTATTCCTTAACCTTTACCTAATATGTGCATCCTTTTAAATTAATTTTAGCATAACTAAATGCTTCGAAAATGCAGAAATTATTATTAGAAAAATTATTATTATCGAAATTAATCGACAAATATTAATCGACATTAGAAAAAAATATTTTTGCATGATTTATAATAGTATTTCAGATGCATTAAATGCTAGACCGATTTGTTTTCTCTGATTTTTCATAATTCGGTGACGAGAAGGTTAAAAGAATGCAACAGATCATAAATAAGGACTACTTTTGTGAGAGATAATCTTGGATATAACGATTATTTTGTTTAATATTAATAACAAATATAAACAATAGTGAATAATATTATTTTCAGTGTTGCATTTTACAGTAAAGGTAATGCAATTACCAACAGAGAGTGTAGCATTTTGAGTGCATTATAGAATAAACTCGGTATTTGGTACACCATGTCTTCATATCGAAAATGCACTCACAAAAGAGAGGAAATATTTCACCTTTCTGACGAACAAAGCAAGTTTCACGTCTACCTTAATTGCATATGGTTTCACATTCCATCGTGCATAACACTCTTTCAATTCCAAAGCACTTTGCATAACTATGATTTTCAATTCTCTTATACTGAATACAACAAAAGTGCCAATGAACGTTTTTAACTAAAACTCATCGAATTCTACGAAAATTTTACAGATGTATACAAACGTCTTGAAATATTTAAAATGCAAAATTTTATTCCCTAATCACCACGAAAGACTACTAAAAAATTTAGTAATATGGCAAGTTTTGGTAATCAAACAAATTTATGGTTCTATTCCTTTGTTAAAAAAATTTAATATAGATAAGTTTCAGTTATAGCTCTCTTTTAATGTTCTATCTTTAAAACTTTTGTGAAATTCAATGGTTTTAGCTTGGTAACGTTCTCCCGTCAGTTCTGGGTTTCGTAATGAAGAAGTAATCATTATCTTCGGTTTTCCGCTATTTCGTCTTTTTTGAAAACAAATAAGTATTACCTCTTTCAGTTAGCCATATCAGAAATAAATAGAATTTCTCAGAAATAAACAGAAAAAAGAAGAAAGTTAATGAAATTTTCGCGTCACACACAACCTTTCTCGATTTGCTTGCAACATGCTTGTATAAAGGGTAATCTTTGCAAGTACTGCACAAGCATTGAGCATCTTATGCTGTCACTAAGCGTGACATTCGTCTTTCAGATTCATCCTTCCTACATTCCATCAAGTAGTCAGTAGTTACATATACAATGCAACATACATACGGGAGTTTCAGTAGGAATTCACCTTTTCTGATACAAGTCCATGGACCATTACTAAGGACACTATAATAATTTTAGAAGGTGCACTAGCTCTAAGAGTCACTGGTTTGGCCGATTTAAGCAGATGGCGCTGCGATCATGTTTCGAAGTTAGCGTTTTTGAATGCAAATGCTGAATGAGAAGGTCGTAATTGGATGAAAGAGATAAAACGAGACATCACAGCGTGAAGTGAAATGCTGCGGGGTTGTTGTTGTTAGCAGAGGCGGTTCGTGACCAGTTTCAGTGGTGGGGTCAGAAAACATAGTGCCAGTTCAAATAGGGAAAAAATATACACATAGAGCAACCTATAAACCCGTTCACATAATGTAAGTATTTAAAATTTTTCAAACGGCAAATGATTATCAAAATTGCAATGCAACTTACGTCGTTTTTGAGCTAATTATATCATTATTAAAATCTAATTAAGTTAATATTAAAAAGTTTGCTCTATTACTAATCGAAAAGCGAGGTTAATTTTTCTTTAGTATTTATGCTCTTTATAGCTAATCGTTCATAATTTTTAAATAATCTTTTCATTTTGTTGTTGTTGTTGCTCATGCCCTCTGACAACTATATACGGTGTCAGATCCCACCAGATAGGGAAGCGATGGGCAGAGGGGGGCGCCTTCCATTTTTAGTGGGCCCCAGTGGGAGGAAGTCCGACTTTAGTCCGGGTCCCTGAATTTCGAACCAATTCCAGAGGAGGGATCACCCCCAGAGGTAGCGTTAAACTTGGAGAACATTGGAGCCACGACGAATTTTACGTGCACCAGCTCCCATTAGCGTACACGGTCCCACAGCAGTCGAGCCGTGAGGGAGTTCACCCTCCTAATCACTGGCCAAGCCGGATACTGCTTCACTTGCCGTGTTTTTATGAAAACGAAGTTTAGCGCCCAGACCACTGCGAGACTCTCTTCATTTTAAAATCGATATTAACATATAAAATGCATTTTTCCATCGCATTTTGTAAGTCAAGAAAAGAAAACAGAAGAAAATACGTGACTGCAAAGAATACAAGATAGCACAAACAAAAAAGGGTTTCCTACTGAACGGAAAATTACACCAACAGCTGCTATTTGCCGAAATTTCCCCTTTCACTCGTAAAGAACACCATACCAGAGCCCGAAAATGTGCGCCAAATAAGCCGTTTTGAACCCAAGTTAATGCCGTATAAAATGGCTTTTGTGTAAAATGCCACATACGCCAACCCGATGAGCGGAGAAAGACGACAAATTCAGGGCAATCATTCCCATGGCCAGTGCATCTTTAAATATAAAACATAACTAGTGTTATTTTAAGTGCTTTTTAAATTAATAATTTTAAAATAGAATAAAATGCGTACATTTTTTCAATAAAGGTGAATCATTAAAAAAACTGTGATGCACAATAAGGAGAGATTTAGGTAGACGGCCAGGCCGCATTACCCTTAATGACGAGCCGCCACTAGTTGTTACCCACAGGAGGTTGTCAATTCTTAGAATTTACGGCTATGTACCTTTCCTGGGGAGCCCCCACAATTTTAGAACACCACTGGAAAAAGAAACATTCCCGGGTCTCTTCTGATTTCTCTCCCACCTACCGACTTATCCAGCGAGAGGACATGCGCCTCAAAGATTTAACGTGCACGGTCGAGCATGTACAGCTGCGGAAAAAAAAAGTCCCACTTGTACTTTTTTCGGCCGTCGTTCGTCGTACAGCAAAGTTACAGATACCAATCGTTTACGATTGACATATACTTTAATTTGCTATGCATAAAAATTGCATAAGGGGCTATCTACATATTAAAATTCGCACCAACTTTCTTTTTTTCAATAGCAACCCCTAGATTTCACTTCATATTTCAAAAATTTAGCTCATTTTAACCCCGGACACCAATTTTCAATAAATTTGGACAGAAAATGAGTGAGTTATGAGCACCCAAAATCCCCTTCCCCCTATGTTAATATATTTTTTCATACTTCAATTCATATCTCATATAATATCGGTAGTAAGAAGCTGATTTTTATTCGTACTATTAGAACTAAACGACCCAAACATAATTTAATGTTATTGTGAATTTTTTATAAATTATGAATATGAATTATGAATTATTAAATTAATATTCAAAAAATTATGAATAGCGACCTAACCAAATTTCGGTGGAAATAGATGCAGAAATTAATATTACATGGGTGTGCAAAATTTCAAATTTTTACGTTCAGTAGTTTGATTTATATTAAATAAAATGTGTTATTTTCATGAGTTAAGGGACCATATATAAATTTACTAAGTGAAATTTTTTTGAAAATTGCATAAAATAAACGTAATTTAGATTTATTTTGTGCAAAAACACAGTAAAAGATACCAGTATTAAAAATATCAAATTTTGAAGCAAATAAACTAGAGGTTTTTACAGTTTGATAGGGATTCTATAAAGCGTGTATTGTTGCGTCCGATACCATATTCCCCCAAATAAAATATTTTCCAGCTATAGAATTAGATGCAGTAGATGTATGTCTTCTAATACAACGTCCTATTTCTGAAAAACTAACATCCTCAACTTTCCAGACGTGAATGTGACCTTTTTTAATATCGGAAACATTTGGTCTTTGGACTTCCCCATACTTTATCAAACATTCAAAATCACGTTTTTCTGTCTAAATTTTCATCTAACTATAAATTAAAATACCGCCAAAAGTCTTAAGAATATTGCACATTGCAGACGATAGTATTAAATGAAGAAAGTGAAATAACAAACACGGTGATAATAATGGGTCGGCAAAAAAGTAATTGCGTTTTTTACATGAAATTCAAACAAATTAATTTTCTATCAGGAAATCATTCTTCAAGTTCGACCATAGCTGAGTAATATTCAAGCTTGTAGTCAGAAGAGCAGAGAGCAGCCTCTAACTCCTACCAACATTTCACCTGTCTAAGAGAACCATCAACAGAAATACTCAATAACAATTTCAAAATTACAAAGATTTTCAAAATCGTGAGCAGTCATTTTGCATTTTCCTCTTAAATCATGTGTACGAACAAAGGAATTTATGAACTCACGGGTCATTTGGACCACAGACTAAATATTCTATTCTACCCTTGATATTCTCAGTACAAAAAATTTTAAGAGAGGTGGAAAAAATATTTTCCTTGAAAATAATATTAATTTCTTTTAACTCTCGCGGGCGAAATGAATGAAAGGCGAAAAGTTCGGAACCTACAAATAGCGTTTTTCAATTTGTCCCTTAAAAACGCGCAAAAATTAAATCGCAATATCTCCGGAAATTATCGTAGAAAATTTGTAAAAATTTATATTTAGGGTAATTTGAAGGTTTTCTTTCGTTTAATAAAGTCAAAATATGGGGTTGCCATTGAGAAAAACGAAGTTGATACAGAATTAAATATGAAGATGGCCCCTGATACAAATTAAATTAATAGTAAATTAAAGTACGCATTATTTGCAAACGACTGGTATATATAACTTTACTGTAGGACGAATGACGGCGAAATAAAGAGCAAGTGGGACTTTTTTTTTCCGCAGCTGTACACGGTGATATTTGGAAAGAGGGGATACGAATCTCAGTCCCTTAGCCCAGTGTTCGGCAACCTGCTAACCGAGCAAAAAAAATCCCCTCGATCTCGCGACAAACATTTAACCCTTTAACGCGCAGTGATCCCGCTCTGGGAACACCCAACTCTGACGTTTTGACTGTTGCCGGTCACGAAGGATCGATTTGACTTCTATAAAAATAGTTGCGGGGGACATAGCTCCATGAGAATCCTTTACTTTCTAGCACGTCCTTTCCCGTCAAAAAATGTGTCACGATTGTTTTTAACAGCACCGACATCTGCTGAAAAATGGAAGAATGCGAGAACAGCTGGATAGATTGCCCAAAGCTGAAAAAAGGGCAGCCGTTGCCATCGCTCGACTTAACTACCAGCAAGATGGAGGACGATCGAAACGTTCATCGCGTGCCACAGAGACCCTTTTTTTGACGCAGCTGGCTGTACAGCCAGCTGCGTCAAAAAAAGGGTCTCTGTGGCACGCGATGAACGTTTCGAACGTTTCGACTTAACTACCAGCAAGATGGAGGACGATCGAAACGTTCATCGCGTGCCACAGAGACCCTTTTTTTGACGCAGCTGGCTGTACAGCCAGCTGCGTCAAAAAAAGGGTCTCTGTGGCACGCGATGAACGTTTCGATCGTCCTCCATCTTGCTGGTAGTTAAGTCGAGCGATGGCAACGGCTGCCCTTTTTTCAGCTTTGGGAAAGGGTTGCGCCTCGGAGGGTTAAGTCCTTAGTAAATATCCATGAACACACGCCTAATGAACAACTTAGTTAGTACGGAATGGAGTTCTGTTGGTGAGCTGCTCTGTTGCCGTGGTCTATGTGCGACACGCTGCTGTACCTGTGCTTGTAGAGGCTGGCGTTGTTTGTTCCCAGAGGAGCCACCCCGTTGTTCACCATCTGGTGGAGGCTTACGCTCTCCTCCCGGCTCTTCCGGGCGTGGCTCCTGCGGAAGGTGGTGAAGTGCGAGTAGGTGTTGTCGATCCTGGAAGTGCTGCTGTTGTTGGCGACGGACAGCAGGGCGGACTTGGAGCGGCCCCGCGGCCTCCTCAGGTGGAAGGCGCCGTAGATGAGCGGGTTGATGGCGGCCGTCGAGCTGCCGAAGAAGAAGATGGCCTTCTGGAGGTCCTGGCTCAGCTGCTCGCTGGGGTCCAGGAACATGAAGATGATCATGGTGACGTAGTAGGGAGTCCAGCAGACGACGAAGGTGAGGACGATGACCACCGTGATCATCAGCGACTTCACCTTGGCCTTGCGGAGAATCTTCTGGCGGGCACTGTCGATGGCCGAGCGGGACACCTTCTCAGAGAACATGTTCTCCTGACCTGCGGAGAGGGAAAAGTATCACAATCACAGGAGACACTAAATCAGGGATGGACAAACTTTTTCGGTCGCGGGCCAAAAATCGAAAAAAAAAAAAAAAAAAGTTTGGCGGGCCAAGATAAATTTTTCTAAAATTTTAAAAACAATATACAATTATTACAATTTAAATATGTTAATGAGATGAATGCAATTGCGATTTCATTTTTATAAGTTCCTTATATTGAGATTCGAAGTGACATGCACTGATTCTAAGGAACGAGACTCGATGCTCATCTGAAAGAATTCTTTCTAATGTTCATAGTTGAAAACACTTGTTCCATATATAAAATGAAGCAAACATAGCACTGATTTTCTGGGGGTGAGATATTAAATTTGGGAAACTTACTTTCGATAATGATTTGTAAAACTCTGGCATATTTAGAAACAACTGCTTGAGATGATTGTTAGATTGCAACTAAACTAATTCAAAGCTGCAAATCTGACCTCACTGCTTCACAATTTACGTTCAAAGGCGTGGTAAAAAGATCCAATTCTGTTTGAATGGCACTGAAATCTTGAAATCTGCGTTCGAACTCAAAATGCAGTTTTTTCAAGCCATCTTCATAATTCTTAATGTGGATATATAATAAATAAATATATATTTTCTTTTAATTTCCGTCGGACCGGCAAATTAAAATTCTATCCGCGAGCCGTATAAAACTTTCCGACGGGCCGGATTTGGCCCGCGGGCCATAGTTTGCCCATCCCTGCACTAAATAGACGAAATCAACACAGCCTTTAGCCCCCTAATTCTTTCAAGCACAACCACTTCCTAATGCTGAAAAAGTGCAGCCGTTTCCATCTTTCGATTTAACTACTTACAATTTGGCGGTCGATTGAATCGCCTATCGCGGCAGAACTGAAGAGCATTTTTGATACAGCAGAACACGAAGTTAAACTTTTAAGATGGGACACTTCCTTTACAAAGTGGAAAAACGCCGTTGTTGCATAGAGATGGCGCAACACCTCACTCGGTAACTACTGGTGTAGACATCGAAGAGAAGACAATATTTAAAAAGTGCTTATTTATAACGACGATAACACTAAAAAAAAGATAGTATTTACATTTATTTCATGCTTAAAATTTTAACACAACTTTAAATTCCCGCTAAGATCAAACTCATATTGTGTTACATAAAAAGCTCAGAAATGAACTCAAAGCCCGTTTCGGGTGTAAATATACACTGTAGCAGACGAAACGTTCTCTTTCGTCAGCCACGATGTACGCACTTATTAAAAAAATATAAACCCAATATTTTAATCATCTCTAGATAGAACATTTTATATATTTTTTTATTCATTTGTTACTAAGGCAACCACGTAAGCAAAAATAGAAAAAAATAATTAAAATGTAGTGCTCGCGATCATGATCTCATTCAAATATTAGGTTAGGAAATTAAAAACATGTAAAACTAATTAGCAGTCAGCGTGGGAAATAATGTATTCTTTAACCGCTAGAATCAAGGATCGTTACAAGATTTCCAATGTTTACATACTTGAAACTGAGTTTAGGTACCACAAATCCCAACAAGCAACTATGGAGTGTCCACTCCTATAGTATATCGCCGTGTAGCAGAGTCAACTACCGCCATGTTGCTGGTAGTTAAATTGAGCGATGGCAAAAACAACAACAACAAAAAAAGAAGCACAAAATTGAAGAAAAATTAAGACAAAAATTTTACAGTACTAAAACTGAAACCGCGTTTTGTAAAAAAGTTCATTATTAAATGTCATGTTTACTTCCTCCCAGTCAGATATGATTAAAAAACACTTCTTAAAATTTTAGGCTTTTTACAAGTTAGATATTACCTATAAATCAAATCCTTATAATTTAAAAGGTCTGAAATCTTCTTTTTTTTTTTTTAAGAAACGTTTCTTTCAATATTCTGAAAGTATTTAAAAATAAATTTTTAATGTTATTCATACTTGTATACTTTTATAAAATATTTAAATCAGTTAAACATGTTACAGACGTTACTATGACAGCAGAATTCTGCAAAGCCGAAACAGATCGATACGTAGTACAATTTACTCTCACTTCTAAGACAAAGGCTCCCATACTTTATCTAAAGCAACAAGATATTTTTTCGCGGAGTACTTTATACCTTCATGAAAAGCACTATTTGAGGAACCCTGGAACAAATGAGGCGTTCGATTAAGCTCAAATTTGTGTTTATTTATACTGTATATTGCCGCCACAAAAGCTGTATCGATTTTGGTGTGCGCAGGACTTACATTTTTGTACAGGGCTCATCAAAAAAGAATTCTTATACATTCAGTGTTCGGAAAGTGGAGTGGAGTCATTCTAGATTTCTTGTCTTTTCTTTCTTTTTTTAAAGGTAAAACTTCTATGAATAAATTGTTGTTTTACAGTAGCGGCTACTCTTTCGTGAATATTTGTCAGCAAATTTTTATTAGTATGGCTACAATGGTGTTATGGCTAGAAAATGTCTAGTAGTCACATTAATATGGTTAGAAGATGTATATAATAACGTATTGGGAAAAATTTGTTCTCGTTCCTACAAAAAGATGGCTTTTAAGACTTTGAAAAGCAAGCATTTTCACATCAACATAGAAGACCAACTGGATAGACTGCCGAACGCTGAAAAAGTGCAGCCCGTTACCATCGATCTATTTAACTACTGAGAACATGGCGGTAGATCGAATGGCCCATCTGGCACCATAGGGCCAAGAGGTTTTCTGACGGCTGTGCGCCGCAGCTTTGGGACTATATTTAACCATATTTTTTTGTGTGACGGAAGCGCTGAAATAAGGTGGCTTCACGGCGCAACCACCTCTTGTCAAAAGGTTAAGATGTTACCTTATTCTGCGATGCTATAAAATGTTTGTTATATGATAACTTATAATACAGGTATTAATAAATTGGGAAACTTTTACCGCGTTTTTAAAAAATTCGGCTTTTGAAGGTGAGAGATCTTACTCTGCGATGCTATAGATAGTACATTACAAGTACCTCGTACCCTTTGCCCTAGGAGTTTGTTTGCCTGGCGAGGTCATCTCACATCACTGAATGCGTCGTTTAGAGCTACTTGTACTCTTTTTGGTGTTTCCCGTCGCAATTTAGATCCTCATCAAAAAGTAGGGGCTTCTGAATGTTGACGCCTTACAAAACAGCTAGCGACCACCCGATGTGATTTTCAGAATCACGTATTCAACGTGGACGTAAACAGTAGTCGTTACTGGTTGGGAAATGAATCTGTAAGTTCTTTGAAAATTTCGACCACGAGGACACCATGGTCTTATTCTTTAAGGATTTTATTCGGACATCTCCGCCATCCCAAGCCTCATTTTCGGTGCACACCGCTCATGCGCGCCAATATGTATTTTGTATGTAAGCAAAGTGTCCATTGTTGCCCCCCAAAAAGTCGCAGAAATTGAACATCGGATATGCGCAGTGTCAAATAATTTTTATATAACTAGCGGCGGCCAAGACGGCCAGCTTCACCGCCCCATACATTACTGTTCTACATACTCAATGCAGTTTGGGCCAAATTATCGGAGTCATTTAAACGAAAATCATGTTTTTCTGTTTAAACAGTGTTTGTCATTCAATTTATTTAGTTTAGGGTTGTTAAAACTTTTGGGTGTCATGATAAAAGCTGATGGTGGCCATGGGTTCAAAGCCAAGTATTAACATTGCAAGATGTATGAAAAGATATAATAGGTGACATTTTGATTGATAAAATTATAATAAAAATACTGTATTGAGTGATAACGTATTGTACAAATTCCTACAGAAATGTTTCTTAATTGCAGCAGCTGCAGGGTTAATGCGTCAAAAGGTAGCAACCTAGAGTTTTATAGTACGGCTGCATTATTTAAAACGCATCCTTGGTTACAAAAATATAAAATAGGGATGCATACCGAATACCATA
This sequence comes from Cheiracanthium punctorium, assembly GCA_038373885.1. Taxonomy (NCBI): domain Eukaryota; kingdom Metazoa; phylum Arthropoda; class Arachnida; order Araneae; family Cheiracanthiidae; genus Cheiracanthium; species Cheiracanthium punctorium. Next base: position 268,926 of record JAWZYV010011582.1, read on the forward strand.
TTTTGCCGAAGACCGAAAACCATATTTTGTCGAATACCGAATACCGAATATTCGGTTGAAACTCTAACCGAATATTCGGCCGAATACGGAATACTTGGTTAAAATTTATTAAACTTATTAAACTTTGGCAATGGTTAATTTGATTAGTTTATTCTTAAACAATATTTCATATGGTGTAAAAACTTCAAAAATTAAAATCCTGCAAAATTTAATATCCAAGTGTTTCCTTTATATATTATTAATAACTTTTCTAAATATTAGTGAAATGCTGGTAATTTTTTTTTACCTGCATATTTTATTTAAAAAATTAGCAGTTAATTGACTTTACATATTTATGAACACTTAATGATATGAGTTTTTTTTTCCTGATTACTGTTTCAAATTTAAATGAGATAGTATAATAGCAAGGTTAATGTAATGTATCATAAGATTTGAGAAATATTGAAAAGCAACGAAATTTAAATTTAACATCGGGGTGTTTTCTCTTACATTAAAACTAATTTGATTGCGATATTAGTTTTTGTGTGATTGTGGCAACACTACACTAAGGCGATCTGGCAAGGATGTAGGGATGCCTTGGTAGGAGGACTTTCTAAGGGTTTCCAACGCGTATTCACATGTGATATTAGTAAGTAAAAACTTGAAATAACTTAGTACTATGGTACTGTACTATATCTTTCATTCATGATATAAAAAATATGTATTTGTTTACCAATTGGTGAATACTTTAATTTGTTTAATATTCGGTTGCCGAATATTTAAGTATTCGGCCGAACCGAATATTCGGTTTGCTTGTCGAATAGGCAGTATACCGAATACCAACCGAATATTCGGTGCATCTTTAATATAAAGGAAAGAGAAAATGGCTAAAATATGCTTTAGACCAAGGCAAGGCGATTTTTTTAAATGTGCGATAAACGCGATGTGAAAAGATCCGAAAGATTTTGCCTTTTCGCGTATGCTTTGTTATTTTGTAATTTAGCTTTACTGCGTGACATACGTAACCAGTAGTGATTATGCTTGCTTCTCTTGACATCATTGAACTGTTAACGTGGATTTTTGCGCAACTATTTTTGTTATTACGCAAATGTTTACATCTAGTTGTTGCCTTTCTGAGCATAGAAATATCTTCGATTTATGTACCGCATGCGTATTATACAGGGTGAATTTGACATAATCTGCCAAACGAAAATCGGTGAAAGAGCAGCCCATGTGGAACATAAAACACCCTAGAAAGCCAGTCCTATCTCAAACCGTTTCTGAGTTATGGTGGATAGAAGGAAATTCTATTTTTTGTTATTCCGTCTGAAAAAAAACAAATTTGTGAGATTTCTGAAAGACCTACGTTCAAAAGAAGCACATATTTATAAAGAGCAGAAAAACTCCTATGAGGTGGCACCATTTACATCAGGATATCTCTATTTCATAAGGGGCTACAAGCGCTGAAACATTGGCGAAGTTAACATTCGAATTGCAGCCAAAAACTGTAACCGGCGAATCCGCAAACACCCTTTTAGCTAGAAGCGGTAAAATGTCCCCAAAACTAGTCCATTCCACAAGCTTTAAAATGAGACCACAATAAAGCATATTGGTGTTCTAGATCAGGAGAAATGTAATTTTTTGTCTGCAATACATCACCGAAATCAGCGTTCGTCTAATAAGGCATTCGACGAAATTCGCCAAACCAATACTAGTTGCTGGGTAAATTAAACGTATGCAGATCTGTTACTAACCACATAATGCGATGATGAAAATACATACAATATGTGTTTTCATCATACTAGTAGATGTGAGATACGCATTAGTAATGTCTTCGCATATATATATTCCTTTGTGAAAGACGTGGGAAACGTCATTCTTCTTTTGTTTCCATTGTTGTAATTCTAAACTTAATAAAATGCTACTTTTCTTGTTTGGTTTTATAACTTTAGTCTTTGCATCTGACAAAACAGCAGGCTCAAGCTGGACATGATATTAAAAACAGGAAAGACCATGGCAACTCGTGAGTCTCCTTATTCGGCGAACGCCGATTTCGGTGATGTATTGCAGACAAAAAATTACATTTCTCCTGATCTAGAATACCAATATGCTTTATTGTGGTTCATTTTGAAGCTTGTGGAATGGACCAGTTTTTGGGACATTTGACCGCTTGTAGCTAAAAGGGTGTTTGCAGAATCGCCGGTTACAGTTTTTGGCTACAATTTGAATTTTAATATCGCCAATGTTTCAGCTCTTTTAGCTCATCATAACATAGAGATATCCTGATGTAAAGTGTGCCACCTGATAGTAGATTTCTGCTATTTCTAAATATGTGCTTATTTAGAACGTAGGTCTTTCAGAAACCTCACAAATTGGTTTTTTTTCAGACGGTATAACAAAAAACAGAATTTCCTTCTATCCACCATAACTCGGAAACGGTTAGAGATAGGACAGGGTTTCTAGGGATGTTCCACATGGGCTGCTCTTTCACCCATTTTCGTTTGGCAGAATTATGTGAAATTCACCCTGTATAAGTAGATATGTATGTTGACCATGTTTCGAGATATTCGCGTGTGCACTCTCTCGCCAATAACAGTCGAACTGTGACGCCAGTTTTTTACCTCCTCCCTCGGCTTGACTGAACGTTGTTAACATCATTTCTACATTTCCTGGGCACGGACTACCGAATTATTTGGATTTATAGAGTTTTATTATGTCCAGACCCCCAAAATACTGCTGCCAAGTCAAGGGAACAGCCGGCAAAACCAGCCGAGAAAAACATCCCAAATTAATTTAAAAGAAGCTTAATTATACACTTGATTCATAATCTTTCACACTCTCATAATTTTGCGGTTGCAAAGTACATTTACAATGCCTTGGGAATATTAAACTTTCGGAAAATATTTCTCCTTCCAAATGAGATAGGTTTTCATTATCCCTTTGGCAATGTAACCTGATGAGGAGGTTAGCTCCATCCGTTTATCCCTGTATGAGGGGTTATTTTTTTTTTAATAGTTTGTTCTTGGAACTATACAGCTCAGATGTATAGTTTCAGGACTAGATCAGTTTTTCTCTTACTAGCTAGAATTCAACATAGCTTTGTTGTATTTTCTTTTCGCTTTATTTCCATTGCCTTTTTGGGGGAGGGGGAAATTATTGTTAAAACTTCACCAAGTGTGTATCGCTGCTCTTAATCTTACAAGCATGTAAGATATACTGACCAGTAAATGAACACTTAAGCACAATTCGTGTTCAAAAAATCAAAATATGCTTTTTATTGTAGCTTTTGGAGGTTTAAATAAAAAGTGGTGTAATAGCATAGTGATGTACAGACACTGACGTTGTATGTTTACTGGAATCACATAATATTGCCAGTAAATTACGAATGTACAATAAATATTAACAAATGATCATTTTTAAACCGAAAGACTTGTGACTAGGGTAGCTAATGACGTGTAAAGCATTTTTTATTGCGTGAAAGGAAATTACTGTTGCCAATCCGTAAACTGAAAAACTCTTCAAGCCTTATTTAAAAAAAATATATAAAACTTTTTATTCACTGGTTGTGCTTACTTTTACGATAAATACATAGGCCGACAAAGTCGAACTAATCTCTCTAAATACTTGTCGCTTTTAATTAATTGTTATCCTTATTGTTCTGCAAGTTGCGTTTATTTGACTTCTCAGTAATTCTAATATTCATCGTCTTAATCCTTCATTCCAATATCGGCAATTGTCGTCGTTCTAATGACAAGCTGACACATTCTGTAAGGCTTAAACTCGTTGTTACAATCAACATCTGGCGATTAATCATTAGAATAAATAACAGACATTTTACACTTCTGATAACAAATTGGCAGAAATAACCTCTTATTCACATAGCAACGAAAGAAAACAAATAAATGCATCGATTTCAGCCATTTCTTAAGGAATAAACACATATGGTGATCATTATGCGAAATTTTGCAATTAGCTCTTCATTACGTAAAAGCAATCGATTGCCAAACACTCAAGAGAGCATTTATATAGAAATTTGTCCCATTATGCTATATTTAAAATGTGAAGCATAATTTTTCAAAAATTTGTTTCAAACGATATTTAAAGCAGACATACATTTAAATCTCCAACAGAATGATGTATTCTTAATAAATGATTCAAATTAATTTTTTATTCCAATAAAAATGGCTTAAAATTTCGCTTTTATACTGCAACTAACGGTTAATAAAATAATATTAATAATTTACTTTAAAATATGAATGAAGTCGATAGGTTCGCCCGCAAAAGAATTTGATTAAAAAAAGCACGTACATCGACTCACTGAAAAATGAAGAATGAAAAGATGATTATCGGCTGAATTTCATCAATAAGTCATTCAAAATTGTTGAAATTTGAGATAATTTCTGCATTTTTTTTTTCAGAGATGACACCGCTTTATCTTAATTTATTGCTTCATGTGTCACGCTTAAAACTGCTATATTATCTGTGAATATCGCGAACATAATTAGTTATTTTGCCAGCTGACGAATCTTTTTAATGTAAGTTTGCAGTTATAGTATTATATCTTTCAAAGAATACTTTTGGAAGCTTGAAAAAATGAATTATAGTAAATTGCAACAATTTTTATAACTGATTTTAATCAATATTTTTTCATTTTATATATATATATATATATATATAAATATATATTCTTAAATGTATTTCTTTATTATATAGTAATAGTCACATCCTCTTTCACACATACCGAATTTTTTCAAGGAACGACCTTTTGATTTATTCCCTTGTAAGACAGCTTTAAAGCACATATGGGCATGGGCAACCTCTGGCCCTCGGGCTGAATGTGGCCTGTCCCGGAGTTTGGTTCGGCCTTCAGAGCATATTGAAACACTGTATAAACCATTCAGAATCCCATATAAATTCCAGTTATAAGGTCCGCAACATCGTTAACATCCTAAGTTTGTCCCGCATTTTTCCAAAGGTTGCCCATTCATGCTTTAACTCTCTGACTGCTCAATTTTTGGACGAAAATCGCTTCAAAAATTGTGTAATTTTTTTTCATATTTCAAATCTATATACATTGGAGAATTGAAATGTGCATTTTTATTTCTAGAAAAGATTTTTAATATAGATTTTTATCATGAGAAACTAAGCTTCAGAAAAACCAATTTCAGATATTATTACATAAGAAATTTTTTAAAAAATAAATTTCAATTGAATTACAGTTAATTTCCGTTTATTACATAATATAAGAAAATGCACCATCGCCTAACGCTTTGCAGGTTTATTGAATCATGGCCAAATTCATCGCCGTCTGAGGAGCAGTCCAAAAAATCTATATCACTATCACTATCAAAACTAAAATCTCTTTCAGAATCTCATAAATCATCCGTAATATACACTCTGTCAATTGCTGTACGATTTCTACTAGCCATTTCTGATTAGACAAGGCGGCAAACAAGTGAAGTTAGAGCATTACATACCGAGTATTACCTTCAAATGTCGCAATTTAGTGGACGACTAACGACATGTGTTGGTCAAAACCTAAATTAAACGTCTAAAACTGTATCTAATTTATTTCACTGGTTAAACGGTGAAACGCGGAATGCTCTCCTCAATACAGGAAAAAAACACAGCAAATTTTGCTATTAGAATGGCCCGTGGAAATCGCGGGATGATCAGCCAGAGGGTTAAAGCAATTCATTAAAGCATGTGCCTTGCTATGTGAAAGACAAAAATATTACTTATTAACAAAATAAAGAAAATTGTTAAATTATTTAAGTAACTTAAATAGCTTTAAACTTGATTTAAAGAACCAAATACACCCGGTCGAAAAAATATTTTTCTTTCCCCCATCTTTCCTTTGTATTTTGGAAGGAAAATCAAATTAAACTTATTTTAAAAACCGTATCAGAATATTATCATAATTACGATGGAAAAGTAACTTGATTTTGGACAGTGGGGTTTTGTATTCTGGATTCTGTTTATATTCTATCGATCGTTCTGCAAAATTTAATTCTCAACTGCCTTTCAAACAAAGTCAAGAGAGTAAGCTACATATTTTATTTTTAATTTGCATACAAATAACTTTAACCAGAAATGCAAAACTCAAAAGAAATTTGTGGAAATTTTTTGTGGTCGTTTTCGACTAACAAATTTGCTATTTGATAAAAGGAAACACATAGAAGTAATTTTTACTCGATTTTTTTTAGTGAATGCTACTAACAAGTGGAATAATACGGGTGATTTATTAAAAATTTCAAAATTTTGTCGAGGAAATAAGTGTTTTATACAGGTAGTATACTTACTCAAACTTTTTAAACAAAACGTTGCCTAAGTTCATCGAATTTTTGTTTTATTTATTTATTTATTTATTTTTGCAAAAATGTTTAAAAACTGCCTATTCAATGAACAAGTCAGTAAATGAACTATTAGAATATTTCATCGGTTTCAATTAAATGATTTAATAAAATGAATGTACCGAAAGAACACTCATTCTTCATACATGTTTTCAAAGTTCGAGTATTGTAAAAGTGGATAAAAATTGAACATAAATTTAACGAAGTGAAAAATAACGCAGCAAAGGCTAATGAAAATTACTTCAAAATAAAAGCATGTGAATAAAACAAGTGTTTACATGTACAGTAGATAGTTCCCAATTTAGAAAGTTTGAGGATTCTATCCATTTCATAAACTGAAGGGAGAAAAAAAAAACCTTTAGAAAGCATTTATGTCAAATCATGATTCTCCTGAAAAATTTTAAAAATTTATTGTTACTTCTCATCACAAAGAAACAGGTATAGAAACGAAAATGAAATTTGGTCAGATAACTGAGTTTAAAAAATATTCTCTAAAATGTTTTGAAAATTTTGAATAGTCTTAGAAATTTTACAGATAATGTGTAAATTTTTTTACCATAGTAAATTATTATCATATTTGGTGTCAAGAATAATGTACAAAATTTGGCCTTCGTCTGGGAATATCACAATGCACTTATTGAAATTTGTCATTTTCTGTCATCAGTCAATGAAATGAGATGATATAAATAAAAAAATGAGATTCAATGAACTGATTTACGTGCAACTAAAGTCCATATTTTATGGATATATGCTAAAACCCATTAGGCTAAAATCATTAAGCGTATTCATGGATATACGCTAAAACCTTTATAACGTCATGTAGAACTTAATATGAATATATAGGGTGAATCCAAATTCATGGTACGAACTTCTGGGCAGAATAGATTAATCAAAGACGTAGCAACTTGAGTTCACAAATATCGTCTACGTACCTGTTAATAATCACATTGGAAGAAGTGTTCATACACATTCCTAATTGAGTTTCATAAAACCATGAGCTTATGCTCGAGAATTCCACCAATAAAATGAAATCGATTTTCTAAATTACCCATTTTAGTTAAGCGCTTTCTGTGAAAGATTCGTTAATATTTGGTGAACTACGGTAGAAAAGTTCATTGTTGCTTCAACATTTCTTCCAATGGGGGGAGTTCCTTCCAAAGAATGATCTAGAAGAGCTTGAGCACCTTTCTTCTAATTTTCCTTAAAAGTATGAACTAACTATGACTTTTTCTACATTAATATTTCGCATGTCAACATAAGTGAAATCCTTCCCCCTAAATTTCTTGGAGTAACCGAAAGACAGTGTGTGTGTGTGTGTGTGTTGCAGTTCCTTCCGTGGAAATTCTTCATTTATTTTTTGCATCCATTCTGATATTTGGATAAGTTTAACTTTCTGCTTTTTTATCAGTCAGTATACACAGATATCTACCATGATTACTGATCACTTTCGAGAGGTTAAACATTCTCCCGAATGTTTGTTATTTTGGAGATTAATTGACAACTTTTTCTTTTAAATAGCGTATAAATGATACAAATCATGATAATATTATGTAACATTCTTAAATTTTTCTTTCATTGAAATATTAAAACCATTATTCAAAAACACAAGAGTCATTAAGAAAATTGTCTTCTTTATTAGATAAATGTTAAACGACTTTTTACACGCCCAGTCGATATTTTTATATACCCCAGGCATGTCTGGGGCAATTAGGGATGGACGCGAGACAGAAAATTGGCGTCTCCCGTCTCGCAAAACAGTCTTAAAGCTTTGTCTCGTCTCGCAAAATCCCTATATCGTAATGTTAAAAATGTTTGTCTCGTCTCGCAAAAAGCTGTAAATCTCTGTATCGTCTCGCATCCATCCCTGGCAATAGACTTTTTAAACCTTGTTTTTCTCAGCATGACGAACCAATAATCAACCAGTATGCATATAAAATTCAAAACTCGTCTCCAATCATTCAATCCTCTGAGAAGTTAAGATATAAAATTTTGTTTGTTGACTTCCAGTTTTCAGTGAAACACATTTACTGAAGCAGCATTCATGCAGAAATGTTCAACATTTTTTTCCACATGGGCGGGAATTTGGACATCAGGCAGTCATCGATACACTAAGTCTCGAGTACTGACCCTTTTTTTTTCGATTTCTAAAGAATCCAGTTAATACAGTTACACAATCGATCATTTTGTATTTTTCAATATACTGATCCTTGATTTATCAAAGTTAATGTATTCCAGACTTTACCGCGATAAATGAATTTCCACGAAGGAGGATCCTTTTTTAAAAAATCGTATATTTTCGTAGAAAACCTATTTGTAACCAAAATACGTTTAAAAATATATTAAAGTCTCTAAACATGAATTACACACGTATTACACATTACAAATGCATTACTATTGCTCGTTTAATATACACGCACACAGTTGCACACAACCATCAGCCCAAGAAAATATCTCATATTGTTCAGTGATGAAGTAATGAAGAGATGTAGTGCACAGGAAAGAACAGCAAGGTTACTGCTCCTCTGAAGGCACGACTTTAGTAGGAGAGTCTTCAGGTTGTACAGTATCTTCAGTTGGTGAGTCGTCAAATTGAGAATCTTATAAACATTTTTTTTTTCAACTTTCTGAAAAACTGTTTGTTTCAAGTGATATAAAAATGTATGTTTGGGACTGCCACGAAATATACCTGAATAGAATGCAGTTTATATTATCAAAATCGGTTACCAAGAAATCAGAAATGGGAAAAAAAGAGAGAATACGCGTCGAATGTGGAATTTCCTTACGGTTTTGAAAAAACCGCAATAGAATGGAGCCGTGAAATTCGAAACATGGTATTGCGACGGGTGACTGCAGCTGAAAATATTCATTTTTCGGATTAAGACCTCATTAATCCACACAATAATCCGAATTTATTACATTCCCCGTTATGAATCGGGGATTATATAAAAAACCGATACATTTGATAATATTCAATAATTTATTGCATTTATCTAGTGGTGATTGTAAATAATTACCGATAATTATACATAATTACCAGCTTATTTCATTTACCGTAACACATATAACATTCATTAAAAAAAAAAAAAAAAGATTTCCTTTTTGTGATCATCTTTCGCTTCCCCCCGGTATTGGGTATTTGAAAACTCACTCTGTGGTCTGACGTTTGAGCGCAACCGTCGAGTCTTTGCAAAGATATGATCGAACATGTTATAACTATTCGTTACCCAATACGTGAAGAGAAGATCGTGTTGGAAAACGCTTTATATCGATGCGTTCATCAAGATTTTTCTTTCTTGTTTAGATTGAATGGATTAAGACTAGGTTCTTCAACATGCCACTTCCTCTTACGTATGCCACTGCATGAACGTGTTATGAAGTGACAATTAACCCCACATCTTTGCTCAAGACGCACAGAGGGTTAATTAAAGTACTCGTATTTGGCAAAACATTTAAAGCAGAAAGGATTAAAAAAGCAAGCTAATTTGCTAATCACAGTTACATAACATAAATTCTACAAATACTTAAAAAACAAAAAAACTTACAGTTTCTCATGCAAAAAGCAGCAAGGAATGTGTAATCTAATCCACTACACAACTTACCAGAATCTGAAACAAAAGAAAAGAAGAAATAAACTATTGTGAAATGAGAACTGAAGCAGCTTATACCAAGCATCACTACATTTTGACATAATGATCTACATTTCAACGTACTACATTCAGTAAATTTATATTTATGCTAGACGAAGTACACTACCTATTAAGCTCTATGCAAATTAAAACATCGAGAGAACTTAATAAGATTAGGAAAGGTTGATAATGCTAAGAAGGTAATCAAATTTACTTAATCAAACATTCTTAGATCGTGACCTGCTAAATGTCAGCGTTCATTACAAAACAACTCCATTCTGATTAAGCTGCATTCTGATAAGGTATTGATATCTTGTAAAATAGTTGTGTTGCAGGAAACTCTAGATAATCATTGGCACATAACAACGTAGTCGAAACATAAATAATATAAAAAGAAAAGTGTTTAAATTTAGAGTTCTCATTGGCATATTTCTCTTTAGAACAGCTCTTAAGAAAATTTCTTAATACAAGGTCTAAAATCGGTCTGCCAGATCAAGGTGTCATTTTATTCACACGAGAATTCATATATATACATAAATTATAATTAAAGACAAACAAAATAGTAGGATTTCGGTTGTGTGGCATGTCAAAAGAGATATTCACTCCACACGTTTTAGGCTTGATCCAACTATTAAAAAGAAAATTGGAAAGCAATAAGAAATCAAAATAAAAACCACAGAAAATTCGACATACCATTCTGGAATGGTGGCAAGCACATGGAAAGCAAGAATCGAGTGTTGCCAAAAATAAAAATTGTAGCTAAAAAAATCGGTGTTGCCACTAAACAAAAGTGTAACAGAGGAAAGAGAAATATAAAGGTGTTGCCAAAAACATTAGGGTAATATTATTTTACATTCTTTCCGTTATATTTAATTTTGGATGTTTGATTTGATCGTATATGCCATTTTTGCATTGTGAAAACTTTATCTCTCTATTCTAAAAGAAAGTAAAGGCCGCTGGCGCTGTCAAAGCTTGTTGGCCTTTTCCCTCCTAAACCGTGGGGATTTGAGTTTCGACTAAGGTGCCCACAGGAAAAATTCCGAGGAACCTGCTAAGCTGACTTAAATTTCGAAAATCGAATTATTTTAGAAGATATTAATAAGAAACTGAAAAAATAAACATAATGGTTGCCAGATTTAGCATAAAATCATTCATTCCTTTGCAAAAAAGCGTTTCCAAGTATCTAGAATCGCGTGAAATTTACAAACATGAGTTAGAATTACGCCCATTTTACGCCAAAATAAAAACTATATGAAATAAGTAACTAAAAATGTGTTACACAAAGTTGACAATTTTCAAATAGTAAGTTCGCTTAGACAACAGGAGTTTAGAATTAGCGATTATTCGTTTTTCCAAAACAGAATAACAACTAATATTTTGAAAATGAAAAATAATTAAAATGCAGATTATTTTAAAGCTGGTTCGGTCCAGCTGGATTATTTGCTAGCAGTAGAAATACTTGGCGGCGTTAACTATGCCATTATAGCCGTTATAGTACACTTTGGATATTTGCTAGCGCGACGAGATGGTATAATTCGTGGTGCTACGTACGCCAATCTGCAAACGATTATGTAAATGAAAATGTGGATAACGGTTTTCCGGTAACCTTAAATGAACAGTAATTATAGGTTGTGAGCATGTGTAAATCGCCAAATAATGAAAAGTCGCCATTGGTGGCAAGCTATCCTATCTGTTCCGTAGCTTTTATTAACTTTACATGTACGTAAGTCGCCAAATAATGAAAAATCGACATGGGTGGCAAATTTGCAAGGTTTCCAATAGGTTTTACATTATTAAAAATACAGCTGAAACAGATGTTCTGATTTTATTACGCTTTAGCTCCTAATTAATATAACTTTTGAATGGCAACATTACATATCATTGTGTTTCTGAGGTGTGCAAATAATTTTTCCAGCGATTATAAGCGGAGTCCGCACTCCAGGTGGAGTATAGCTCAGTACCCGTACAACACAGATTCCCATAACAAAATATCTTCCGTGTTATGAGGGGGAGGGGGTCTACTGTAGTGTGAAGTTTAAATTTTTATGTACCAATGAACATGCAAGAACCAAGCAATGTGTAGCTCAGTAACGTTCTATCTGATCCAATCTTCGGGTTTTGTCTGTTGAAATTATGTCTTTTTTTACGAATAAGTCTTATTAGGGGCTGAATGCCTCATACGAAAAACGAGCGTAGCGAGTCTGGGGGCCTTGGCCCCTAGTATATGTATATATATATACACTACTGGCCAAAAGTATTGCAAGTTTTAGAAATCAAACCCTTTTCAAGATTAAGCCCCTTCTCACCCGTCAAAAAGGAAAATCAATATAATTGATATTTTTCAATGTCAACATGTCAAATTAATGACTTCAAAGACAAGATAGCATTAAGTTAAAGAACAAAAATAATTATTTAATTTATTTAAAAAATAGCATAAAAATACATAGGTTATTAGAGATATCACAATCCATTTTGGTTAGATCGAATAAAATTAAATAAAGAATTAATTTCAAGGTCTTCTGCAAAAAGAGGATAATAAATAAATGCGATTGAACTAACGATCATTATTATGTGTTGGCACGTTGACTTTCAACTAACGATCATTTATTATGTTGTTGAGCAGCGTTGACTTTGATCACAACAGCCACTCTTTTAGATATGGAATCCACAATTTTTTACAACAGTTCTTTCGGTGTTCCATGGTGCCAACTTAAATTATTGGTTCCTGAAGCTCTCATTCTGTTTTTTGGTGATTTTCAGATGTATTCTTTTCAATTATACTACATTAATTTTCAAAAATATTTAAATCTGGCAAAGTTCCTGTCCATTTTTTCTGGGCTTATTCTTGAAAAGATGGTTAGACTTCTCAAACTTGCAATACTTTTGGCCAAGTAGTGTGTATATATATATATGTACGTGTATATATATGATAAATAGAAAAGGATTCTTATGTAACTATGTTCTCCTCAAGTATTTTATTGAAATCAAATTTATTCTTCGTGAATCAAAAACCTTCAAAATATCAGAGTTGCGTCCTCACGGTGAGGACACCGTGTGTTAAAGGGTTAAAGTAATCGAATACGGCTAAGATGTCAGGAAATAAAATAAAAACAATAGCAACAGAATAGAAAAAAGTGCTATGGTTTCGGTTTTTCCGTCTGTCCGTGTTCTAACTCTAATGAATATGCATCAACTGTGGCACAAAATTTATATATGTTAGGGCTGAACTGAAAATGGTGCTGAGACAATGGCATTCACTTTTTTATATTTGTATTTACTTATTTATTTATTTTTTACAGGAACATAGAAAGGAATCTTAGTGCATTAATGTTTATGGAAGTTATGGTTTCTAGCGCATTTTGTAATCGTTCGTTTGTTTCTGGCTGCGCGGCCGCACAGCCAGCTGCTATGTCCGAAAGCTTCTTTAGCTGTGTGGCGCCCGATATGCGATTCGATCGACCACCCTGTTGTTGGTAGTTAAACAGATCGATGGCAACGGCTGCACCTTTTCAGCGTTGGGACCATTTAACCGTTGTTTTTTTTCCCGGCTAATAGTGAAAGCGTTGAATTCATGGCGCAACCACCGCGCGTCAAAGGGTTAAAAACATGAATCGATTTGTGTCTGCATCATAAAGTTATTAACGATTGAAGATGTCAGTTTATACGAGTCAAACTTGCATCATATGCGGGAAGTTTTAATTTTCTGCTTCAATGAACTCTCAAATACTTATGATGATGCTGCTATTTGTGGAAGAAAGCGTCATGAGTGGTTTCAACGCTTCAAGAATGGTGGTTTTCACTTCGAAGATCGGCATACAATAGGATGTAGCGGTGGAAGAAAGAAGGTTTTCTAAAAGGTAGAATTGAAGGTAAGACACGAGCCAAGGTCCAGGAGAATTGACGATATCATTGAGATTGACTTAACGAGCAATTTCAATTTTTAATCATAAATGTATTACCAGTTTTTACAACAAAATCTACAATTTCGGATGGGGGGGGGGGAGGATAGCTGAATGTATACTTAACGAAATAACTCTTCTGGTTAAAGAATAGACCGTTAGAATTTCATATATCAGGAAAGTTTTTATTACCTCTCTGTAGTTTGTCTACATGTATTTATTTTTGTAATTAAGATGAATTTATATTACAATCTATAATGCTTTATCTATAAAATGAAAAGTAAGAATAGGCGTTTGTTTAAATTCTTTAAATAGTTTTTAAGCATAACTTATTAATTAATTAATTAATTAATTAATTAATTTCAATTTAGTTTTTTAAGCTATCAGTGTGAAATTGTTGAATTTATGTTTTATACAAAATCTTCCAAGATCACATAGAAATAACAAAATTTTGTGTGGCAAATTTAGCACTTAATTAAAATTGAAAAGTCATTTTACATTTTTATTTTTAAATTCAGAACACCAGTCTACAAACCTTTTTCGACTTTTAATTAAAAAAAAGTAAAATGAATATTGGATTTTTTTTTCTTAATTCAGACAGATCAATTTCTTAAACATTGATTAAATATCTAATTATAAAAAAAATAGAAATTGTGTCTCTTTTACAATTTCTGAGATACATAATTGATTTTACTTTCGAAAATGAGCGAATATCAATTTTAAAATGTCCAAAAGAAAATTGATTTGCTGACTTGTGCAGTTACTTAGAATAATGGGCTGAATATTATAATGGCGCCATAATTAAGGATAATCAGTCTTTCGAAACCACGGTAATTGGCTTAAAACATGATGACTTTACATAGGATATTAAGATAATTTATAGAAGTTCTTGTGAATAGCTGGTACTCATTTTTTTAAAGTTATTATTTCAATAAAACATGAATTAATTTGGATAACAAGCTTCGCTAACTATTAGTTTGAGCTAGTTACTTATAAAAAAGTTAATAATATTTCTTCTGATCCTAAAAAAACTATTTTAAAAATTGTAACAGTTAACGGTTTTTAATTACATTTTTAATTACAGAAGAAGGAATGTTCACAACCTAAAAGCCGTTTAGAGCTACATTTTTTCTTTCCTTGGAGAATGTGATAATGCCTTCTGCTTGCCAGGTTTCTCACATGAAAGTGCCTCGCATTTGTGTATTGAATGAAAGAAAACCCGGAAAACCCTCATCAGGCAACTCAGCAATAGTTTTGGGGGGAATTGTCACACACAATCGCCTGTTTTTTAATTATTCCTCGTTGGCAGTAACTATCACCGGGTCACAAGATGTTTGCCCTTTGAGTCGGAAAGAGAGAAGTCCAGACAGATCAAAAGCTATTTAGAGCTATAAAATGTCATCCTGTATTGTTGTTTTTATTATTGAGGGAAAGAGTAAAAAGAAAATTCATTCATTTACATGCATATTTTTAATAGTAGGTATTAAACACATTTATAAACTCAGTCGATAAATAATGAGTTTGCGAAACATTTTCCCAATACATTAAGAACCGCGTTTTCAAATTGGTATGAATGAAAGAACTTATTTTGAGGAAGAAGAAAACTAAAAAATGAAAAGAAGCATAGAAATAGTTTATCAATTGGAAATATTTATGTCTGCATTCAAAACTCTTGAATGTATTATCAAATAAACAGAACACCGAAGAAAGATTTTTAAACAGCTTTTAGACAGCTGCAAATAACTGATGATAATTTTTTAAAACAAATGAAAAAGCTTTTTGTCTTCAAAGCAATTGAAATTAATTCTATAAAGTTAGTCATTCTCAGGCTTTTGAGTATCTCCATTTCGAATTTATGATAATAAATGTATAGGAAACTGTTTGTGTGCAAGTGTAAACAATTTAAACTTATTTACAGGATATCCATAATTAATGTTCCCCTATTCAGAGAGATGTACAGTGAAAACCTATCGTCAGAATGCTACCAAATTTGCAGGAAACCTTAATTTAAAAAGACTAGTAATATTTATCTATAATCATCTTAAAAATTGTAACAGTTAACGATTTTTAATTTTAGAGATGTAATTCTTTTTATTACTTAATTTAAAAAGAATTTATTTAAAAAACTGTAATACAAGTGTATTCGGAAAGTAAGTTCCTTTTTGAAAAAAAAAAATGTAAAAAAAAATTTTTTCAAGCCAATTTATTTATTTACATGGAAGAGTATACCTTAAACTATTTTTCTACATAATTTCAGCAATTGTTCAAACAATTTTTGCAGCGGGTTATCAGCTTTTCTATAACTTCTTCACAGAAACTTCCCGCCAATGACGATAACCACGAGTTTAAGAAAACTACGGCGTGAAATTCAAAACAAACGAGAGGAATGCTCAGTAAAGGCATTGTGTTGCTTCACGAGAATGCTCGGCCCCATACTGCAGGTAAGACATAAGCGATGATTTGACAGTTTCGTTGGGGAACAGTTCGATACCCCCCGTACAGCCCAGATTTGGTGTCTCCCGATTACCACTTGTTTCTGCACATGAAGCCCGAGCTAGGCGACAGACAAGCACTTTGGATTCCGAGGATGAGGTGAAAAATGCTGTGGACTCGTGGTTATCATCAGTTGCTTGAAGTTCCAGAAAAGCTGGGAACCCGCAACGACAAGAGTTTGTAGCTATGTCTTAAACTATGCAGAAAAATAGTTTAAGGTATGCTCTTTCATGTAAAAATTAAATGAACTTGCAAAAAAACTTTTTTTTTGTAATTTCTTTTTTCAAAACGCTACTTACATTCCGAATACATCTCGTAGTAAACGATTTTTAATAACAGAAGAAGGAATGTTCACTATACTTAGAAGCCGTTTAGAACATTTTTTTCTTTCCTAAGGGAATGCCTTCTGTTTAAATGTTTCTTGCATGAAATACCAAAAGTCAGATTTTGCAGGAAACCTTAGTGAGACCAAGAGTAAGAGATTTGTGTTGAAAAATAATTAGTTCAAAAAATTATCAAGAGTTGGCATTTTGCAATGTTTTAGTGTGGCTAAGAAAAATAGCCATTCTCATGCGAAGAAAATTATGAAGAGATTGTAAAGCTTACGTTTTATAACCTCTGCGCGATGGGCGAATTCGCATATAAGCAACTATAACTTACTAAAGCACCCCCTGATGGTGATTTTTTGAACTAATTTTTTCCATGCAGATCTGTTTCCTAGAATCTGCGAATGGACTTCGACCGCTACTGATGAAGATCGAAATTTTTTCAATCGAAACATGTGTTTAGCTTGATGAGTTAATTTTATGTGCGTTGTTTGACAAAGTTTTAACTACACGTTTTTCTTCCCTTTCCCCTGGTCTCATTAAAGTTTCCTGCAAATTTGCTAGCACTCTGACCATTCATTTTTGCTGGTCAGAATCGCTCACATCGCTCTGAATAGGGGAACTTTAATTATGGACACCCTATACATGAATTTACGGGCATCATATTTGATATGCATCAAATAGTAGATTTTTAATTCCTTTTTGTCGAAGAATAGCCCAGTGATAAATTGCAATGCAATATTTAGGATAATGATGATGATACCATTACTAATAATAATTAATAGTAAAAATGATAAATAATATCATAATCTAGTGAAACAGAAAATTGCAAGATCAAGAATATTGAGTAACAAAAAACATCCAAAAGAAATTGGATTTTAAAAGATGAAACAATTAAAACTTTGTAAAATAACACGCATAAAAGATACTTATCAAGCACGACACGCGTTTCGGGCAAAAATTTTTCATCCTTATTCAGCTGAAGAACTTAGTGAGTGTGGACTTCAGCTGAAGAAGGATGAAAATTTTTTGCCCGGAACATGCGTTCTGATTGATATGTAGATTTTATGTAGGTTATTTTACAAATTTCTAATTATTAAGAATATTAACCCTTTATAATGCCGTGGTAAGAATCCTTACCACCTACTGCCTATTAAATACAGAAATCAATTAACATTAGTGAATTTTCCGATTTTTGTTCAGTTATATTGGATGTATATTTTTTTCATACATCTAGACTCTAAATTATATTTGGCTTTTTAACTTTTCTTTCATTCGTAATTTTAAAGAAAGCTCGAATAATGACTTAAAAATTGAGCATAAGAATGGTCGCTTTTAATTATATATTTTTGCGCTTAATTCCGTGTACAAGCAGCAGATAGTTTTCTGACTTTGATTTTGTGAATAATAAATGAATTGTCCTGCACAATTTCTATGTTTCTTTAATACTTGTTTCTATAATTTTCATGTGGGATATTACAATAGAGGGAAAATATTTGAAATAATCCTAAAAATGGCCCAGAAAAATCCCAAGTACTTTTGACTCTCTTCTCATAAACTCGCCTTATAAAGGGTTAAGTATCAAAAAATGTATTTTCACATAATTTTATCAGCACCTAGTTTCAATATAGGGTGCAAAATTAACAGAGGCATATCCCCACTCAGAAAAGTATTTTAGTTTACTAGTGAGTAGGGTATGGCAAGGTAAAATGGGTAGATATTTCTTTTTCATCAATAATATAAATACATTTTTTAAAATCATATTTCTTTCTTAGCCTGTATTTTCAGACTTAGTTGGCAAAATTTACACTCATAAAAAAGTTTATTAATTATATTCGGAAACATAATACTATCTTTTATATGCTATTGAACCCAAGTTCTTTTCCTGTGTTTCTAAAACATTTTCAAGAAATTAATACATTCCTGAAATTTTGAAAAGTTCTGACATTATTTTCAATGTATGAAAGAAATAAGCAGCTTATCATCGAAAAAAAGTAAAAGAAAATTAAAAATATTTTTCTTTCTTACTATGTTTTAGAGTGGCGAGGTAAAATGGGTATACAATTAAGCTTAGTTAATATTACGTTTCCAAAAGACCCTAATAAATTTTCTAATGAACATAAATGCTGACTATTAATGTTTGAATATTTAGGCCAAAAAAGAAAAATCATAAAAAAAAACTATTTATACGCCTGATCAGAACTGATCAGTTCTACGCAGAGCTTACACATTTTACCCCACTTTACTCCGCAACAATGAGGTGTCGGAATACAATATTTATCTGGCTTAACACTCCTGGCCATAATAATTTTAAATTTCAATAATTTGTAAGTCATGATAAGGAAATAAATAAATTTGTGTGTGTGTGTGGTGTTACGGCCAGTTATCTACGCGAGGTATCTAGGCCCAAGTGGGATTGCCCTCCGTGTGGTACTTTCTAAGGTATCTTAACCCTCATTTAAACGAAGTTTCGGAGAAAACCACGGAAAAGTCCGAACGGTTAGGTCGACGGACGCGACCTCGTTGTTTTCAACCAGGCAACTTCCGTCTCCCATTTGAGAGCGCAAACGAGTTCGGCCACTGGTGGGGCAAGTATAATTTGATAAGATGTATTAAATTTTTTGGATGCTATGAAATCTATTATCTATTTTACCCCATTTTTATGGAATAAGCAGCTTTAAATAAAGTTTAATATATACTGGCATTTAAAACTACTTATTTAAATAAAAAATTTCAAGTGTGAAGGGAATAAATGCTTTGGATAAAGTAACACAAAAAATTGCATGTTTAACATTATTAGTAACATTAAACAGCCCACGAATAGAAAAATGCCTATCTTCATACCTATTTTAACCCGCCTTACCCTACACTAGACTACTTTTTTGCTATGGTGTATGTTTTTGCTATGACAATGCCGATCTTGGTTCTAGAGACTCTCTGAATCAAGCTTATTTATTTATTTTTTCAAACTGACCGAAGTACCCTTAGCATAAAAATGGGAAATGGTTTAACAGCTATTAAATACACAAAAGAATAATAAAAACTTTTCAAACTTTCAGGGATGTTTCTTTAACGCTAATGGGTATGTTTTTTCTTCCCATGAAGTTGAAAAATTCTGAAAAACAGGAGAACGGAGATTTTCGTTTTTTTAAGTACCCAAGATTTCCACCCCCCCTCCCCCCTGTATGTTTTTGCATATCTGTTCAAAATTTCAAGACCTTGGTGTATCTCTATTAAAGATGCTTTCAAAGAAGAAAATTTATTTTATAAATCTGTAAAAATATTGAGCGTAAATCTGAAATGAAATAGAATAAAATTTTCTGGCAATTTAATGAAATTTAATAAAAAATATTTTAAAGGATATTTTCAGCAATATCTCAAGGCTTACACCCCCCCCCCCCCTTACCTCGTGGTGTCTTTTTTTTAACCCTTTGAGGCGCAACCCTTTTAAAATGCTGAAAAAAGGGCAGCCGTTGCCATCGC
This sequence comes from Cheiracanthium punctorium, assembly GCA_038373885.1. NCBI lineage: Eukaryota > Metazoa > Arthropoda > Arachnida > Araneae > Cheiracanthiidae > Cheiracanthium > Cheiracanthium punctorium. The sequence continues at coordinate 289,085 of JAWZYV010011582.1, forward strand.
TCGACTTAACTACTAGCAAGATGGGGGACGATCGAAACGTTCATCGCGTGCCATAGCACAGCTGTGAGCGCACAGACAGCTGTTGTCAAAAAATGGTCTCTAGATCTGTGGCACGCGATGAACGTTTCGATCGTCCGCCATCTTGCTGGTAGTTAAGTCGAGCGATGGCAACGGCTGCCCTTTTTTCAGCATTGGGCAATATATCCAGCTGTTCTCGCATTCTTCCATTTTTCAGCAGATGTCAGTGCTGTTAAAAATAATCGTGACAATGTTTTTGCGGGAAATGACGTGCTAAAAAGTAAAGGATTCTCGTGGAGCTATGTCACCCGCAACTATTTTTATAGAGATCTAATCTATTCTTCGTGACTGGCAACAGTCAGAAGGTCATAGTTTGGTCTTCCCAGAGCGGGAACACTGCGCGTTAAAGGGTTAAGCTTGCTTACATTTAAATACTAATGCAATTTTAAACGTGTGACGTAAAAATGACGTCTGTCTCCAATTAAAGGGGACGTGCTGTCACCTTTACTTCTACTGCAACAAGATGCGTGCGAGATACGGAATAGGCTGTTCTCAACTCACTGGCTATGGTGAGGAAGGTGGCGATGTAGGTGGAGATGAGCACAACGAGGGGCAGGAGGAACATGAGGATGAGGCTGAGCGTCGTGTAGAGCTGTTCCTGCCACTGGGCCGTGTAGAAGCCGTACGTGACGCACTGGTAGAATTCCTCCAGGAAAGGACCTCGCATCACGCTGAAGATGAACACCTGCACGGAACAAAGAACGAGAATGTAGGAAGGGATGAGGAATTAAGTGTTTTTTTTTGTTTTTGTTTTTTTTTTAAGAAGGTAAAATTGGTACAACTTTCCACAATATTTTAAATACACTCTGAAGTGCTATATTTTAAAAGTGTATTATAATTCATGCGTGTGCCGCACTTGTCTTCCTTATTTCGTAAAACACTTCTTCAGAACTGAAATTTATATTAAAATCTATTAATTAAAACTGTTGCATAGTCTTCTTTAAGCATATTGCATCTAGACATCGCCTTTATAAATACTGTTTGGAATGTGCATCATAATCCATGAGGCTACTCTCGTTGAAATTCTCTACTATTCGACACAATTCAGATTTTTTATATGAACTTACTGACACCCATTGTACCGTTTCCACAATATCCATCATCGAAAAAAATTTTTTTTTAACAAATTTTGTTAAGAACATCAAAAATTAGCATTTGACTGAAATTTCTACGCATTTGATCAAAAAATAATCCTGCAAAATTCAAATTTTCAGATGCACTTTGTGCCACCAGTGGCCCATTTTCTTCACTACCCATAGTCGAAAATGGAGAAAAAAGTTTTTTTCGGCCCATCTTAGTGTATGTAAAGTATCCGACCGTACACCAAATTTCCTGTTCCTGTTTTGTAAATAATTAAATAGTTCCCTGAAAAATGCACAATTCTGAATATGAGAAATCATTTCATGAAAAGCAATATTTTATACACAAAACTGACATGGGAAATTGACTTGCATTAAAGTTTATGTGTTTGTACTTTTAAATACTACTTACTGTAAAGTTTATTTTTATGTACACCCTCTCAAAAAGGTATTCGAGTAAAAATCGAATGTCGTACATTAGTTTCGAAAATAAAAAAAATTATCATAAAATAGAAGTTACGTTATGTATAATTGTGTTTCATATTTCTGGCGAATTGTGAGTTTTTCAAAAACTAATTAATTATTCTCAAAGCTAAAGCAGGAAACTTTGCTTTTGATCGAATACTCCTTTCAGAACCTATAATTTAGAGAAATGTCTTTGACAATCATGACAATTATGACTTTTCAAATAAGGTTAAATTTAATAGCAGTGTGAAAGCGCAGGCATGAAAATTTTCAAGCAAATATCACTTTCGTTAAAATATATTTATTGCTTAGTAACATAAAACAATTATTTATCGGTAAACAACTGAATAATGCTAGTTCTGCTATGGGCACATAACAATAGTTTATGTGCCCATAGCAGATAAACTATTGTTGCAGTGCCCATAGCATGTTCTGTCAAATGTTATCTTACAATTCGCTGAGTAAAAAAAAAAATAATTAGCGTAATAATAACAAATAAATAATGTGAGACGACAAAAAGAAAAAAAAATATGGAATGTTTTACAAAGTTATCATTTTCACAGCGATATATTTTTTTATACAGCTAAAACAAAATGTCAAAAGTTTTCAATTAAAATAAGTTACAGTTAAACTAGATCTGAAAAAATAGTTAAACTAGATCTACAGGCCTCTCCATGGCCGAGAGGATAAGACTTAATATGGTAGAGGGCTGAAATGTGAAGGTCGAAAGTTCTGGCCTACGGCGCGGCTGTCGATCTAACGGTCTGGAGATTTGGGGGGCGGTTTTTTGCACGAGTAACATGAATACGCACCAGAATATTTTAAATTGTTCTACGCCCAAGGCATACCCCATTTTTGGCAGATAGCTCTCGCGTAGCTTTGCCTTAACCGAAACAGACATTCAACCAACAAACTAGATCTATATAATTAGAAAAGTGTATTTAAATTAAAAAAAGAAAAACAAAGAAATGTAAAATGTCAATTTGGAATTTCATAATATGAAGGAATCGCTATCTAAATCGTATGTACTCTAAATTTTAAATAAATCCCCACCCCCCCAAAAAAATAAGTAAATCTAGGTGTGCAGTGGGAAAACAGTTTCGATGGGAAGTGTAAAATATCGATTCTTTCATTCTGGAAGTTAACAGCTGGGGTCCCATTCCATTGGTATTTTTTGCTAACGACATCATTACTTCTATACGGAAGTCCATGTATTAAATGCTGGAAAGTTTTTTTTCCTCTTGCTCTAGACTGATGTTTGAGATTTGTACTTCTGCGCCAAGAGAAAGCAATCAAGAACAAAAGTCCCCTACTTTAAGCGACCTGCTTTAAAGAGTGCCGTTTCTTTAAATTGGTAAAATAATTTTTAATATATTCCCTTAAATTAATACACCGAACAAGAATAATACTAAATTACATAAAATCAAAAACTCGCAAATGTAATCGAATAAAATGTTTTACAAATATATTCTTTCTTTCTCTCTCTTTTTTTTTTCCAACCCTACTATATAGTTACGCTGATTCCTGACTCCAGGGCCGTACCCAGAAAAAAATTTCCGGGGGGGGGGGGGGCAAATGCCAGGATTGGTTACTCCGTAACCAATCCGCGCAACCACTTCAATATAAATAGTTTATCGCCATTATTCCAAGAAGATTAAAAAGTTCAAAAAGCAGAAAAAGCGTAATAACATCTCCGCCGTTTATACGATCCGCTTGAAAATTTTCATAATTATGTGTATTTAAAAAAAAAAAAAAAAAAAAAAAAAAAAAAAAAAACACCAATCTGCGCTACTTTAAATATCTGAAAATCCACCGGTTGCCTCATCTTTAAGCGATTTTTTGCTATTTTCAGCTCCATTTTACTTTCGAGAGTCAAAAAAGTGAATCATTCGCCTGACAAAATGAGCTGTTGCAATCGATATGACGTCCTATTCGTCGCGGTCATCAGGTTTTGAAAGGAAAGAGTGATTCCAATTCCCTTAAAATAGTTTTTCCAGATTTCATAGTTTATTTTTCTTCTTTTTTTTTTCACAAATGAATCTCCGTCATGGATATAAGAATGGCGTACGCAAAACGAAATCTTTCGAATGCGAAAAGTTTCAGCGCGTTTCCAGAAGAGCATGAAATTCAGTTTGGGTATATAACAAAAATTGAATATGAACTCATTTATTTTAGGTGGACGAAGATTAAATATGTTGAGATCAGACATATTTTTGTCGAATGTTTTTTCTAGCGCCGGTTGTAATTGCCTCCACAACGGGCTTTGACTTCTAGTAATTCAATAATGTAAAATAATGTAATTATTGTTTTTATTAAGGATGTATAATATATCTTTAAGTTGGGTTTATTCAGGTGTTTCGCCTGTTTTTTACTTCCTTGTACGTAGTATAAAGAAGTAATGTGATCCCGAAAAATTTTGGGGGGCCAAATTTCAACATAAAAACCGATTTTGACTACCTCTAAATTTAATTAAAAATTTTTTTTCGATGCATCTCATCGTAGGCTAGCATGCACGATCATATTAACGCGTCTGCAACTCATTTTGACCAGTGGCGAGTCTACTGTGGCCAGTTTTTCCATGCCGTCTGTACGTACGTACGTATGTATGTAACTCGCATATCTCAAAAACTATTGGTCGTAGAATGTTGAGATTTGATATTTAGAATTGTTCTATGATCTAGTTGTGCACCTCCCCTTTTGGTGGCAATCGAATGGATAGTTTATGTACAGGACCGCCCAAAAGATTCGAAATACATTACGCTCTATGGGCCGAAATTCATTAAACTCGCCTAACTCAAAAGCTATTAGGCGTAGAATGTCGAAACTTCATATTTTGGATAGTTGTAACATCTAGTTGTGCACCTCCCCTTTTGGTTCCATTCGACTGGATAGTTTATCTACAGGACTGCCCAAAACATTCGAAATACATTACACTCAATGGGCCGAAATTCATTAAACTCGCATATCTCAAAAACTGTTAGGCGTTGAATGTTGAAACTTTATATTTAGGATTGTTGTAACATCTAGTTGTGCACCTCCCCTTTCGGTTCCATTCGACTGAATAGTTTATCTACAGGACCGCCCAAAAGATTCGAAATACATTACGCTCTATGGGCCGAAATTCATCAAAGCGTTTTTTAGAGGTATTGGGCTATTTCAAACGACTCAGAAGTGATATATGCTGTAAAGAGTTAGAAAATGAATTTCTCCATTAAAAAAAGTGTCTTTATCATTTATAGTTCTGCTACAGGAACACTCAAAAGATTTCCAATACATTACGGTCAATAGCAATTTTAGGGGCATTCATCCATTTCAAGCACAATACCGTCCTACCACATAAGTTAGGTAATGGTCCGACCACGGTCACGTGCCTCCCTCAAGAACTATGCCAAAAGTCGCCAAGCTTGGCGACTTTTGGTGTACGTGTGTGCATATTTAACTCTCAAATCTCAAAAACTATTATGAAATTTCATATATAAGAATGTTGTAACATCTAGTTGTGCATCTCGATTTTTGGTTCCAATCTACTGGAGAGTTTATTTACAGGACCACCAAAAAGAATTTCAGTACCTTAATGTCTATGGGCATCTTCAATATAATACAACTGTAGACAGTCATTGTTTGGTACATGCCCAAAATCTCGCCGTCTGTCCTCGACCTTGGCGAGTTTTGGCGAAATATCGCCAAATTTGGCGATAATCTGTCATATTTTGGTTCATGCTTAAAATCTCGCCAAATGTCGTTGACATTGACGAGTTTCGCCGAAATATCGCCAAATTTGGCGCCAAAAATTATTTCCTATTTTGTATAACTCTAAAACTTTAACCCGTAGATTTTTTAACTTTGTATTTAGAACTATTGTAATATCTAACTGTTTTCAATATCTTTTTTTGACAGCAATCGACTGAGAATTTATTTACATGGTGAGCCAAATGACTTTGAATACATTGAGGTGTATAGATGCATTCAATTCATTGAAAGTCTGTGGTCAATGACTACTTTGGCGATCCCCAAAATCTCGCTGACTATCTCAAGTTTGTCGGCTTTTGGTGAAATATCGCCAAACAAAGTGTCAGAAGGAAATCTTTCAAATTGAACTCAGCTTGGCGATATCGAAATATTTGGCTAGAAATCGCTAAACCTTACTATTATTGATATTTTATCTCTTTCAAACAAATAAATTTAGAGGAAGTGCGTCGAAAATATTTTTGATCTAATGGACGTGCAAGGAAGTCATGTGTTGGACACATCAGATTTTTCATCTTTGCATTTTGCTTTCCTTTCATTTGAACTTCAATTGAATATTGAAGTAAATATTAAGTCATATTATACACCAAAATTAAAAGGGATAATCAATATTTTATTGATCGTATTTCAACTGATGTGAAACAGTAAACATAGTACCAAGTGAGTCAGTACAAATTTCAGGTATTTGGTAATATTCTAGATACCAGAATAAACACCCATGATGCCCTTTATAGACAAATTTTTGTTCACTGACAATAATTAAAAAACAAAGAAAAGAGACTTCAAATTATCATTCTTACAATATCACAGTTACTCAAATTTTCGGATACCCTAGGAGATTTGTTCGAGCATCATTAATCTTGTATAATCAAATCCGAGAGTAAACATTGTATGTAGCTATGTAGGTAGGTAGGTAATTTTGTGACCACCGATCTCCTTGCGCGCGTCTCTCGATCACATTGCGCCGAGACGGTTGGTCGCAGACCTACCGAATTTTGCATGCGGCTTCACTAGGACAGATCCTATTACGCCTCGGAGCGATTTTTTCGAAATTCGAATTAGAAAATGTTTTATTTTATGTTTTGTCCAATTTTTAGCGATTTTTCTTGCAGAATACGTATTAACGCCGGTCATTGCACTCGCAGTAAAATGATGTTTGCATCATCGGATAGAGGAAAAATTTTTCTTTTGAAAACAGTTTGTTTTGACTATGTAACATATTTTGCTGATTTTTGGGAATTTTTAAAAATAATTTCTCTTTTGACGACGTTTGCGTAAAAATAATTTTAAAACTGTTTCATCTTTCATTCTATCTGTCATAACTTTTTTATATTTCGGCAAAAGACGGAGCATACAATTCTCCCATTTTTAAAAGAAGAACGGGGGAAAAATATAAATTAGGAGATTTTTTACGAATTTTTATGTAAAGAATGATTTTGAATTCAATAGCCGCCGTTTCAAGATTTCGGTATGATATCTTCCGCTATGGTTGTCTTGGAAACAGTAACAATGAAAAAAATTTCCATTTGAAAAAAATAAATAAAATGACTTGAGCATAGAATACGAACTGAGCATAAAATAACTGAGTTTCCACATGTGAAATCTAAGTCATTTTGATGTAAGGATATTAAAACCTCTTTCGAAACTCAATCAGAATAACTGAGTCACAAGCAAAACATACGGCAAGTACGAAATTATTCCCTATTTTATATAACGTTGCTGGAAAAAGAATTGAATGCTGTTTTTTTCAACAATGAATTATCCAGCATTATTTTCTATATAATTTTTAAACGGGACACGTTTTCTGATCGCAGGAAATATTTTACGTGCTAAATACGCCAATCTGACAAGAATTATGCATAAAAATGTATGGAGAGCTGTTTTAAAGGCAGCCATAAAGTGAAATGATTATTGTTTATGCTAATGCGTAAATTGCAAAGAATCACCAAAGAATAAAAGACTACATTCATGGCAAATGTCTAAAGCATTTCTTTAAATTAAGCATTAAGATGGAAAAACGAAAATATATTAGCATCAGTAAAAGATAGTATGAGTAATAGTTAGTAGATATGCTAGGGCAATATTGATCAAAGTACAATATACCGCATTAATAAATATTTCGTGAAACTGTTCGTTTCTATTCAATTTTCAACAGCAGTCTTACATCACAGCTAACTAAACATTAAATAATTCTACGTCGCGTTAATATATCCCGTGGTAGTTTCAACAGAAAAGACTGTACCTGAACTTTTTTTTTTCTTGGAGATTGTTTTGTCACAAGTAGTTATGATCACATTTTAGGAAAATGTTCTCTTCTTGCCTTGCGAAAAGAGGGCACACACAACTATTTAATTATAAAATAAAACGGTTCTCCACATCATGTGGTATCTATGGTATGAATGGTTTAACTTAAATCTAAAAGAGTATGATGTAGAAATGAGACATTTTGAAAGTTAGGAATTTTCGCTGCGAACCGTCAAGCTTTTCTGATCGCGAATGACAGGGACATAGTTTTATGTGTCATAATATCACAATGGTCTCAGGTCAGTACTTATGCTAACTTAAGGAATAACTAATGAGCAACTTTACGCCAAGAGTCAAATCATTTTGCTTATTTTTAGATTCCACATTACTGGAATCAATTCGAATTATACATGTAAGAAAAAGTTTCTTCCCTACCGTGCGGAGAACGGGTACGCAGCTAGTCTTATAAATAAAAATGAAATTCTGTTTGTTTGTTTGTTTGTTTGTTTGTTTGTTTGTGGATTTGATTCGTATACAAATCCACAAAAATGGACCTAGCGGCCTGAAATTTAGCACAGATATGTAAAATAATATAGAATAAATAACAGTCCACTTTAAAATTTTGAAAGTCCACCCGTTCCCGGAATTTAAGAGATTTTTTATGCTCTTCACGCAAAAAGCTTTCCGTAATGGTAACCCCTGTAGTGAAAAAAGTGTGAAATAAGGATCGTGGTTGCCATGTGTGGCGATTTTGCCGAATAAAATGTTTTAAATTCTCAAAGTAAAAATAAAAGAATAATAATGATTTTTTTTTGTTAGTTTATATTCGTAAGGTTATTTTTTTTTTAAATTATAATATCGTGTGCATGGGAAATCAGAGCAGGAATGTAATGCTTTACACGCAAAACAATAAGAATTGAAGATTTCCGAGGCTAATGTGCAAATTTTTTTAGTTTGGCGAAAAAATAAAATGGCTGAAATATGGATTTTGAGTAAGTGAGTTCTAGCGGTTTGCACAGTTTTCAGCTTGGCGCAATTTATTGAGAGCTTAAGGAAATAGATTTTTGAAAACAAGTGCAAAGGTTTTATTAGAATACAGCGTTAGATTTTAATGATCCGTGAAGAAATAATGCAGTTATTAAGGGATTTCAAGCGATCTAACTTCAGAATTCTCGCCAATTGAGTACATTGATTTAAGTTGGGGGAATTCCGCCAAATTTCAGAAAATTGAAATCTTCTCATTTAGTACATCGGAGTAACGATGAATAAAACACATTATAGTTGATAATTTAAAAAAAAATCCTCTGTATTAAGGGATTCCAATTTTCAAATAAATGCGTGCTACTCTTTGTCGGTCGAACCATTTCCCATATTGATTGCTGCTAAGTCAATGCTTCGAATGATTCCCTGAAAAAACTCTTGCAAAATGGCGTATGTTGGCACTTTGGCGAGGCTTAGATTTGAAACTGGATTTTATTTGAGACTGGTATATATGATAACACTGGTTATAGATAAAAATGAATGTTGGTATGTGTTTATGAGGTTGAAAAACTCCAGCACCGTTGAGCACCGTTGCACGATGAAATTTGGTTCACCTAAGTCTTTTATGATGGAGAAGGTTTTTATGCTATCCGTTTTCCTTAACTTGCCACTTGGTGCCGCAGCACAACGTTGAATTCAACGTTGAAATTCCGTTTAGCCGTTTGCTATGCGAATATCGTCCAACCGATTTCGATGAAATTTGGTACACGCGAATATTAGAACACGGAGAATATTTTTCACTATCCATTTTGCTGTAACTTGCCGCTAAATGGCGCTGCAAAGCATCAACTTCTATACCGTTCGACCGATCGGCATAAAATTTTTTATACTTACACATTTGAGCACGAAGAATATATTCTAACTGCGTTCCTTTTGATGTTACTCACCACTAGATGACACTGCAATGCATTATTATTTTAACTCGCCACTAGATGACGCTGCAGCAGGCCAAATTCTTGACCATTCAAACGGTCGCTATGAAAATCAGTATACATAGCTATTTGAACAATGAGAATATTTTGGCGTTATCCATTTTGCTATAACTCGCCACTTGACGGCACTGTAGCAAATCATTACTTTAATTAACCACTAGATCGCGCTGCAGTGTATCACTTCTTGACTGTGCAACTGACCGCTATGAAAATAGGTATACATAGATATTTGAACACGGGGAAGAGTTTGGCGCTATCCATTTTCCTATATAATTTGCCACTAGATGTCGCGTCGTCAGGGCTGTCCAGCCGATCGTCCTGAAATTTCGTATTCATCGATATCTGAATGCGAAGAATATTTCCGCCGTATCCGTTTTGCTAAAACTCTCCACTAGATTGCGCTACGCCGCATGGCCTTCTGCACCGTACAAACGATTGCCTTGAAATTCGGTATGCATGGTTATTGAACACAATACAATGCGATATCCATTTTGCTATATCTCTTTATTACAATGAATAGTAATCACCACAAATCGTAATATCAAAAAGTCCATTCATTCCCGTGCGAAGAACGGGTACTTCAGCTAGTTTAGTTATAAGAATTGAAGAGTTCCGTTATTTTAACATTAGTCATACCACCAGAGCTTCACCAAATCACTATGGGACCATCCATAGAGTATCGTCTTTCCAATAAAAAAAAAGAATCACCGATATCGGTTCCACATGCTAAAAAAATATATATATAACTGAATATTAACAAAACAAACAAAAAAATAGAGAAATAAAAGAGAGATTCATTAAAGAAAAGAGACGAGTTGAGAACCTCCAATTTTAAAAGTCGGTGAAAAAATACACACATGCATTTTCGACACTTTTTAATACTTGAAATTCTTTTATGTTTTCGATTTGCCTATCTGAGTGTCTTTCCGTGCTGTAATTTCTAAAAATAAACATCGGTTGAAGTAAAATTTAATTCTGATATTGACATGCTTTTTACTATGTTACCCCATTTAAAATGGTCAATATACCATTATCTTTTACAGGATCTCATTACAGCATTATCTTTTAAAGAATTCTATCAGGTTACGGTCTATGGACAGCCATTGTTTAAAGTTCGTTTTAGAGGATTTAATCCAGCTCAATCGAATCAAAGTTATGTAACGGATGTTTATAAAATAATGCTTTCCATCAAAAATAGTGAGTATACCAGTACATCTTTTACTAGTGAGAGAAAAAAAAAGAAGTCGTCGATTCATGGCCAAGTGGATAAGACATTGAAAATTGGTAGATGACTGACGTGTGAAGGTGCAGGACACTTGCATATCGCGCGGCTGTCGATCTAACGAAGTTTTTGGTGTTTTCCCTATATTTAAGTGAATACTCATTAGAAACCTTTCAAATATCCCCTACCCAAGGCATTGCTCCCTTTGGTAGAGGGGGCAACCTGCGTGTTTCGCCTCAACAAAACGACAACAGCAAAGAAATTCATTAAGGTACACTTGAGTTTTTGAAACGTTTATTTCGATGAAAACAAAGTTAGTAGGTCTATAAAGTAATGCTTACGTCAAAGATACCTCTTTTATTGTGAACAATAAAATAACGTATTGATTAGGCTCTAAGGGCAATGATTAAAAAGGGAGTACTTTAGGGTCTTATTTGCTTGAATCTGTTCACCCCATATCTCGCAAAGATAGTGGCAATATAGATTGCTTTTTGTGCCCATCGTCGCCCCCAGCCATAAGTGCGACAATGTTTCCTTTTTTCTTTCTTTTTCTTTCTAAATTTGCCACGATAAAATAACAACTGAAGAATGCTGAAAGTATGAAAAGTAAAATATTGATTATTTCATTTTGGGAGTTAACAGCTGGAACCTCATTTGATTGCCTCCACTTCCCCCTCCCCCACAACCCCCCCTCCCCTCCTTCTGTCTGCATTGTTATTTTTCTGCCACACGCGATTAGTATAAAAAAATTAATGTGCAGAAAGGTACCCAAATTTCTAACTTTCTTTTATAATATCTTCTGAGTATAACTCTTTTGTATCCCCCCAAAAAAATAATATATTATAAATAATGCCAAATGCATCGATTATAAAACACTTTCAAACACAATTAGCTTGAATGCACATGTTAAACTGTATGACGAAAATTCGAAAACAATCTTACTAAAGTTAAATCAACGACTTAGAGTGTAATTTGTTGCTATGTATTCGCCGGTAGTTTTACTAATCCGTGCTTTAATTTATACTTAAATAGCCTATGCTTTAATTAGTGTGTTTTCGACTTAAGCGTTTAATCCTTTGAGGCGCAACCCTTTCCCAATGCTGAAAAAAAGGGTAGCCGTTGCCATCGCTCGACCAGCAAGATGGCGGACGATCGAAACGTTCATCGCGTGTCACAGATCTAGAGACCCTTTTTTGACGACAGCTGGCTGTGCGGCACAGCCAGCTGTCGTCAAAGAAGGGTCTCTAGATCTGTGACACGCGATGAACGTTTCGCTCGTCCGCCATCTTGCTGGTCGTTAAGTCGAGCGATGGCAACGGCTGCCCTTTTTTCGGCAATGGGCAATCTATCCAGCTGTTCTCGCATTCTTCCATTTTTAGACAGATGTCAGTGCTGTTAAAAATAATCGTGACCATTTTTTTACGGGAAATGACGTGCTAAAAAGTAAAGGATTCTCGTGGAGCTATGTCACCCGCAACTATTTTTATAGAAATCAAATGTATTCTTCGTGACTGGCAACACTCAAAACGTCAGAGTTTGGTGTTCCCAGAGCGGGAACACTGCGCGTTAAAGGGTTAACCCTTTGAAGCGTAACCATTTCCCAATGGCCGTGCGGCGCCACACAGCCAGTTGTGTAAAAAATGTTCTCTAGCTGTGTGGCACGCGGTGGGCGACTCGATCGACAGCCATGTTGCTGGTAGTTAAATTGAGAGATGGCAACGGCTGCACGTTTTCGGCATATATAGTTTTTCTTCTATATCGATGTATATTTCATCACGTTCTCCAGTTCTCAACAGATGCCGGTACTGATAAAAATAATTTTGACATCCATTTTACAAATAATCGATCATTTTTACGGGGAAGGATGTACTCAATACGAAAGGTTCTCGTGTAACTATGTCCTCCTCAAGTATTTTATTGAAATCAAATTTATTCTCCGTGAATCAAAACAGTGAAAATGTCAGAGTTGTGTCCTCACGGCGAGGACACCGCGCGTTGAAGGCTTAAAAACTTCGAGATTTCTGGAAATAACGTTTTGCGAAGTATTTTTTTATGTATATAAACAAAGTTATACTCCTCTTGTAAAAGAGCGGGGCTCCTCAGTTAGTAATAACAAAACATACAAAACGTATATCTTAAAATGATTCGAGCGATCGATTCCTATCTTTATGTTTTAATAATTCATCAAAGTGAAATACATATGCTTCCTTTTCAATAAAGACATGAGATTTAATGGAATCTTACTTTTCAAACTATTATTTACTATTTTATATTGCTCCCTGGAGCTTCTAGAATTATCTCGGTCGCTTCCATCCATTGATTTAAAACTGCAACCCAGTTTCGAAAAGAATATTGAAAGTTACAAGTAATTTTCTTGAACAATAATTCTTTGAGCTATTGAAAGGCTTTTGAATTACAGCGGAGCACCGTTAATACGGTTCTCAATTACATGTCTTTTGAATTTATACGTCGTTTTAATGAGCTCGCGATTCCTTTTAATGAAAGAAATGCAACATAAATATTTTATACTTTCAATTTCTTTTCAGACCGATAGAGCAATTTGTTTATGCAAATGCTAAGTGGTTATAGTTAAAGCCACACTATTTAGACCTATGTAGAGCTCGTGTTATTACAGATACATGTGGTTGACATTTCGTATGCAGGGTGTCCCCTAAAGATTGGAGCACACTTTAAGGGGAGGTAGGGCACATAATAAGGATTCAAAATCACATAGCATTGTGGTGTGGAAAAGTCTTCGCGTAGCTGTTAAAAATCACTTTAGAATAAGTGCTGAAATGATATAGTGAACTTTTCGATACCTTGTTCAACAAAACTGATGTACCTTTCCCAGAAAAAGAGTGATTAAAATTGATAGCATAGCTCAAAAATTCTATTCCGTTTCATCGATGAAGTTTCCAGATAGTTTATTTGTCAAAGAAATTAGACGAACACTTTTACACTTTTCCCAAAGTGATTATTATTAACAGGTAAATGGAAACGACGTTTTTGACACCACACTGCTATGTGATTCTGATTCCTTATTATGTGCCCTGTCACACGTCAAAGTTTGTCTCAATCATTATGGAACATCCTGTATGCGTTATATAGAGCATCAGAGGGGAGGGATTTGGAATAGAAAGATAATAGTTGAAATTTCAACCACCAGGTGAGAATGGGTTGCATCAAAAACCAAAAACACAAATTGGAAGCACAAGAGTTTATTTAACCCTTTGAGGCGCAACCCTTTCCCAATGCTGAAAAAAGGGCAACTGTTGCCATCGCTCGACTTAACTACCAGCAAGATGGCGGACGATCGAAACGTTCATCGCGTGCCACAGATCTAGAGACCCTTTTTTTTGACGCAGATGGCTGTGCAGCAGCACAGCCATCTGCATCAAAAAAAGCAGCTGCTGGTAGTTAAGTCGAGCGATGGCAACAGCTGACCTTTTTTTCAGCATTGGGCAATCTATCCGGCTGTTCTCGCATTCTTCCATTTTTCAGCAGATGCTAAAAAGTAACGTGCTAAAAAGTAAAGGATTCTCGTGGAGCTCTGTCACCCACAACTATTTTTATAGAAATCCAATCTATTCTTCGTGACTGGCAACAGTCAAAACGTCAGAGTTTGGTGTTCCCAGAGCGGGATCACTGCGCGTTAAAGGGTTAATCACAGCATTTGTGTTCGATGTGTGCATTAGCGTCCATCACATGTCCAAAGCGTATAACAGCATGTTCTTCAGCAGCGCGAAGGGTTTCTCGGTTAACTACAGCAATAGGATGTGCTGTTCTTGTTTCAAATTCAGGCATAGCCCATATACTTCATCCACGTGTGCTGTCTGGTAGCAGAGTGAACATTTACTTATTAGTTAACTTATTGAATACCTGTATTCATGAAATTGTTAGAGGGCATTTGCGAAATTTTCTACATGCTCGATAATCAGTGTAAAAACTGAAATGTTTCATTTTGAGTTCAATCCACTTTTCTTTCTTTTATTATTTCTTTTATGTCTGGAAACAACTGTCACCTTTGTTTTAGCTAAAAAATCAACTGTGTCGTTCACAGTGTAAAAATTGTAACAGTGTTGCAAAGTTTTCCTTAATATAATATTTTTCTAGCCAATACTAATAAAAAGTTCTAGAAAAACAAATTTTCTTAACACTCGTTTGGAACAGAAATTGCAACACTCTTTTGAAAATGTCTCAGACCCCTTTTAAGAGTCTATATCCCGATGTTCCGATAAAACATCTTTACCAGAAAAGCTGTCTTTTGCAAAAGTGTGGTGAAGAACGGTTTTAGGGAATTGACTAGTAGAGTCTTTCAAAACATACCAAAACACTGCATACGTTATGCACATTTGCATAACGTCCTTTCTACAGTTCGTGAAAAGTGCCTGCCGTCCACGGCGTGCGCACGTGCGTCTATATCATCTGACTACGTGCCTTCCTGCTAGGTCCTTCTTCAACGGCTTGGCGAGATGGAAATCACTGGGTGCGAGATCCAGGCTGTTGGGAGGACGTCCAATACTTTCCATAATTAGCGCTGTAGGCATCCACGTGCAACCAAAAATGTATGCAGGGGGTGTTGTCATCCAACAGGGTGACACTTCCACTAGCTGACCCAGGAGGTTTTCTTTAACCATAAATATCGCGTAACACTTCTCAATTCAATACATGACCACGTATCTGTTGGCACTTCCAACTTTTATGCCTCAAATTTCGGAGTAATACGGCACTATTAGTTTCATCAGGGTGCATTTGACACCCTGATGAAACCATGTCTTGACAATTGTGATCATCTGTTCGCACGGGGGGTGTAAAAGTTCTTGTTACCTTACTTTTTGAGTCATCTACGAATTTTATGAAGCAGATTTCTTTTTCTATGGTCCATATAACGCACATGTATATGTACCAAGTTTCAACGAAGTATGTCGACCAGAACAGGCTCAGTGAAGGTCTAAACAAAGCAACTTGAATCATAACCACCCGAGGCATGCAAATTTTAAAACTGTAAGAAACTTCCCGTCTAAAACTAACATATTTCTTAAAAACATCGTTTAATGAGTTTAAAAATTGCTTATTTAGGCCTGCAAGGAATGGTGACCGAAAATTTTTTATTCTTCTCAAGAAGCTTGAAGAAATCGATAAATTTGCAGCAAACAAATTGTTTTCAAAATATTTTAGCATTGGAAAACTGGTTACTTATATATTAACTCCGATAAACGCATCAATCATTTTGTTACGCAAATGTCTTTTAGCTAATTCAAAAACCACCCACCGGAAATCTGAAATGCAGGGGAGGGGGAATCATATACATTGTATTGTTTATTTTTGAAGTCTGAAGTGAAATTCTAATTTGTTACCTCAGATTGTTATTGGCTCTTAAAACAATATCTCATGACTGTTACATGAAACCGAAATCAATTTGAAAATTGTTTTTGTAATAAAGAACAACCATGTCTCAAAAGTGCAATTTCCAGTAAAAGGAAAGGAAAATATGAACACTGTTTTCGGAGGAAAAGATAGCGTGACTGAAAATTCATGGCACCTGAACTTAATGCTTTTTTAATTATACGTTTCATTTCTTGCACACTGGAGATTTAGACAAATTTTACGGAGTGTAAACCAAATTACCATTTATTCTCCGCTAGATGTATAAGGATTACGACTTAAAAAAGAATTTATTTACTTTATTCTTATTTGAAGAAAAAATGTCGAAAATGAAATAATCGTTTTTCTTCAACTGATGTTATCTTCTGAACTGAATTTTAATAAACTAATTAAAACTTAAAACATAATTAAAAATTTTTAAATCTGAACTGCGACGTTTCAAAGTACCCCTGCCCTCTCAAAACAACACCGCCACAACCACCAACAACAAAAGATGACATAAAAATTTTTATTAATTTATAATTTCTCTTAAAAGGACACTTTATAAAAAGATCTTTGAAGAAAATACCTTCCAGTGTTTTGAATTTTTCCTCCAATCCATATATTTCTTTCAAAGGAAACCTTTTGATTTTAGAGGAAAATAATTCTGTCCCTTACGACATCGTTTAAGACAAGTTTTACAAAATTCTGATCGATCATTCTTACTAAAGAAATGAAATTTGCATGGGGAACTTGTACGTATTTTGCATACCCTGCAAAGAATAGCTCATTGTTTTATTTTTAGCTGAAGGGAAAAAAGCCAAAACTCTTTGTCCAATTGATTTCAAATTTGCATCCTTATTCTGTGGGGATTCCGCGCAATTAATCCTTCAAACCTAAAAGAACCCAACATTCCGTGCCGTGCAAATTTTATTGCCTCCTATTGTCACCGTAGGTAGCTCATAAATTTGCCCAAATTAGGAAGCGTGTGGCTGAAATGCACCCCTGTAACTAACAGCAACAAAGCTCGGAAAAGCATAAAAATGTTTCTAAAATAAAAAGTTTACTCGTTTCCACGGTGTTATTTAACTGCGTTATTTTTGTACGTGACATTAAATGCACTTCCAATGAAGAGGAAAGGCTTAATGAACCAAGTGGTAGCTTTTATCTCTGCGCTATTAACCAAAAAATATACCTAAGCAGTATAAATATATATATAAAGACTGACTTAACGAGCCGTATTCGTGAGACTTAGACATTTATGTACACAATTAATTCCGCCATTGTGATAGTTATTTATAAAGGAGTGAAGATTTAATCAATGCATGACATATAACTCAAGACTTCAAAAACGTCATTTCTTGCTTTTACTCTTCATCAATGTGAAATTATTTGACTGCTCACCAGAAAGTACAATATATAATACGTGAGAAAAGTGTAATTTAAATAAATTTCGAGTAGTGATCTAAACTTTTTAAGTGTTTATCTGTACATTAAGACATTATCTAGCTAGTTTCTAAATTTATATATTGCCCTTTTTAAGTACGTACTCAATCGAGAACATTTTTTTTGCCATTGACGTGAATCTGAAAGAAATATACCGATTTATTTTGGTAAATGGGACCACAGTGGCCTCGTCGTTAAGCTCCGTTCTCTTAAGAACACGGAAAATAATGCAGCACCGGGTTGGCCAGTGCTTGGGAGGGTTAAAAACTCTCTCGGCTGAGCTATGGAACCGTATACGCTAATGAGAGCTGGTGCACATAAAATCTTTTCGTGGCTCCAGTCTCCTCTTCAAGCGATAACTCTGGGATACCGATTTCAGGTACTAGGTCTCTCATCTGGAACTGGTGCAAACTTAGGAGATTAAAAGTGTATCATAATTTATGCGTCGTCCCTAGTTTTCTTCCTTATTCCATCAAGTTGTAAAGGGTATCATTATTCACGAGTGCACCGTATTGCAATCGAACTATATCTTAAAATCGCCTACTAAAACTATTTTACAATCTTCGCCAAGAATATTCGAAGTATACTTCACCGTTTTAAATATTGTTTCGAATGTGCATCATAATCCATTAGTGTGCCGTGTGTGTCTTTCTTGGGTTGATTGCTACTTTAACGCCCCGATTCTCGCCAAGGTGGCCAAAATGTCACGTTTTAGCACCAAACTTAGAGATCCATTATCAATAATTGCAAACCTCGTGCTTCTTTCAACATTTTATTAACGCCCCCCCCCCTTCCATGTTATCTGGCAAACACATTTGAAAAGATCTTCACCGTGACAGTTCATGCCTACAAAACCTGTCTACAAGATCGCATAGACAAAAATGCGTGGACAAAATTCTGAGATTGTGCGAAATAGCATCCAAGTGCTATTAATAATAATAATAATAATAATAATAACAAATAATTAAGTGAAGGAAGTTTAGGATTCTATCTAAGCAATGAAAAGAAAAGCATCGTTTCAGTTCGGTAAATGCTCTCTATAAATCAATACAATAATATGTGCCTTAGTAAATGATCTAGAAATTAAAACTGAACCGAAGTTCAGTGGGAAATCTTTCCGAACATGTACCATGTAAGGAAAGTATTGTAATCATGAAAAAATTCGAATTCGAGATTTTGGTGTATTTACACGTTTTGAGGTCTTCTGAATTCATTTATGCTATTTTTACGAGATGTATGTATGTATGTGTGTATGTGTGTGTGTGTGTGTGTGTATGTGTGTTTGTGTGTATGTGAGTGAAGACGATAGCTCCTGAACAGGGCATGCGATTGAGCTCAAATTGGGTATATATGTTATAAACCACCGTCGCAAGACCGGTATTGATTTTGGTGTGTATAGGACTTACAGTTTTTCTACAGGGATACGACAAAGATTTCTTTTACATTATGGCCTATGGAGGAAAATTCTGGAAAGTGCGCTAGCGTTTAAACGGTACATTCGATTGAGCTCAAATTTGGGTATACATGTTATAAACCACCATTGTAAGACCGGTATTGATTTTGATGTGTATAGGACTTACAGTTTTTCTACAGGGATAAAATAAAGATTTCTTTTACATTATGGCCTATGGGGAGAAATTCTTGAAAGTGCGCTAGCGTTTAAACGGTACATTCGATTGAGCTCAAATTGGGTATACATATTATAAACCACCTTCGCAAGACCGGTATTGATTTTGATGTGTATAGGACTTACAGTTTTTCTACAGGGCTACGGCAAAGATATCTTTTACATTATGGCCTATGGAGGAAAATTTTGGAAAGTGCGCTAGTGTTTAAACGGTACATTCGATTGAGCTCAAATTTGGGTATACATGTTATAAACCACCATTGTAAGACCGGTATTGATTTTGATGTTTATAGGACTTTTTTTCTACAGGGTGCGCTAGCGTTTAAACGGTACATTCGATCGAGCTTCAATTTGGTATATATGTTTGAATTATTCATCGATTAAAATTTATTTAAATGCTTGGTAATGATCTTAATCGTAAGTGTTCGGAAAGTCGAGTGGAGTCACTCCAGATTTTTTTTTTTTACTTCACATTTGAAAACACTATGTTTTCACATATTGAAAAGAAAATATTCATTAATTTTCAACAAAGAGAGTATGAGTTACAAAATTCTAAAAAATATCTTATCTAATGTTTAAGAGATTTTTTAAACTTTTAACCATGACTTTCAAAATATAGAGCGCATTCCATTACACTTAATTAAAAAAAAAATATTCATGAAAGCCGCAACAAGAAGAGTTTTTTTGGCTTATACAGTCAAACTTTGTTAGTAAATTACCTGGATAAGACGTCACTCCGCATATTGCATCATCTTTCAGAAGTCCCGACCTTTTTAATACGCCTTTTCACACATTGTAGTCTGCTCCTTGCACCGCTATATTTTTGCCACTCCGCTTAAGACGTCACTTTTAACCCTTTGAAGCGCAACCCTTTTCCAATCTGAAAAAAGGGCAGCCGTTGCCATCGCTTGACTTAACTACCAGCAACATGGCGGACGATCGAAACGTTCATCGCGTGTCACAGATCTAGAGAGCCTTTTTTTGACGCAGCTGTCTGTACCCGGCACAGCCAGCTGTCGTCAAAAAAAAGGGTCTCTAGATCTCTGGCACGCGATGAACGTTTCGATCGTCCGCCATCTTCCTGGTAGTTAAGTCGAACGATGGCAACGGCTGCCCTTTTTTCAGCATCGGGAAATATATCCAGCTGTTCTCGCATTCTTCCATTTTTCAGTAGATGTCAGTGCTGTTAAAATAATCGGGACAATTTTTTGACGGGAAATGACGTGCTAAAAAGTAAAGGATTCTCGTGGAGCTATGTCACCCGCAACTAATTTTTATAGAAATCAAATTTATTCTTCGTGACTGGCAACAGTCAAAACGTCAGAATTTGGTGTTCCCAGAGCGGGAACACTGCACGTTAAAGGGTTAAAGGTGTAATATACAAACTCGGTCCCATTTCTTTATTGCACCGAGCAAAATTATTCACCAAAAGCACTTCATTTTTATTCAAGACTACTCTAAGCATTTTCCCTTATAGAAATATTGTTGCTGTAACAAATTTCAGGAATTCATCGAGGAATATAATCGTTTCAGCTTCAGTACGATGGCAGATTAAATGTGACAGATTGTACATTTAAATTATTAGTACTAAGTTCATTTTACTTATAATATACTTAATTTGTCATTCAGCTTATTAATTTTTATTCTACTAATTTCTATACATTTTAATGTAAGTTGATAACAGACATATTTATTATATAAATTTTAGAATTTCGTTTTGCATGTAATATGAACTGCGCTTAAGAAATCACTACGGTTAGTAAGTAATTTTTAAGTGGCCCTGATAGTACTATACTAACGAGGTTTATCTATATTTGTTCTTTCGTGATCATTATGAATTATTACATCACATTTAAAACAGATTAAAAATAAGGAATACCTGAATTCTTTTTATTTATTTTAAAAGCAGCACTTTTCAGAACTCTTGAAATTAAACTTTGATTCCGTTTGGAACAATAGCTTTGAAAATATTAGCTAATATAGTTAGAGCAATTCTTACGGTACTCTATGTTATACATTCTACCCTTCTATGCATTATCATTTTCAATTTATTTGCTGCGGAGATACATACTGATACTGTCCCCAATCAATAACCAGCTTAATTTTCACAGCAGAGCTGTAAGATTTCCTTCCTGGGGTAACTGATGTTCAGGATTGAGCCAATAAAAAAATACTGGTCTGTATTGAAAATTTCAAAGTTAAATTAAAAATTAATATTTAGAAATGGCCCTTCAAAGTGTTGACAATTATGCAGAAAGATAGTAAACATTAAACATAGGTCTAAATAGCTATATCTGTGAGAATTAGAACTTAAAATTTTACTCAAGCTTCGGAAAGTAAAGATTAGGGGAATCTATATATTAAAACACAACCCCAATTTTTAAAAGTCCATTGGGAACTATATATTTTTCCTTTTTATTGACTTTTACAAGAGGAGAAAAAAATTAAAATATAAATTTTTATTGGCTTTTAACCGCAGCGTTAACACTTTGAGGCGCGACCCTTTCCCAATGCTGAAAAAAGGGCAGTCGTTGCCATCGCTTGACTTAACTACTAGCAAGATGGCGGACGATCGAAACGTTCATCGCGTGCCACAGACGTTCATCGCGTGCCACAGAGACCCTTTTTTGATGACAGCTGGCGTTTCGATCGTCCGCCATCTTGGTGGTAGTTAAGTCGATCGATGGCAACGACTGCCCTTTTTTTAGCATTGTGCAATCTATCCA
This sequence comes from Cheiracanthium punctorium, assembly GCA_038373885.1. Classification (NCBI taxonomy): domain Eukaryota; kingdom Metazoa; phylum Arthropoda; class Arachnida; order Araneae; family Cheiracanthiidae; genus Cheiracanthium; species Cheiracanthium punctorium. The sequence continues at coordinate 311,056 of JAWZYV010011582.1, forward strand.
GCTGCTCTCGCATTCTTCCATTTTTCAGCAGATATCAGTGCTGTTAAAAATAATCGTGACAATTTTTTTACGGGAAATGACGTGCTAAAATGTAAAGGATTCTCGTGGAGCTATATCACCCGCAACTATTTTTATAGAAATCAAATCTATTCTTCGTGACTGGCAACAGTCAAAACGTCAGAGTTTGGTGTTTCCCAGAGCGGGAACACTGCACGTTAAAGGGTTAAACATATACGTTATTAAGGATCTTGTGTTGTTGCTGTCTCTTATGCACTCTGACAGCCGCATGCAGTGCCAGATCCCCTCTAGATAATGAGGCAATGGGCAGAGGGGGCGCCTTCCACTTTTATTGGGCCCCAGTGGGAGGAAGTCCGACTTTAGCCCTGGGTCCCCTAACTTCGAACTAATTCTTGAGGAGGGATCAACCCCCTAAAATCGTAACCCCCAGAGGTAGCATTAAATATGGAGGACATTGGAGCCACTGCGGATTTTACGTTCACTAGCTCCCATTCGCGTACACGGTCCCACATCAGTCGAGCCGAGAGGGAGTTGACCCCTCCCAAGCACTGGCCAAGCCGGATGCTGCTTCACTTGCCGTGTTCTTATAGGAACGGAGTTTAGCGCCCAGACCACTGAGGGACATTAAGGATCTTAGCAATATTTATAATGGAAAACAATTTCTACCCCCTTTGAATTTCTACCCTGATGAATATACCTTTATTAAACAGAAACCTGCCTTTAGAGGAAAACTAATTGGATCCCTTGCGACTAAAGTGGGTCTTACTGTGGCGTTTTAACATTTGAAAGAAAGTGTATATGACAAAAACACTCAATAGAAAGCTGGTATTTGGAAAATGAATTAATTAAATTTTTATAAAATAACGCATACAAAAAGATACTTATTGTCAGAACACACGTTTTGGGCGATGCAAAAATGTTTACCTTTCGTCAGCAGCAAAAGTCCCATCGACCACAAGAGCAGAAAAGAGAGAACTGACTGTCCGATCTCGACGGGGAGTTCTCACTCTCCTACTCTTGTTGTGGTTGGTGGAATTTTTTCAGCTGACGAAAGTGTTTTATATATATATATATATATATATATATATATATATATATATATATATATATTATATATAAAACACCATATAAAACATTGGGTTATATATATATATATATAACCCAAAACGTAAGATATGTATAGTAAATTTTAAGGCGTTTTAAATACTTCGCAAAAGGGGAAAATTAACTAAGAAAATCTTCTTGCTTTAATATCCGATTTCCCGTCAAAAATCCTTGGGTTGTTCACGCAATTAATTCTTCAAAACCAACCAAACCCTATATTTTGGTGGTGCAAGTTTTACTGCTTCGTTGTCACTCTTTAATAGTTCATGAATTTCTTCGAATTAGGAAGCGTGTAGACGAAATTCCCTGACACGCAACCAAGTTCGGTGAAGCATACTAATTAATTCGGATTTTTCGGAACAAAATTTTTCGGAAAATAAAATGCAATTTGTTTCTGCTGTGCTATTTAATTGCCTTGTCATTGGACTTGACTCATTAAATAGTCTTCCCATAAAAGGAGAGACTTAATGAACCCAATATTTAACTCTCATCTAAGTATTGTTAACTAAAATATATCAAAACAGTTACTGAAATTTCCATCTTTCAATTTCGGAAGTTTTTCGATCTTCTGTATATTTGCCAAAATATAGTGTTTATCGTTAAGAATGTCATGAGGTGAGGTACGTTTGTATTCTGATTGATTCTGTAGATTCGGAGATAAGGGATTCCTATTTCAGTAATAGTTCTCTTTTGCATTTCGTTCATCAAATGTGTATTTCATAAAGGAAATCCCTTTGGCGTAGTATATTGCACCGGAATTCAATTATTACAGTAAGTTATTTTATGCCGGGTGGTTATAATTAAAGTTAGCCTGTCTAGACCTACGCAGAGCCGGTTCTGGTGGACATATTTCGTTAAAAGTTGGTAAATAGGCAATGGAAAAAGGGAATCTGCAATAAAAGAATACTTCAAATTTCGACCGATAGATGACACTTTCCACGTAGGAAGGACGTTATGCAAATTGGAAAATACAATGGCTAAGGTCAGTAGTTAAAAACACGCCTCTCTGATCAAACTGTTTCAAGCAACTGATATGATGCGCAAAGAACTAAAATTTCATACTTTTAGATTTTTTTTTTCAAAGGGCGGGCACTTGCCAATTAAGCACTGTCCACTGAAACTGCCGGAAGGTATTGTGGACATTTTATTATGAGGGCAGCCAGTGAGCGGCCAACGTTACCCCCTAAGAAGGGACGGACAAGTTAACATCCATGCCCAAGTTGGGATTCGACCAAAAGCGTGATAAAAAGGTTCTTAAACCACTACACTGCCTGGACACTACACTTTTAGAAAAATGAAAGTAAAGACTTTTTTCCCCCTCTAAAATTAGATGATAAATCCATGAGATATATGAAAATATCTGAAAAATTGTAGGAATCTTTTCTTTAGATATGTTTTAAAGGGCTGAGAACAATGTGACAAGAAAAAGCTTCTTTTCAAAAAATCAATTTTTTTGAAGTTTTAAATACAGGGAGAAGGATGTTAAAGTTACAAACTTTAAGATCCTTAGAAATGAAATACACGAGAAAACTAAAATTGAATAAGAATATTTATATGAAATTTTCAAGTATCAGCCCATTATATTAAAGGTACCGGAAAGTAATGCTATTTTTCGTGTGCCAATATACAGGCCAGCAAAACTACTGAAGCTATTAATACGAAATTTGGCATGAATGTGAGTTTTTTAACACAAGGGCTAGACTGGCTGGAATTTTTCAAAATTTGTAATCTATTGGGCGGGGGATACTGGGCCAAAAAGTTTTTTTTTTCACACATCTTTCTCTATAAAAAAAGAGATATCCACGAAATTCTTGCTGTTAAATACAACATTCATTAATACTTACAAATCGATTTCAGCACATTTGAAATTCATCTTTTAAGAAGAGTAGACGACCCTCCCTCTTTTCCCATGTTTCTAAAGAAAAATCTGTTATCTATAAAATTCTTTCTTTAAAATGTAACAAATATGAATACTTTGTTTAGGCTCAGCTTGCTTCTAATTAAAAACTTGTTCAAAATTCGATGTTTGAATTTAAAGTAAACAAGTGGAATTATTTTCCGGTATCCAGGTCTTTTAACATAGTCTGAACTTTTCTTTCCCTCTTCCATTGATTTTACTCTCAAGTCCGCGTGCTTGAGATTAATTTACTTTCCTGCAGTACTATGTTACTGCGTGTATCTTTTTCTAGAATATAATGACGATAGTGGCATTGAAACGTTTTAAATTGCAAATAGACATCATTTAGAATATTTTAAAAGTGGAATAGTATGTGCAACTAATAAAGTAGACACGGTTAAGTGAAAGCTAGTTAAAAATGATATTGATTCCAGTTAAAAGCATGCAAACATGTCTGTTATTTCCTGCCACTAAGAGAAAAAAGCCATTGATTGTAACTAGTTAGAAGCTATGTTAAAGAAGTTTAGGAACGTGCTCATTTGAAATGTTTTACCTTACTTCTCTAAACTATAAAAGCATGTCATGATATAACATAATTTATACTCATTTCTTTTCTTTGAATTATAAGGTGAAAAATTTTTACCTTTTAGTTTCAAGGAATTTTTTTTTAATTCTAAAACGTGATGATTTTGTTTATTTTCGTTATATTTACTTAAGAACTACACAGTGTGACAAATAAGTAATGAGGCTACTGGCATTACATCCAAACTAAGAACTTTATTTCAATTTCACAGTGACGGGAATTTAAAATAATCCCCCAGTAACAATGCTTACGTTGCTCACACAAGTTGAAAAATCCTGATTGTACACCTCTTTCAGTCTGTTGGTCACAATGCAATGCAATGATTGACAATGTACCGGCTCACTGTGTACAACCCGTGAAGCAGTTTCTAGCATCAAAACCAAAAATTTAGACCTTTAGGAGGTTTCACTTCCCTAACAAAGTTGGATAGCCCCAGTCGTGCATACAGATGGCGCTACACGTCATTCGGTAGCTGCTGTCTGCTCACAATGTAGCCATCTAACAGATGACAGTATTCACAAAATGTTTACTTACAATGATGATGGCACACATACAAAAACGCTATATACATTTATTTCAAGCAGAGATAAATTTTAACACTGTTTTAAATTCATGTTAAACTCAAACTCTTTGTGAAATATCAAACCTGATATTAAAATATTAAACTTATGTTGTATAAAAGACTCAGTAATGAACTCAAAGCTGTTATCTGTCCTAAATATACGCACTTGTTGGCACAAATATCAACTCAATTCTTTTAATCATCTCAAGATAGAACAACTTTTTCCCTTTATTACCCATTCGTCACTATTGGGTAACTATTGATAGAAAAAAGAAAGAAAAAAAAGGAAGAAAAGAAAATACAAAGCTGCTTAGAAGCGCGGGTAATTTTTTATTCTTTAACCTCTAATATCGTTGCAGATCACTCGATTTCCAGTGTTTACATATTTGAAAGATAGTTTGGAGAACACAGATCCCAACAAGGTGCTACGGAGAGTGTTATCTCCCATAGTCTAACTCCGTGATCAAAACAAATCTGTATTCTCGAACACACACCCTATTCGCCTGATTTGGCACATGCAACCAACTTCGGAAAAATCAAATGTACTTTAAAAGGTGGACGTTTCAGTGACAACGAGAACACCTAATGAGCTGCGACGAACAGACTGAACGAGTCACACAATCAGGAGTACCAGCTTTCTTTCAACAACTTGTAGGATCGATGTAAGCGTTGTATGGAGGGTACAAGAGGATCATTTTGAATCCCTTTTACAGCGAGATTTAAATAAAGTTCTTGGTGTGATAAACTGTAATCTCCATTAAAAAACGCAGGGACTACGAGACCACTTTTCTTCTAAGATTTTTATTTGGATCTAATCATGTAATTTTTTTTTGGTTTCTGTTTATTTCTCCTTAGATGCCTGAAAAGAAGTTAGAGATAATGGAGGGATTTGAATTTGAAAAACATCTAACTTTATTAACCTCGAAAAAAGCGATTTCTACTTCTTTATTCTTTGAGTTTGGATAGAAGAAGAGATTATTCAGTTAACGTTCTCATTGAATATTAGGTTTAAGTTTGACAGAGGCTGCTTTTGTTGCAATAGTCTCTGAAAATACATGGCAGATTTTACAAAGAAACTTAGTAAGGATAAACTACGAGTGAGTTTAATTTAATTCTCCGGTCTTCAAAGTAAGACAGTCGGCGCATCCTAGAGGAACACAACTGAGAGATAAACAATCGCAAATTTTATACATCATTGTCTCATATTAGCGTAGGTTTAGTCTAAAACTAGTGTCGAGATCGAAAGAGCACTCCTAGTGAAAAAAGTATTCAATCTTTTGTGTAAAAAATTTGGAGAATTGGCACGTAATTCGTAAATAAAGCGTTAGGAATTGGCACCTTGACTAAGCGAGTGCTGAATTTTCTAAAGATAATTTGATTAAAAGGAGGCACTCTTTTACACGCACTCAGGATATTCACTTCTCTAAAAAAGTGGATAATTTGGCTGTTATTTCACCCTTTAAAAGGGATATTCACTATTTTAATTTTAGAGTACACGAATTTAAACAATGACAGTTACAATCAGACCTCGATATAAGGTCACCCGTGAGGACATCTTAAAAGTGACCTAATAAGCAGGATGACCTTCTAACCGATTCATACGCATTTGTCAATAAATAAGCATTACAGAAATATGGCATTTATTTGTAAAAATTTAACACGCGCACAATTTTTAGTTTATAAGGTTATAATTTTTTAATTGTGTTGATATGAATAATGAAACCAGAAAGAGATTATTTAAAAAAATTTAAACTGGAAATAAAGTTGTATACTACAGATATGCATAAGCAAAGTTACTGATGTACAACTTAGTGCACTTAAAATAATCCATAGTACAGTTTAGTTTCATTTTTTGTACAATGTTTTCTAAGTTCTGTAGTTTCTGAAAGTATTCTTCAGTTCACTCAAGGCTCGTAAAAAAATGTTATAAGACATTCAATGCTTTGAGAACTTTTGCTTGTGTCACCGCATCCCTTTCTGTATCAATGTCGTTATCATGACTTTCTACTGCATTGGAATCTTAAATTTCCGGAGCAATTTCACAAATCGAATTTGGGAAAGACTAAAAATGACTGAAAGCACTCAAAGAAAGTCAGACTAAAATGACCTATTAAGCGATTACTGTATTTAGACCTGACCATATATTCGATAACCATATAGCAGAATTCCTATTCAATGAGCAGGAACTTTAGAAAAGTGATCTTAAATGACCTTATATGGAGATTCGACTGTATAATAATTAACCTATATCGGGAAAAGTATCATTAAAGTCATCTGAAAACTGTTATTTACCTCAAATTCTTACTCGCCTGGAAAACTTTAGATTTGTATACTCTGTGAACTTCATTTAAAAGCATTATTTCTCGGGAAAATTGTTCGCTTCGTTTAAATAAGCCACCGCTGTAGACTTACCATCAAGTATACATGCGAAAACTAGGAATTAGAGGCTGCTTTAATAGTTACTTGGATTATAAAACCAGGAGAATGCGAGGCCGTTTTTGTTTCTCAGACATTTCAACTGGATCTAATTATAAAATTCCTCTTGCGTATACTAAGTTCCACTTTTACAAGTCTGAATACAAGAGATCTAGGGAGAAGGAGTCTTGAATTTTGAAAGCAGCCGATTTTGTAAACTTCTGGAGAGACGCTTCCTATGTCATAAGTATTTTCTTAGACTGAGAAAGAATGGAGGGATTTATTGAAACTTGAGCTTTATTTATTAGCATATTAAGTTAGGTTTTGACAAATGCTGTTTTCATTGCGCTACTCTTAGACAATGTTGTCTGATTTTTAGTATAATTTCTGTGAAGTTTTATTGAATAACAGAAGATAAATCTCTTTCCGGAGGTAATTACAACAGGCGCTAGCAAAAAATATTTTACAAGAAAATTTCTACACTTAAGCTTTTCTCCACTTAAAATATAGGACCTCATTTCCTATTTTTATTATCTTAGTTAGGAATGTCGTTGCCACATAAGTTGCTAAATTAATTCTAATTTCAAGGAGTCATGCAGGTAATAATCTAGGCTAATTTCGAGAAGCTTTTTCAACCGAACTGTTTTAATGTATTGGAGCAATTTTTCGAAATTAAAAATCAGTAAACGGCTCGATATTCAGGTTGTGAAAGTAACACCCACTCCCCTCCAATATTTTTTGCGTATTTGTACAAATTTGTACCGATTTTTAATTTTTTATTACATTTTTTGTGAAAGTTTTTACTGAGTCGAAAAAAATGCGATTCGTTACGACTAGACGTAATTGCGACAGCTTTTAACTTGTCTACATCGATCAAGCAATTTTCTGCAGTTAAAAAAGCAAAATATTGATAAAAATCAGGGAACAGGTAGATTTTCAAACTTAACTTCCATATAAGGTTATGCTTTATGTGTGGATTTTATTACGTTTTTTGACCATAACTTTTTCATCTTTTTGGAGTAATGGAATTGAAAAACAGTTTTATTTTGAAACTATATTAGGACATGAGGGTTCACTTAATAGCCAGAATAAAACAGTTGAGAGACATAAAATAGCCGAAGTATCACCCCTTTTTTTACATCACCTAAATTTAGAACATTTAACGCAATTTTTGTATCCACTATCCCCTTTCTGGGATGGTCAAATTTTAGCATTTCCACTGTAAGTAGAAAAAATTCGTAAATGGTATTACATTTTCAAATCCTTAATTCACGTGTGATAAATCTCAATTGCACAAAACAATTTAAGATGACCAAGGTGTAAAAGTATCACTTTTGATCCATATTTTTTAATATGAGAAATAATCACTTGTTCATGCAAAATGATGTCAGAAATTTATTTATTACTGTTGGTATCAGCGAAAATTGGGAAATGCCATGTAAACACAAATGGGTGTTAAAATGAAACTAGTGCCAGGGCTAATTAAAAAGAAACTCATTTTTAGCTTCTTTAAAAAATTATGTATATGACTCAATGCATATGAAAATAAACATTCGCAGTTGTTATTTAAATTCAGCAGTCATCTATCACTAAATTTCTTGTAGTGAGTTTTCATGTGGTGCGTAAACAAAAATTCACATGATTTTCGAAAATAGGAAAAAATCAGAAAACCTATTAGTTTTTTTTTTTTTTTTTTTTTTTTGAAAACCTATATCTTAAGTTGAGTAACTAACTGCCTACATTACTACCGTTCTTTTCTTTTCTTTTTTTAAAAAAAAAAAAAAAAAAGCTTTTTTTCTTAGGATGTGCGAATTATTTTGTTCGCACATTGCGTTACGAACAGACATAATTAAATTTCCTGGAAATTGTTTTATCATGAATCATAGAGATATTGCAGAATTTTTTAATCTGAAAGCTATGTATAAACATGTCTTTTTTAACACTTTCCAACTAAGTTGAAAACTAACTTATGATTTCAGTTTATTTGTCTGTCCGCCCGTCCACTTGTGCTCTAACTGTCATAATTATGCATCGATAACTACGAACTTTACATTATTAAACAACGAACTTTACATTAATAACATTTATTGATTGTTATTCCTGTGTACTGTACCACTTTACTTTATTAAAACTGGTGTAGGTAGAATTTATAGTTATTTTCATAGGAGCCTTCAAAATATTATATACATTAATTCATTTCAAGCATGCAGCAATTATATAGGCGTTTGTAGCAGCTTATTCTTCATCTCAAAAACTGGAATATCATTTGTAGCTATATACAGGGTCTTTCAAAATTACATTGATGTGATACATCGTTTACGCGTTTATGCCCAAAATCTCTCAAAATCGTCTCCAACTTTGGTCTTTTAACAATAAATCACCAAATCTGGTTTTTCTTGGTAATATGTAAGTATGGCGTGATACCACCAAATATTATTGTTAATAAAACTTTATTTTTATATGTTTGAACGAACTAACTAACCGACTTATATATACAAGATACAACTTATGTTATTTCTCATTTGGACTGTTCCACTGTAAGGAAATTCATCCCTTGTAGTTTAATAGAAAAGATCCACCTTAAATAATTCTGATATTCGTATATAAATCAAATTTGCGAAATACTATTTTAAATCAGACAATTCCTTTAAAAAATAAGTTTCAAGATTATATGCATAATATTTTTCATCAGAATTACATCTTTATGTAATATTTATAAATATATTTCAAATTATTATTGATTATTACTTTATGATTTTCAAAATCATCGAAACACTTTTAATGCTTTCCAATTAAAATAGCAATAATTTCAAAGTCTTTTAAATGTGTTATTTATCCAAATAAAAAACTCTTTATGCAATGCTTTTGCTCAAAAAACTTTAATCCGATTAAATTCCCCTTTCAAACTCCAACAACAATTGAAAAATTACTTTCTCGTTTCAAAATAAACAAACCTTTTATTTTGCAGGAAAACAAAAACAAAATCATTCTTTAAATCTTTAAAAAGCTCTGACAGTTCCTAAATACTATGAAAAACTTTATTTTTAAAAAAGCGTTGCGATGTAAATTTTTGTTTCTTTTTTGTTTTCTTTTTTTTTCTATTATCCAGTTTTTAAATGGGCGTACACAAGACAACCACATGTCAGTAAATTAGTGTAAAAAAAATATATACGTCGCACAGATAGACAGACATGCATAGGAATACAAAAAAGTGTTTAGAAAATTCTTATATAGCACTGTCAATTTAATAGAATTTATTTTTTGAAATTAAACCTTGGCAAACTTTTAATTTATGAAAAATTTGGGAAATTACTGAAACCTTCATTAATCATGTGGTACTCGTCATTCCTTTAAAATACTTTTTTGAGTGTTTTCATTGCTTAATTAATTATACGGAAAGAGGAAGTTAATAAAATAAGGATATTTTATTGATCTAGCAGATATTTAATCGACTCTAAAGATTGGGACATTAGATTGCAACTAATTCTTAAGCAGAATTTTACTTTTTTAACGTAGTAAATACACAATTTTCGAGCCGTTTACTGTAAACAAATTAGCCGTGCAAAATTAAAACTAGACAACTAAATAAAAAATTGATCGATTATTCAAACCAATTGACTGACTGATCGGGCATCTATAATTATTACTGTCGAATTGTATAAATGTTTAAAATTGCAAACAAAAATAAAAATTGCAGATTTTAATATTTTAATCACCTTTACCATTTGGGATTGATCAACATCATATTGATTCTAAAAGAAATAAATTTGAAATATTAATTTACTGCTGCCATTCAATACCCTTCATGTAACAAAAAAAAATGAATGAATAAGTCTGAATTTTATTAAAAAATTTGTCTTAATTGTAACGAACATATTATGCAGCCCCCATAATTTATCAACCGTAAGTTCTTTGGATGTTAATCCTTTTGGCTTGTTGAGAGCATGATTTTATTTTTAAACTGTGTCATGTTATTATTGCTTTCTATACTGTGAAAAGTAAATCTCACTGTCATAAGCGCATTGGATTGCATTAATTTGAACAAACATCATGGCTGTGTAAAAGAAATTATTTGGTTTTTGTACGGGCTTTTCAAAAACCCTAAGATTTTTTTGTTGATGAGTATTTTTACGATACTCCATGCAGTTAAAAAAAGATAAATAATTAATTTTTACATCACATTTTTTAACTTGGCTCTTAACAAAGATTTTCGTAGTAATTGATCTGGAAATTTTAAATGCGGTTGAATAAAATATATCACAAAGAACGCAATTTATACAAAGTTCGAGAAACCGTAAACCTAAAACTATGAGTTTACTGAATGGTCCGTATTCGTATACCTTATCTGCTGATCTACCACCAAATACCAAAGAGACCCATCGAAAGGGCTGGAGTTGAAGAGATTGCTTCCGGGACCTGGCTCTCTAAAGGTGCATTTATAAACTTTCAAAAATGTTTTCTGTATCGATAGAAATTGCGAAAACTAAACACTGATTAAAATAAGGAAAGCCGAAGGGCTAAACGTAACTGGATTGCTGGCATCACATGCTGTGGTCATACTCACCTAGTTTCGAGCGGACTGAGGCTTATTTGGCAGGTTTAGGAGCCGGACGCTCGAACTATATTGGTAAGATGTCTCACGACGATGAAAACGGTTTGCACGAAACGAGTCGTGATTGGTCTGTCCCCCGAAACAGTATGGAATTCTCCATTGTTCGCATTCCTTCCATATCCTGAAGCGAATTTGCGAGGAGAGGTATTGCGAGCCAGAGATTGGCGGTTTTTTAGTTGAGTCTTAACTGCTATCACCAATGCCAATTAGAGGCAAAGAATCCAAACGTTCTGTAGTCCTCTACGATTGCAACTTGCAGAAGTCATTCCCAGAATGCTCGATCTGTTTTGTTAAATCCAAAAACAGCGAGAAAAGCTCAGTTTTAATAGTAATCACTTTTTTTTTGTAAAGAAAAAAAAAGTCAATTATTTGTATTGATGACGACCCGAATTAAGCTAGTTAATGAAAGTTTCTTTGTTGCATTAAAATTTGAAAATGCCAAGAAGCGAAAGAAAAATCACTATATTTTCATTTTTCTATATGAGTCACTTGATCATTCAAAATCCAAATATCCGTATCTACAGATCAAGACCTTTAATCATCCGATACACGTCTAATTTACCAATAGAAATTGCAAGGTATATTTTGACTACATTATTTGAAATTCCTCTTGTATTAATGCGACATTCGTTGTTTGACTTGGTCAGAAGGCCCTCCTTCACTCTGTTTTTGATAATCCATCGCAAGAAAACTGAAATTGAGATGTGCTGTTCCAAAATCGGCTCAATCCATCTTTTCCTAAATCCACTTTTTTTCATTTTCCGCAAGTTCATGATCCACTTCATCAACTTCCAAAGCCTAATGGATCAAATTCGTATCAATACTGTAGAAAAATGCTTCCAAAGAGGTGTGGTGGCTTTAAATCAAAACTGACTCAATTCAAGCTTTTCATCTGAGCCACTAAAAGCAGGCGTGCTATCAGCACTCGGAGCCAGGTGTTCGGATACTAGCGACCGGATCATAAGCGAATGTAAAACAAAGAAACATTTTTCTAGCAACTGGAAAGAATCACCAGATTTGTATTTCTAAAAAGACACAAGAGAACAATCCCAACGCAGAGAATCCAAAAGGAAAGGAACAGGCGTGTGAAAACACTGATGCAACTGAATCCGCATTCACCTGAGAAATGCTTTTCTTTTGGTGCACATTTTTTTCGACTTTTTATTCTTCATTGAAATTTTATTTATTTAAACCATACACATTTGCTTAGAGTTCCATTATGTACCATGTTGTTTGGGGGTGTTCAAAGTAAAAAAAAAAATTAAATGTTCCTATTTTTTATGCTTTTCTACTTTTCAACCCATAAGTTTCTTTCGATATAACTATTGAAAAGAATAGGATTCAAGATTCAATCAATAAAAATTTAGAGAGGACTTTTAGCATTATGGAAAAAAAAGCTACGTAAAATCATACGAATCTCAAAACAACCGGCTCAATCCAAAATTCAATTTTTAATTTCGGAAAACCTGGTGATTCTTTTTAAATTACAACTTTACCAGAAACACTCAAAGACCTCCTATCTTGACAATGATATTTGACTTAAGATGGCTAAACTAATGTTTCACGTGGAAAACTTTTTTTTTTGTGTGTGTGTACGTCCTGGAAAACTTTTAAGTATGGACTGAGCCGGTCTTGGAACTACACGCCTCAATTTTAATATTGCAGACTTTAGAAAAACTTATTGAGAAATTCATACATCCAAATTTATTTAAAGCACAAATTCTTTCAAAAATTTTCACCAATACCAGTTATTTGTCTCTCGTTAATTTCCATTATCAAATTAACTCCTTTCTGATTCTTTATTGAAATTTTTTTTTTCTGTTCACAGAATTCATGCTTTGATGATTATAGTAATGATGATGTTTGTTAAAGTTTACTTTCCAAAAAAAGGACATCTCCCTATCTCCGAGTCCGATTTTAGATCTGTATCAAATAGCAGTTTAAAATTTCTTAGTTTCCGCACTTTGGGGCATAACATCATAAAGCTACATCACTACTAATGTAATTTTGTGAGACTCTGTAAAAAAAATTTAAATGTTATTTCCGTCCTTTAAATGAAGATAGAAACGTCTATTTACTTATTGTATTGTACTTGTAATAGATTAATGACTCCAATAGACCATAATATATTGGAATTCTTTTGAGTTCTCCTGTAAAAACCTTTGAGTGCTACAAACTCTATTTTCGATGGTCTTATTTTATAATCCTTAGCATATATCAATTTTGTTTTGTTAAATAGATGAATGCGTGCGTCTCTGAAATACGCTTTAAACAGTGACTCATAGAGCGTAACGTATTGGAATACTTTTGGGAACTTCTGTAAAAAGAGCTATAAATGCTGCGTACACCATTTTCGATGTTAAATTTCAAGTTAATTGACGGTATGAAGTGGGCGAAAATGGAATTACAAAATTATATTACATTCCTACACATATTGTATATAGGTTAAATTTCTAAAAAAAAGTTTTAATAAAAAAAAGTAACTATACACATTCAGAATAAAAATTACATTTTTAAATATTATTTACAGAGTACGTCGAACAAAATCTAAGAAATACCACATTCGCTGGGAAAATTGCTGTTAAAAATGTAAGAAATGTCACATTCGCCGTAAAAATGCTGAGGAAATGTTAGAAATAACATGTTTGTGATAAAATTTATTCAACGAGAAAAATGTGAAAATTTTCCCTTTTCTCGCAATATTTGTGCCAGCTTACTCACTGGAAGGTTAAAGTGATTTTATGTAAATCGGCAGAATTCGTGGCACGGCGGGTAAAAAATAAAAAAATAAATAAAGAAGTTGTGAAGAATAAAAGTTGCTGTACATTTTTAGATTACAGCAACTTCTCAGTTAATCTGATAGATTCTTTACAGTTATAAATCTAATTCTTTTTAAATGAGAAATGAACATTAACTGGAGTGTAAATTACATAGTTTAGTACAAGTAATTTATATCCGGTGTCTTTGACTCTAATACCCTTGGAGAGAGAGGTTTTATTTACTTTTTATATCCATTTTGCGATCTGTAATTGAGGGTTATGGGTTTATGGATTCTTGGTATCAAGACAGAAAAATTTTCAAGCAAAAGTAATTTTGTTAATATGCAATGAATTTGCGTTTCTTTTAAATTTACTTGCTTCTTTCTTTCTTTAAATTCACAGATCAATTTTAAGAGATTTTTATGCTTTGAGAAACATTTTTGACTGATATGGAAAAAGTGAAAACTTTATTTTGAAGATGCTAAGGATCCCGCATATTAATCCAAAGGTTTTGAAACTTATAAAATTGAGAGAGCCTCACCATGGCACAGTGGTTATGTCACTGAAAATGATAGACAGCCGAAGTGTGAAGATTCCGAGTTCGGGTCTCATCGCGCGACTGTAGATCTAACGGTCTGGAGTTTCGGCAGGTTTTCTCCAGGTGCAACGTGAATACGCGTTAGAACCCCTTAGAAAGTCCTCCTACCAAAGCACTGCCCATCCTTGGTAGATCGCCCTAGAGTAGGGTTGCCATAATCACACAAACAAATTGCGAGAATGAGGTGTATTTTAAAAATTTTTTCAACCAAAATGAGGACTGATTATGATTTCAATTTGTGCATTTGTCCGTTGATATGTAGTCTAGCTATTCCAAATAAGCTGACCACAAAACCCATACAGGTTGACCCAAAAACCCTGACCTAAGCTTCTTAAGTATTGATCATAGACATATACAACGAATTACAGGGGTATTGATAATAGACATATTCAAAGAATTAGTATCAGGGTAACAAAATTGGTCAAGACAGAATGAGCGGTTTCGGAGGAATTAGCATACAAATGGAAAATTCTTTTCGGTGATTATATTCTTCATGGACTTGACTGATCAGTACTATCTTGCTCCATAAACCATCTACACCATGATCGCTATCACTGGGTCAAATTTGGTCAAGATCTTATGGCGGTCTTGATGGAGCAACGTACAAAAGTCGAAAGATTCAATCATAAACCTTCGCTCTGCCTTCCTCTGCGCTCAGAAATTTATGTATGGGGCACATTTTACTAATTGGTAATACTTGTACGGGAGCCTTAAGAAATTTAAATTTTGTATTTATTTCAATTTAAGCTTCTGAAAATTTTAATCGATTGATATCATGAAATTCTGCACTTTTTTTAACGTAACTTTGTAATTTATTATACATGATAAATATTTAAGGAAAAAAATCCTAGGTCAGTATTTTTGCGACACACTATATATGTTATTGATTGATAAATATATTAGCCAAATGACTTGTCTCTTCATTTAATATTAGGTGCCACCTTTTGCTTTTTAGTCAATATTTATTTGTCTTTGTTTCCGAGTTCAAGTTGAAATTTTTCGTAATTTGTAGAGCTTTCAGTCGCCAGCTTTGCCTATTTTTCTTCACAATCCGCCTCATTTTTCTTTCATCACGTTTGATCTCTCCTCGTGTCTATGCCCCTTGATGTTCAAACTTTTGTACTGCCTTCAGTTAAATATGCTTTATATGTCGCGTTTATTTGATATTTTAAGTTCATTTGAAATGTCAGATACTTTTAAGCCATTTTGTTGTATAGGCAAAATCTGCCTTCTCTTAAACTCTCTAATTGCTTCCGTTGTTGGCATTTGAAAACACAAACAACCAGGTTTACAAAGTTGAAACTTAAATTTGAATATTAGAGTCGTTTACTTCGACATTTACTTTAAAGAGATATTAGTGAATGTTTCCTGTAATTACGATTTAACGGGGGGGGGGGGAAGAGTCATAAAAAGTGGTGGGTGACAAGTCATTTGGCCACTGAGTTTACATAGTTTACGCCTTGTGAAATACGGAACAGCTGATTTATTTAATTATTTATTGTCCCAATAGAATTTAGTTTCATTTTATCAGTCATAAGCAGTCATTATTTAAAAACATTCTAGAAACAATCTATTGCAAGCAAAACAAAATTATTGATTGATTATGTTATTGAAGCTTAAGACAGAATTTTGTCCACCGACAATGGCGCACAGATTTTTTTTTTTAACCTGGAGTTTACTTTTCTAGAATTTGATAACCACTCTAAGAGCAGTAGATTGAAATAAATTCTTTAGTAACGCTTACTTATTTAATGAGGCGCTATCTACTTTAATTTTCGCTATGCATATATATATATATATATATATATGCGTAAGTAAGACAGTGCGCCAAAAAATGTTTTTAAAATGATTTAAAAATTGATAAAATGTCAAAATAGTGGCCTTTGGAGTAAGCTATCTTTTTAACACTTTCCAACAAGGTTGAAAAGTTTTTATGATTTCGGTTTGTCTGTCTATCCGTCCGTGCTCTAACTCCCATCACGCACAACAAAGTTCTCTGAACGTTAACAGTCCTTCAAAGAATCAATGTATGCTATCTGGCTAGATTCATGATTAAATGAAGAAGAAAGCATTTTCTTTATATTGGTTCCGTTGAAAAAGTCAAATCCTCGGGAACTATTTTGATTTCCAGCGAATTACACTCATGTACATAAATTAAGGATAATTCAGAATCACACAGAAATTGATCTCTAAAATAAAAATTTCACCTGTGGAATAATCACACACATCTTGAAGAAGAATATGCAAATTACAGGAAACCACCAGATGGCGTGGATGGTACGTCACAATGACGAGAGTGTAAGAGAGGGGTATATAAGGAATGGTGGCAAAGAAGTAAAATTGTTCACAAGCGCTGCGAAAGCCTTTCAGTGCAAAAACCGCATAGTTATGGCACAAAGGAGGCATTTGGATGATGTTTTACGTGGCAGAATTATCGGACGACTGGAATGTGGAAGTACCCAGCTGGAAGTATCCGAGGAACTTGGAATCGCCCAGAGTGTCATCTCCAGGCTTTGGCAACGATTCCAAGATGATGGTAATGTGAGTAGACGTTACAGCACAGGTCGCCCCCGAGTTACAACGCCGAATGAGGACCGCTATTTGGCAGTTACTGCCAAAAGAAACAGACGGAGTACAGCATCAGACCTGTCTCGTCAGCTCTCTTCAGCTACCGGTACGACAGTTTCAAGGCAGACCGTGTACAGACGCTTAGGGCACATTGGTCTATATGCTCGTAGGCCTGTCAGATGTGTTCCACTTACCGCAACTCACAGTCGCCTGCGATTAACCTGGAGTAGAGAGCATGCATTGTGGACACCGCAACAGTGGTCTTGTGTGATGTTTTCCGACGAGTCCAGGTTTAGTTTGGAGTCTGATTCTCGCCGGACATTCATCTGGAGAGCGCCAGGTACCCGTTACCACCAAGAGAACACCATTGAAAGACACCGTTACGGTGGTGCAGGACGGCTCGTTTGGGGAGGAATTATTCTTGGTTCCAGAACTGACCTGCATGTTCAGAGTGTAACGATGACAGGCCACATCTATCGGCATGTCATTCTGGAACAACATGTACGTTTGTTTCGGGGCGCCATGGGTGCTGAATTTGTGTTTATGGATGATAACGCCCGTCCTCACCGTGCAAACATTGTAGACGAATGCCTTCAATCGGAGTATATCACCCGTATGCATTGGCCAGCATACTCACCGGACTTGAATCCAATAGAGCATGTGTGGGATATGCTTGGCTGACGAATTGCAGCCCGTCAACCCCCTCCCACCTGTCTACCGGAACTTCGGAGTGCATTGCTTGATGAGTGGTGTAATATTCCCCAAGATCAGATTGATCATTTGATACTCAGCATGCCTAGGCGTTGTCAGGCCTGTATTGCATCGTCCGGGAGACATACTCCGTCTTAACCATCCTACTAACCATGTTATACTGTTTTTTGTAAATAGCTTCTTTTTTTGAAATTTGGTCAAGGGAGTAAAACTTGCAATTTTTATTAACTATGTCAAACATATAGCATCTTTTTTGCTCTTTACTTTTTGTTTAATAAATAAACTTTACAAATAAGTCAAATTTGTTTTGCTTCTTTCTCTTTCTTTGCCTGAACTTCATTATCCTTAATTTATGGACATGAGTATAGAATCTCCAAAAGTGCGACTCATTACATTATAATCAAAAGAGTTCAACAATCTCGAGAAATTTTAAAATTATGACGTCAAACTTTTGATGGATAAAAAAAAATCTGACTATGATTTCGGTTTGTCTGTCCCTACGTCTCTCCGTCTGTCCGTCCGTGCTCTAACTCGCGTAAATATGCATCTATTTCTACTAAATTTATATATGTTATTCTTATCTACAGTACCATGTACCCTATTGAAATGGTCTATGTAGCATTTACTGTTTTTTTACAGGACCTCTCAAAATATTCCCAATACATTGCCCTCTATGGGAAGTTATTCTTTCAAGCGTATCATCTTACTATATAGTTACGCTGATCCCTGATTCTTAGATAAAACTTCTTTCCGCCTTTACTGCAAAAAGATTAAAAAGTAAGTACAAAAAGCCTAACATCCACACCGTTTGTACGACCGCTTGAATTTTTTCATAAATATGTATAAAAATATAGAAAACAATCTGCTCTACTTTAAAATTTTGAAAATTGACCCGTTCCCCCATTTTTAAGTGATTTTTTTGTTATTTTCAGCTACATTTCATTTCCGAGAGGAGTGTAAAAAAAGTTATTCATTTGCGTGACAAAATTAGCTATTGCAAGTTTGAATGACTTAACACTGATGTCGCAATTATCAAGCTTTTTCCAGATTTATAAGTTTAATTTTGTTTTCACAAATAAAACGATTTCCTCGGGATGTTTCCAGCGAAATGAAATCGTTCGAATCCGAACATTTTCCGCACGTTCCCAAAAGAGCATGAAATTCGATTTAAATAGATATAATAAAAATTCAATGCGTATTTATTTTAGGTGGACAAAGATTAAATCTATTGAGCGTAGACATGCCTTCGTCAAATGTTTCTTCCAGCGCCCGTTGTAATTGCCTTTACAACGGGCTTTGACTTGAAATTTTAGAGATATTCTGATATTTGAAATGAAACAAAATTGGTATATGTTACTGAGGATTACAAGATGAAGCTTTCCATCGAAAACAGTATCTGTATAGTTAATAGTTCTACTACGAGAGAACTCAAAATAATTCCAATACAATACTGTCAGTGGCAGTTCAGAAACAGGCATCCATTTAAAGCATGTAATAATATCCTACAATATAATTAGCTAATAATTCAAGGACGATCGTGTTCCTCCCTCAAAAGTTGCGCCAAAAGTCGCCAGTGTTATCGCCTTTTGCGATAAATTGCCATATAGGGTTCGAAAAAATGCTTTGAAAAATGAACCGATCTTGGTGATATTTTCATTATTTGACGGTAAATCAAAAAATATTTAATTTGATAAAATTAAGCTATGACGATATCATTGGGAATTTTGAAAAATTTGTTACTCGCGCTGTAATTAACCGATTTAGCTTATTGTTTTTTGTTTCTTATTTTTAAGGCATGGGTAAGGGCTATCTGCTTTGCAGTGGGAGGGGGGGGGATTCGTCGGTTGGAGGAATTTCTCCAACCAGAGGTTCTAAATGCATTAACGGATTTACATGGAACAAAATTGCAAACATTGATTTTTTTTTTTTTTTATGCATGGAAAATTAATTTTAGACTGCTAAACCTTACAAGAATAAATTTCTTTCTCTCCTTGTTCGTGCGATACCTGTATGTTGTATAAGAGGAACGTTTATAATTTTATATTTTACCAACAAGTTTGAGAGGTGTTAATGATTTCGGTTTGTTTTTCCGTTCTGTGTTTGTTCACCTGTCCAGTGTTCTAACTGCCTTGAATATGCATCGATTTCTGCGAAATTCATATGTTTTTTCTATATACCCTATTGAAAATGGTGTAAGCCGTGTTTATAGCACTTTTACACACGAAAAAAAAAATCCAATACATTGCACTCTATAGGCAGTCATTCTTGAAAACGTATTTTAGAGATATTCGGTTTTTTGAAAGAAAACAAAGTTTTCATATATATTACTAAGGCTCTCAAAATAATGCTCTCCATTGAGAATAATGTCTGTATTATTAATAGTTCTTCTACAGGAGCACTCAAAACAATTCCAGTACATTACAGTCTGTGACGTTTGAGAGACACTAATACATTTCTAGCACAAGACAATGAGTATAAAATTTTTATATTCTTCAATTAAACGTAATTTTCAATTATAGTAAACGTATTCTTCAATTATAGTAAAAATACAACATTATCCTATCTCAATCTCACCAGATTTAAGGAAATACGCGCCAAATTTGGCGCAAGAAATTGTTGCGTTGGAAAGTGTTTTATAATCGATGCGTTTGGCATAATTTATCTTTCTTGTTTAATTTTAAAATAATGTGGTTAAGACACTGAACATTGTAGATGGCCGAAGTGTGAACTTCCTGGTTTCAGGACTACGCGCGGCTGTCGATCTAACAGTCTGGAGCTTTGGGCGGTTTTCTCCAAATGTAACGTAAATACGCGTTAGAGCCCCTTAAATAGTCCTGCGTTCTTGGCATCCCCCAGTAAGCAGAGGCCCCCCATGTAGGCTTGCCATAACCCAAAACACTTTAAAATTGTTATGCAGGTGATTTCATTTTCATTTTAGTAATTGTACAGTGGGCTCGCACTACAACGCGATTCGATTTACGCGAATTGGATATTACGCGAGTTTTTCACGAGTGTGTATCTTAGCTAAAACAAACTCCTCACGCGCAAACACGAGATCTTTCGCCAACTGTAAGAAGCGCCAAAAATCCTTTATTCAATAATTTATGTGGGAAATGGTAACGTATAGTTAGGGATTACTTAAAACTGTTTGAGGGATGCTTATAGGTATCTAAAATAACTGTGTATGCGTTTCAAAAAGCCGTTTATACTGTATATATATATACCCTATCGCATGATGCAAAACTCTCCCTTACGCGAGGGTTCTGGTACGCTTCCTTCGGGTAAGTCGACTCTACTATACGTATACAATGAATTACAAAAAATAATATTTAAAATTCAAATGCCTATCCTAATAATTCCACGGGTATGCAGTGATAGTATACTAACTCATCAATTTAAGTAGCGATTATAATTAATTTTCTTAAAGCTTAATTGAATGTGTTTAGTAAATGGATAAGATAAGACTATATTAAAGACTCATTACTAGACTAATTACTTTTATACACTCTGTATACAAGTAATTTTTTTATACAGAGTGTCCCATCAATATTGGTACAAACTTTAAGGTGAGGTAGATTACATAATAAGGAATAAGAATCGCAAAGCAATGTGGGGGTCGGAGCGTCGTCTTCATATGTAGATGTTAATAATAATTTTGGAACGCGAGTGCTGAAATAACAACGAACTTTCCGACCA
Source organism: Cheiracanthium punctorium (assembly GCA_038373885.1). Lineage (NCBI taxonomy): Eukaryota > Metazoa > Arthropoda > Arachnida > Araneae > Cheiracanthiidae > Cheiracanthium > Cheiracanthium punctorium. The sequence goes on from JAWZYV010011582.1 coordinate 332,579, forward strand.
TTGAAGAACATTTCTTTGACACAGTCGACTGTGCGGCGGCCGCACATACAGCTGCGTCAAAAATGTTCTTCAGCTCTGCGGCACGTAATGGGCGATTCGATCGACCGCCATGTTGCTGGTAGTTAAATCGATCGATGGCAACAGCTGCACTTTTTCGACATTAGGCAGTCTATCTAATTTTTCTTCTACATCGATGTATATGTTCATATATTCTCCAGTTCTCACAGATCGATAATTTTTTACAAGATAGTATCTGCTAAATAAAAAAAGGGATTCTCGTGTGACTATGTATTTTATTAACCCTTTGAGGCGCAACCCTTTCCCAATGCTGAAAAAAAGACCCTTTTTTGACGACAGCTGCAGCCAGCTGTCGTCAAAAAAGGGTCTCTAGATCTGTGGCATGCGATGAACGTTTCGATCGTCCGCCATCTTGCTGGTACTTAAGTCGAGCGATGGCAATGGCTGCCCTTTTTTCAGCACTGGGCAATCTATCCAGCTGTTCTCGCATTCTTCCATTTTTCAGCAGATGTCAGTGCTGTTAAAAATAATCGTGACCATTTTTTGACGGGAAATGATGTGCTAAAAAGTAAAGGATTCTCGTGGAGCTATGTCACCCGCAATTATTTTTATAGAACTCAAATCTATTCTTCGTGACTGGCAACAGTCAAAACGTCAGAGTTTGGTGTTCCCAGAGCGGCAAAACCGAGCTTTAAAGGGTTAAGAAATTAGGCGAACACTTTAACACTTTTTCGAAAGTGATAATTAACAGGTAAGTGACAACGGTGTTTTTGATCCCACATTGCTATGTGATTCTGATTCGATGTTGCCTCTCTCCCCTTAAATTTTGAACCTACAGTTATGGGACAACCGGTGTATATGAGTAATTTCTTTAATATAAACCATTGTCTGTGTTAGTGTTTCTAAATGCAGTTTATAGAGTCCCCAGTAAAGCTTTTAGAAACACACACGAAATTTTTATCTTGATTCCTGCAACTTGTTTTGATTTTTGAGCTCAGTTTAGAAAGCGATTCAAATTGCAATACGTTGTTTGAATCTTAAGTATGTAGCGCGCATTCTAAATAATTACTACAGTTATTTTATAGAACTGCGGAAGTGGAGAAAACAAAATCAAATTAATTTTGGACATACAAAACTTTAAAAGAATAATATTCAATTTTTTTTCCATTTATTTATTTTTATTTTCATTTCTTTTCTCTTTGTAAAAAAAGCGCAGTTAAGATGATTTAAATGAGTTTGAGAGCTATACAATAATGAATAAAGAATTTTTGTTGTTGAATTTTTTGTTGTTTAAGCGATTCTTATATATCAAAAGTAATATAACTTATCGCTTGAACCCTTATACTTCAACAACTAGAATTTTAAAAATTGTTTTCTTTAATCTGCAAAAATTTAATTCATTTTGCTGTCTTGTTATTCTTAAAGTTTATTGAATAAATGTGTTTTAATACATTATCGTGTTAAGATATCAATTAAGTATTGCAGTTTAAAAAGGATTTTTTAAAAAGCATTTTATACTTATTGCATAAAAGAAATGATCATTCAAACTTTTTTAACAATGATGAATTTATATATTTTTATTCGGCGTGTGGCAGATCTGATACATGGCGATTATAAAGTTTCGAAACCTTTAACACATTTTAGATAACTCTTAAAAAAAGCTTTAAAAAATGTGGTTCCCCTATGAATATTAGTAGGTACTGAATTCTATAGGTATATTAATATGAATTTTTTTTTTGAAGCTTCAAATTATTAATCTAATGTTAATTATTTGAAGCTGTCTACTTTTTTTAAATGTGACATAACTTATAATATATGATTCTCAGAAATACAATTTAATCCCCAAAAATGAAATACTATTTTTTTTATAAAATTCTTCATGTTTTTTAAATATTTTATACAGAATAGTGGAATTTTTAAAACTAGAATATTTTCATTTTCAATAGAAATAAGATAGTCAAAAGTTTGAGCCTTTCTTTGCAGTCTTCATAAGAATAATAAATTAAAAAGTTCACTTAAGCATGTTGCTAATTAATTTAATAATTAGCTTAAAAAGTATAGGACGCCGAAATTCAGTTAGCGTAAATTTTTCTGATTTTCATTTTTTGTTCCCAGTTAATGATAAGTTAATGCATAAATTTTCATTACGGTTCCAGTAGCTACGTTTTTTATGTAGTAATAAGTAAGCATATAAAACATGTAATTCAGGAGTCGTGGAGTTATCAAAGATTCATACGGTGAAGCAATGCTGGACACAGTAGACTTCGTGCTTGTCCCTTTGAAACGATTTGAGTGAATTTGTGTTAAACTTGCGTTTAAGAGTTAAAAAGAGAAAACGAAGAAAAATGAGCCATCATCTTCAAAAAATTCTGCTTACATTTAAGGTGTTTTGACAGTACAAATATTAATAAACACTGATAAAAGTAACTATGATAAGAAAAAATTCATATCTTAATAACAGTACTGAAAAACTGGAAAATGGCTTATGATATAGTTCTTTTAAAATGTTAGGTGTACTGCAGCATAAACTGGAAATCACTGAAAGAAGTTCATTTCAGTTACATCTATGGGCGCCCATTTAGGGGAATCACACCACTCCTCCCATTTGCTGTCCGTTTAGCCAACGTTTTCATAGCATATTGAATTGTTTTGTATTATTTTAGGATTAAAATGATTAAACGTCATTGATTACCCCTAACACTCCCCCCCCCAAAAAAAAAACAACCTTGTATGTTTACCTATGGTTTCAGCCACTCAGAAGGTTAAAATGGACCACTCACCTGGGGAAGACTAAACACAGCACTGAGGGCCCACACGCATGCAATACCCGTGCGGACGTGATGCTTGGCGCGTGCCCTCCTCATGGGAAAACGGACGGCGCACAGCCTATCGAAACCGATTAGCACCAGCAGGAAAGTGGACAGGTAGAGGGAGAAGAGTTGCATGAACTTGACTGCCTTACAGAGGATGTTTCCGCCGTACCACTGCACGGACAGCGTCCACAGAGCATCGGCCAGTATGCAGAAGATGGACACCAGCAAATCAGCAATGGCCAATTGCACCAGCAGCATATAAACCGTGGACGTGCCTTGCCTGCCTGTCCTCAGGATCGAGCTCAGGGTGGCTATGTTCCCGATAAGCGAGAAGACGGCGATGACCAGCAGAACGATCACCCTGGTCAGCGCAGAGTGCTGGAACGTGGGAGCTCTCTCAGCGTAGACGGCGATTTCGCATGTCCTCGTTGTTGAGTTTGCTGTTGAGCAGTTGTTGATGTTACTGTCGAAGAGGGTGTTGTTGCTGTAGAAGTAGTCCGAATCCGGGAGGACTGTAAGAGCTGAATCCTGTCCAGTGACGACAACGTTCGAAACGAGAGGAATGGAAGATTTGAGGACAGTCTCGTCTTTGAGGTCCCATGACTGATAGTCGCTACCGAAATGCACCTGGGGATAGTCGAGGTCGTAAATGAGGGTGTAAGGCTGTGCAGTGCCGTAATCCAAGTCAGATCCATGCGGTTCTGAAGACCCCACCAGTTGCATTAATCCTAAAGTCAGCCAGAGAAGTACATTTAGGCGCTCAAGTGTCTGCGACATCACGTTCACGAGGAGAAACACCTTTGTTTAATACGCTAACACTTCAATGGGTAGTGTGAGGGTATTCAAATGCTTCATGTAGCTCGTCGGGAACTTTTATAAAACAAGGATGATTCATATCCTTGATGAATATTTCGAATGATAGCTAATTTTTAAATAAAATTTAATAATGGAACAATGTATACTTCATCTGAAGTACTTTCATTAAAAATATTTTCTCCTCATGATGAATTTCTGAAGAGAAGAAAACTTATTAGAGAAGTTTCTGAAAAATTGTTTCATGGGAATATAAACATATGAATAGCTTTATACTTTTTAATTCAATGAACATCGCAGTTTCTTCATAAATTTAATGAAGGATCATTGTTAGTTCTGCGGTTAAGTAAATCCACATAAGCAAGATATAGACATTTCATATTAAAACTGTTCTTTGGGTACATTTTTTTAATAGTTAGGCATAAATTTAAAAAGTAGTTAAATTTTATGACAGATTTCAAAACTTGTAAAAATTGCTTCTAATTTTATGGAAATATTCTTGACAAGCATAAACTTTTTTGACACACGTTTGATAAATTTGATAAAACATTAAAATTGGTATTATTCAAACTAATTTAATTTCTTTTTTCGTCACACATAAAAATTTCACTTCAGTTAGTATGTTTTTATAAAAGTTTTGAAATTTTCATGAATCTCTCGAGATAATATCGATACAGTTCTCTTTTAAAGCGTTCAATTTGTTATTTCTAAAATGCATTACTTATTATGTTTTCAAAATCCAAACAGAATAATTAATCAAATTTCGTAGAAAACTCCTTTTTCCATGTGACATTGCTTAAAAAATCCCCGAAAGCACATGCTCACAATAAAAAGCTATATCCATAAACCACAACAAACTTATCTTTAGTAATACCCTTTGATTTTCACGGCATTTCACGTTCTCAACATTTACTTTATACAAAACTTTTCATACTTAAAAAGTTCCTTCAGAAACATTTGAAGTATCACTCCCTATTTGGTCACTCTGAAACATTAAATTAATTAAGAGGTAGCTATAATCGCGGAAATTAGCGTCCATCATACATCCAAAGAGAATTCCTTAGCGATAAAAGGTAAGGTTTCCGTCCGAGTAGGTAAATATGTACCTTCCCACGTCGGGACGGTGTTTTCGAACCGCAGAAAGGATGGGAGAGTTCAGAAAGCAATGCCACTCATTTTGGCTCACATTATCTCTGTTTCCTCCGTATCGGAGCGACACCTGCCGGCTGAAGCTGAGAACCTGGCTTTGGAGAGCATGCAGAAAAGTAGAAATGCCGGAGAAAACCTGTTTTATGCTCATTAAGCACCTTTATTAAGAATGTTTAAATATTTAAATAAAGAATACAAAATAAATAACTAAACTGAATTCAGCAAACACATTTTTGAGATTTAAGGTGACAGCAATGTTTCAAAACTATTATTTGTGTTCTTAAATATATATGCTTGAAAATTACATATGCATTAAGGGGATGGTGGACACCCAAATCATCAAAATTGGCCCAAAAAATCAGTTTTTTCTTTTTTACATACTAATACACTACAGTTAAAGCTGAACCATGGAGAAAAAACCGCGTATGTCTACGGCAATTTTTTAAAAAGATATTAGGGTTTGAAAAAAATAAAAGGGACAGTAAAATGTCCACAAAAATGCAAACAAACGCGTAAATAAACACGTCACAATTTTTATTGAACGTTTTACAAAAGAAGCTAATATTCGAATGAAATTATTTTTAAAATATGTTTTGTTAAGGTAAAATCATAAATAAAATTATTCAGAAGAGACGGTATTAAAGGTAAATGGAAAATTACACTTTAAACTGTATTTTCTCCAAATCAAGTTTTTTGTGATTTTCTTGTCTTCAAAATGCTCCATGCGACTTAATTTTGGTCGGAATTGTACAAAATTTGCTACAAACATTCTTCTCATATATTACAATAAATCAGTGTATCCTTTTTAAATATGGTCAAAATTTCGATTATGAAATTTCACTTTTATTTACGAAAACTGTAAAATTTCGGGAAAGTTTGGTATATATCCATGAAAATATTTCTAAAAAATTAACTACTCAGTCGAATCAAAAACCGATACACAGACTTTTTTTAAATATATTTTTATGCTATTATAAAACAAAATTACTAAAAAAAAAGTTAAAATTAAAACGCATGGAGCATTTTTTCGAAACTAAAAAATTAATTAATTTTTAATTAATTACTAATATTTTTAAAATTTATTTTACATTTTTTTCAGTTGTTTATAATGCTTTTATTTTAATATATTAAAATACAAAATTTCATAATCCTATCTTATTAAATAAAAAAAATTAATGTCCACCATCCCCTTAAAGAATGCAGTTGTTAAGTGAAAAATTAAAATTAAAATTTTACTTAAAAACCTTTCTTTTTTTTCATTTTAAAAGGGCTCTACAAAAGTTTATTTCTTGAACAGGTTTTCAAACTTGAGTAAATAGTTGAACCATTTCTAAATTTGTTAAATCCTTTACGAACTTATCAAGTAAACGTGTAATATATCGGAGTAATTATGAGCTTTCATAGAAAGCTATTAAGTGATTACATTTTTGTCTTTACCTTATCTTTAAAATAATACAAATCCTCCTTTACAAAATGTTATAACTCTATTATTAAAAAAGTCTTTATTAAAATTTTTTATAGTATGAAGAAAATACACAAAATGTTTCGAAAGTAATTATCAGTTTTTCTGAAATCCGGCTTTATAAAGTCGGGTGTATTCATGTTTTTAGACTTTGTGACACATGATGTATTTTTTAAACATGTAATACTCTGTCATTTGTTGGAAGTATAGCCATGGTTGTAAAAATATGTTCCATTAGACTCCCATATAATGTTGTCTAGCAACGAGGGTCAAAAAATTCAAGTAAATGTTTGAAATTGCAATTTTTTTATGAATATACGCACGCTTGAATAATATTTCCTCCAAAGTATTCACCATCATCTGTAACAGACTTCAACCAGCGTTCCTACAGTTTATAATGAATGTCCTGAAGTCTCTCTTTACCAATCTTCGTGCCTTTCGTGGGAGTTTTCAGTCGGATAAAGAGGTAACAGTCACACGGGGCCACACCTGGTGAATATGGGGTGTGTAGTAGAACTGTGATGGAGTGTTTACTCAGGTAATTCAAGACACGGAATAATCCGTGAGGTGGAGCGTTGTCATGTTGCAGCACGCACTATCTCGAAGCCCAAAGATCAGGCTTTTTTTTTTTTTGTCTGGCAGCCTCACGTAATCGACAAAAATCTTTGACGTAAATCTCCTTGTTCACGGTTCTTATTTGAGGAATGAATTTTTAATGTACGATTTTGCTTTACATGAATTTCCACTGTTAAAAGAAGATTTTAGTAGTTAAATATTTTAACGTGGAACGTCTTTCACTGCGGCTAGGTTACATTTCCGAAATAGTATTATATACTAATAGCGTTTCCATCTTTGCAATCGTATTATGTACGAGGCTAACTTTGATGAAATAATAAAAACACTCAAAAAATTGGTGTTTAAATATTAAAGTTGCAAAGAACTTTGTAAAAAACACGCGTAAATAAAATATAGTGTAGTACGATCGTTTCGGGTGGTACAAAAGTTCCACCCTACCTTAGCTGCAGAAGACCTCCACCATCCGCACAGTTAGGAAAGTGATAACTTAATCACTGTTTGAATTCCTACTTTTCTGTCTATGTGGATGGTGAAGCTTTTGACATGAATACGCCTTTAAATTTGCTTCCATAGTGGGAGTCAATTCAGAAAACTGATGATAACAAAATTGGGGCATGCAGTTTGATGTTGCAGCAGCATAGCTATCATCTACATCCTAAATTTAATTACACCACTCGATAGCTAAAGGATAAAAGAATTCGTTACGTTGACTGAGGACTGTGAAGGATCGCTTGCGGCGGAGGAGGAAGCGCCGCCATTTTGCGGTCGTTTCGCTGCGTCACATAATGCCCCTTTAGTATAAATTTTGACTCGAAGAAGCTAGAAGGTTCGTTTGCGTGTCAATCACCACCCAGCTCTCGTCAAGATCTATCGATTGCGTATCTAAAACATAAGTGTGAAATAGTTAAAGTAAATATGTATAGCGTTAAAGTAAAAGAAAAATAAATAAATAAATAAATAAATAATGCAGTGTCGGCCTTTATGAGTCGAAAAGCCAAATCAAAATATACAGAACCTTTACGGTTGGAAAGGGCTTCTCAGAAACAATCCGGTAATACCCGTAAAACACCATATAACTGAGTGAAGCAGTTCCGGGAAAGTAAAAGAATGAAGACATTTGAGCGGATAAACGACAGCTTCGTGCTTTTTGTATTGCAGGCCTATTATTAATAATCCATCATTATAATATATCATTAATAAAGTTATAATATTCAGCAATTATTTGTTTACTTGATTTCTTTCCTGAACCCAATGAAACTCAAAGAAAATATTATTCGTTGCGTACACGTATTCGCGACACAGTCACACCGCGATTTTTGCAGCTGAGGAAAGGTGGATCATCTCTACCGCCCCCAAACGGTTGTACTATACCATTTTTTTTTTTTTTTTTTTTTTTTTTTTTTTTACGCGTTTTTTTTTTTTTTTTTTTTTTTTTACAAAGCTCTTAATCTTTTTTCTGCAGCTATGTAGAAAAAAGCCAAAATTACTTACTCAGATGAATCTTCTTAAATTTTTTCAGATTTTATTAAAATGTTTTGTTTGTGCTCTCTAAAGCAGTGTTAAAATATTTGTTTGGTTTCCCAGAATAAGTTATAGACACTAACACTGCACCTAATATTTTCTTATAAGTTTTTTTCATTTTTTTTTTAACAGCATTATCCTGTCCACCGGGAGCAAGCAATCCGCTAGCCCTATCAGTTTTTTTTATTTTTATTGATTGATCGTGCTGTAGTGGCAAAGCTACGCATGGGCTCTCGGATGGAGGAGTGCCTGGATCGAAGGACTTTCTAAGGGGTTCTAACGAATATTCACGTTACATCTGGAGAAAACCGACCAGAACTCCAGACAGTTAGATCGGCAGCCGCGTGATAGGTAAGAAACTGGGACCTTCACGCTTCAGCCGTCTGCCATTCTGGGTACCTTAACCACTCGGCTGTGGTGGGGGCCTTTCGGGTTTTACCTTTTGAAGCACAACCATTTCCCAATGCTGAAAAAGGGGAAGCCGTTGTCCTCTCTCGATTTAACAACCAACAGCTTGGCGGTTGATCGAATCGTTCATCGCGTGCCACAGATCTAGAGACCAATTTTGACACAGCTGGCTGTGCGCGCACACGGCGCACTGGTGCTGGTAGTTAAATCGAGAGATGGCAACGGCTGCCCCCTTTTTCAGCATTGGGCAGTCTATCCGGTTGTTCTTCAATATAAATATATGTCCATAGAATTCTTACAGTTTTTGAGCAAATGTCAGTGCTGTTAAAAATAATCCTGACAATTTCACAAAGAATCGGCCATTTTTACCGGAAATGATGTACCCAAAAAGTAAAGAATTCTCGTGTAACTATGTCACCCTCCAGTATTTTTATAGGAATCAAATATATTCTTCGTGACTGACAACAGTCAAAACGTCCGAGTTTTGTGTCCCCACGGCGAGGACACCGCGCGTTGAAGGGTTAAGAGGAAGGTTGGTGGTTCAAACTCTCCCGGGGTCCCCTTCCTTTACTTTTTATCACTTTAGTGCTCTAACTTTCAGAAGTTGTGATGTTTTGTGTTATGGCTAGCCTACTCTAGGGATATCTGACAACGGGGAGGGGGGGGCGACTTGGTTAGGGACTTTCTAAGGGGTTCTAACGCGCATCATCTAGAGAAAACCGATAAAAACTCCGTTAGATCGACAGCCGCGTGGCAGGCCTGAAAACTGGACCTTCACACTTCAACCGTCTACCATATTCAGTGTCTTACTCACTCGGCTCTGGCAGAGTCGCTAACACTTTCAGACAAGGATTTCTGTCTACGCGAGTTGTCTGCGGCTAAAGGGAGAATCATTTTTCAAACACGGTTACTAGATAACGCTGGTATGTCAGAAGTCATCAAGGTTGGCCGAATTCAGAACTGAAAAATAAGTCCCGAAACTAAATCCAGCTTAGCGATATTTTTATATTTGGCGAGAAATTTCAAACTCTACTGTTTAATCAACTGAAATATTAATTAATGAAAAATACCATTATACTTTGTCTTGGCTTAATAAATATATCCCTTTGATCGGTAGTTTTTTCATATTTTTGCAAAAAATAAATATGCGGCACACTCACTAATAACATAAACATCATCTATTTTACGGAAAAAACACTCAAAATACAGGGGTTAAACTTTAAAATAAATAAAAACTTTTTGAAAAAACACACATATTATTATTATTGGAATATATTTTATTATTATTGTTATTATTATTTATTTGTGTATTTTTGTTTGTCCTTATTTTATTATTTTCTTTTTATCTCATCCCCTTTTCCCCCTTTCCTTTAATCTCCGTGGTTCTCTCCTTTTCCTTTTTCCAAGTGGCAACATGCTTGTTTGTTTATCTTTTTCAGTTCCCACTGTTTTGTGAAATGAAGAGCTTTGACTGACGAAGACTGAAGAAATTTCCAGTCGAAACGATCGTATCTTGTTATTAGTATCATTTTATGTGTGTTTTTTCACAAAGTTTTTATTTATTTTATCACCTATTTTATTCAAGAGGCTTCAGGTAAGTGTTTTTAACAGTTTGGAGAACAACCATTTCTCAATGCCAAAAAAGTGCAGCCACTGCCATCGCTCGATTTAACTACTAGCAAGATGGCGGTCGATCAAATCGCTCATCGCATGCCACACAGCCAAAGGACATTTTTGATACAGCTGGCTGTGCAGGTGCAGTCCATCTAGTGTTACATCTACACTCATGTCCATAAATTAAGGATAATGAAGTTCAGGCAAAGAAAGAGAAAGAAGCAAAACAAATTTGACTTATTTGTAAAGTCTATTTATTAAACAAAAAGTAAAGAGCAAAAAAGATGCTATATGTTTGACATAATTAATAAAAATTGCAAGTTTTACTCCCTTGACCAAATTTCAAAAAAGAATCTATTTACAAAAAACAGTATAACATGGTTAGTAGGATGGTTAATACGGAGTATGTCTCCCGGACGATGCAATACAGGCCTGACAACGCCTAGGCATGCTGAGTATCAAATGATCTGATCTTGGGGAATATTACACCACTCATCAAGCAATGCACTCCGAAGTTCCGGTAGACAGATGGGAGGGGGTTGACGGGCTGCAATTCGTCGGCCAAGCATATACCACACATGCACTATTGGATTCAAGTCCGGTGAGTATGCTGGCCAATGCATACGGGTGATATCCTCCGATTGAAGGCATTCGTCTACAATGTTTGCACGGTGAGGACGGGCGTTGTCATCCATAAACACAAATTCAGCACCCATGGCGCCCCGAAACAAACGTACATGTTGTTCCAGAATGACATCCCGATAGATGTGGCCTGTCATCGTTACACTCTGAACATGCAGGTCAGTTCTGGAACCAAGAATAATTCCTCCCCAAACGAGCCATCCTGCACCACCGTAACGGTGTCTTTCAATGATGTTCTCTTGGTGGTAACGGGTACCTGGCGCTCTCCAGATGAATGTCCGGCGAGAATCAGACTCCAAACTAAACCTGGACTCGTTGGAAAACATCACACAAGACCACTGTTGCGGTGTCCGCAATGCATGCTCTCTACTCCAGGTTAATCGCAGGCGACAGTGAGTTGCGGTAAGTGGAACACATCTGACAGGCCTACGAGCATATAGACCAATGTGCCCTAAGCGTCTGTACACGGTCTGCCTTGAAACTGTCGTACCGGTAGCTGAAGAGAGCTGACGAGACAGGTCTGATGCTGTACTCCGTCTGTTTCTTTTGGCAGTAACTGCCAAATAGCGGTCCTCATTCGGCGTTGTAACTCGGGGGCGACCTGCGCTGTAACGTCTACTCACATTACCATCATCTTGGAATCGTTGCCAAAGCCTGGAGATGACACTCTGGGCGATTCCAAGTTCCTAGGGTACTTCCAGCTGGGTACGTCCACATTCCAGTCGTCCGATAATTCTGCCACGTAAAACATCATCCAAATGCCTCCTTTGTGCCATAACTATGCGGTTTTTGCACTGAAAGGCTTTCGCAGCGCTTGTGAACAATTTTACTTCTTTGCCACCATTCCTTATATACCCCTCTCTTACACTCTCGTCATTGTGACGTACCATCCACGCCATCTGGTGGTTTCCTGTAATTTGCATATTCTTCTTCAATATGTGTGTGATCATTCCACAGGTGAAATTTTTATTTTAGAGATCAATTTCTGTGTGATTCTGAATTATCCTTAATTTATGGACATGAGTGTATATCGATGTATACTTTCATCATCTTTTCCAGCTTTCAGTGGATGCCGGTACTAATAAAAAATAATCCTGACATCCATTTTAGAAATAATCGATCATTTTCAAGGGAAATGATGTGCTAAATAGAAAAGGATTCTCGTGTAACTGTGTCCTCCTTAACCCTTTAACGCGCAGTGTTCCCGCTCTGGGAACACCAAACTCTGTCGTTTTGACTGTTGCCAGGCGCGAAGAATAGATTTGATTTCTATAAAAGTAGTTGCGGGTGACAGAGCTCCACGAGAATCCTTTACTTTTCAGCACGTCGTTTCCCGTAAAAAAATGGTCACGGTTATTTTTAACAGCACTGACATCTGCTGAAAAAGGGAAGAATGCGATAACAGCTGAATAGATTGCCCAATGCTGCCGGGCACAGCCAGCTGCGTCAAAAAAGGGTTTCTAGATCTGTGGCACGCGATGAACGTTTCGATCGTGCGCCATCTTGCTGGTAGTTAAGTCAAGCGATGGCAACGGTTGCCCTTTTTTTAGCATTGGGAAAGGGTTGCGCCTCAAAGGGTTAAGTATTTTATTGAAAAAACTTATCCTTCGTGAATCAAAACAGTGAATATGTACTGTACTCACTACGAGGACACCACGCGTTAAAGAGGTAAAAGTATAATAGAAATAAAATTTATAGAATCGATTTTTTCTTTGCCAGTAAAAAAAGAAAGAAAAAAATCAATTTTTAAAAACTTATTTCAAAAAGCTTTTTTTTATTATTTTAACTTAAACGCTTTTTATTACTGAAGTCAAAACACATAAAATATTTAACGACAGTATAGCTGAATCACGAACTCTTCATTATAAATTAAAGAACACAGAGTATTGAAACAACACAAAAACATATGTCTAGCAGTAACTGTACTTGAAGAGCAGAGGGAAAATATTCTGTTTTACAGCTTTTAGTTTACGAATTTCGATGCATGGATTTGTAAATTAATTAATATTGCATGTAAAATAACATCTCATAAAAAAGTGGCTTTGAATATGCTTATTCAAACATAAAACAGAATGCAATAACTTAAACAGTTTTTATTACTAAATATATTAAGCTTTCAGCATTTTCTGCTGCAGCTTGTTTCCAATGTCTCACTTTTTCGTCTTATATTTAAAATAGATAAATTTACGTTTCTAATATCATGAAACATGCATGATAACGCGAAAGAATTTTGCAAAATGAGGATACCAGTGCATAGTCTTAAAAGGAGATTTTTTAAAAGACTAATTTAAATAAATATGTAGTTTTGACTCGTCCGTTTGATATTAATAGTTAGTTAATGGTTAGCTCTAAATTCCGTATAAATAAATTTTCATACTCTCCTAATTTAAACCAGGTTATGTTTTCGTTAATGAATTGTTCACAAAGAAATTTTAAACGATTACATTCAGCTCCATTCTAATATATGACTATAATTTGAATTTGGTATTTATATGAGTAACTCTTGAAATTACACTTAAAACTGTTCAAAGGCATTTACGAAAGATAGTAACTGAAATAGAAAAAGTACTTTTTCAGAATGGTGAATCGGAAAAGTTTTTTAGCACTAGAGTGCTATTTCGTTCATTCCGGTATTTTCTATTAGCATAATTTGTGGACTTTGAGTGAACATATTTTTTGTGGACCGATTTGTGTCGGCACGTTTTCGTTGCATTTTTCAATAAGTTTTGCCAGATTCGGGGGGGGGGGAGAATAAAATGTTAAAAGTCATCAAGGTTTGCAATTTTTGATGATTTATCACCCAGACTCCCACCGAAAAGTAAGTCCCCAAAACTAAACCTAGCTTGGTTATATCTTATATGCGAAACGTATTGATCGAGAAACTGCAAACGCTACAGTTTATTACAAACGAGATGTACGTTTAGAATATGTCTGACGGAGATTGTAAAACAAGTTTAGTAGGCGGTTTTAATATACATTTCTATTCCAAAGAAGTGTTTAATGGAATAAGGAAGAAAAATACGGCACACTCGTGAATAATGATACATTTTCAAACCTAATGGAATAAGGAAGAAAAGTAGGGATGGCGGATGGATTATTATACGCTTTTACTATATAGCACTATAGTGCGTATATAAAATATGAAAGTGTTCAGTTTTTTTATACTTTAATATTTACATCGTTCAGTTAAGTTAAATTATAAAATGCACGACATCGTTTAAATTATTCTTAAAGTTGCTGATTTACATCGAAGCACTAACATAACTATTTTCAAATCAGACGTTATGCTGAATAAAAAAGTCCCAAAGAGTTTAACAATAAAAGCGAAATTTCGAATTCCCGTGTCACCTTATTCCTACAAAAGACAGAGTTTTTCGCATTCGTCAAGAGAATCTTTCTGCACTTCAAATCCCCAACAAAGTAGAGCTATTTGTTGAATACTTCAGGTGACAGCAACTTACAAGACTTTTATTTACTTATTTCCTTCTCTTTATATGTGTATAGGTTGTAAAAAGATAGCGTAAAATAAATAAATATTTAAAATTTTAAATCTATACTACATTATTTAAAATGTAGAGGGTAACTCCGGAAGAGTCACCGCATCCTGCGTATTTCTTATAATTGTCCCACGCGCAGTAAAGGTATGCTGTGAGATTTCCTTAACCCTTTGAGGCGCAACCCTTTCCCAATTGTATGTGTGGGGTATGTGCGTGTGTGGAGGGGGGAGGGGCTTTTGAGTAGAGGATGTGTGTTTCAAGCATTAATTTGTTGCTGTCATCAATAAACAACATCTTGCTAACAGAGTATCCTACGGCTTCTGGACATTTTGAGAAAGCTTCTAAAGTTTTCTATTGAATACATTAACCCTTTGAGGCGCAACCCTTTCCCAATGCTGAAAAAGGGCAACCGTTGCCATCGCTCGACTTAACTACCAGCAAGATGGGGGATGATCGAAACGTTCATCGCGTGCCACACATCTAGAGACCCTTTTTTTGAAGACAGCTGTCTGTGCGCGGGCACAACCAGCTGCGTCAAAAAAGGGTCTCTAGGTCTGTGGCACGCGATGAACGTTTCGATCGTCCACCATCTTGCTGGTAGTTAAGTCGAGCGATGGCAACGGCTGCCCTTTTTTCAGCACTGGGCAATCTATCCAGCGGTTCTCGCATTCTTCCATTTTCCAGCAGATGTCACTGCTGTTAAAAATAATCATGACCATTTTTTTTTACGGGAAATGACGTGCTAACAAGTAAAGGATTCTCGTGGAGCTATGTCACCCGCAACTATTTTTATAGAAATCAAATCTATTCTTCGTGACGGGCAACAGTCAAAACGTCAGAGTTTGGTGTTCCCAGAGCGGCAACACTGCGCGTTAAAGGGTTAACTAGTGTACAGCAGGAATCCCTTTCAATGCTTTAGATGCAACATATACAATCCTTATTTTGAGATAAGCACATTATTTCACTACCTAAACTTTTAAACACGCTACGCTTAAATGCTTTTTTTACGCGAATTACTGAATCCATGCATGATTTCGAAGTTAAAACTAAGTGTAGCACCTTTATAGATTATTGTGTATTCAGATATGGGCAATCTTTGACAAGTCGCGAGCCAAACTTCAGGATGTTAGCGAAGTCGCGGGCCGTATAGTTGGGATTTATATGGGATTTTGAGTGGTTTATATGCGTTCTGTACGGGGTTTTAATATATTCCTCGGACCGGCAAAAGTCGCGGCGGGCCGGCGGTTGCCCATATGTGGTGTATATGGTTACCTACTTTCCGTTGCGAAGACAGGTAACTGTGATGTGTTACGTCTCTACCGTTGTTGTTGTTGTTGTTGCTAATGTCCTCTGGCAACCGCGTTGCGGTGACAGATCCCCCTATATAGGCAGGCGGTGGGCCGAAGGAGCGGCTTCCATTTCAATGAGCCCCAGTGGGAGGAAGTCCGTCTTAGCTCGGGGTCCCGTAATTTTGAACCAATTCCAGAGGAGGGACCAACCCCCTGAAATCGGCACCCCCAGAGGTATCGTTTAACAACTTGGAGGACTTTGGAGCCACGACGGATTTTACGTGCACCAGCTCCCATTAGCGTACACGGTTCCACAGCGGACGGGCCGAGAGGGGGAAGTCCCTCCCAAGCACTGGCCAAGCCGGATGCTGCTTCACTTGCCGTGTTCTTATGGGAACGGAGTTTAGCGCCCAGACCACTGCGGGACCGTCTGTACCGTACAAAATGGGAACATGCCGCACTGCCATTGTGGTATACATGCAGCAGTTTCTTTTGTACGGGATGCCACTCTTAGTAAAATTTCAATTTATCTTTCTGAGTTATCTAGAACTTAGTTAATGTATCGTGTTTTCGTTTTTATATTACTGAATTTATGTTACTGGAGTATATTTGCTAGATTTAAAGTGTTAGTAACTTTTTTCCTTTCATTTTGCACAGACTCACTAAGTTGGGCATGTAATTAGTCGTTAACTGTAAATGTAATAATTCTGACTTTTTAACGTTCTGGCTTAAATGAAATATTGTTTTTAAAAAACAGATAAATTTTTAATTTATTTACATATTTTATTAGAAACGTGAGCAATTTATAAAAGAATAAAACAATATAAAAACAAAAGAAAAAAAAATGTTAAAACAAATAAAGCAAAATAAACTCTAATTTACTCTTTAAACCCCTCTCAAATACACTGATGTAATGTTGTTAATGAAATAATGTAAATTCACTTAAAAAAATTAGTATTTAACTTTAGTAGTGAACTTAGTCGGCAGACTAATATGGGTTGAAGTACGTCTACTAGTACGTCTCTTTGTATTCATTTAGTTTCTTTTTGTTATTACATAGGTAACTATACTCCAGATATGAATATTGTTTTAATATTTTTTATTTATTATTTCATTCAGTTCTTATGACAGGCGCGGCGTAATACCTGCGCAAGAGCAGGGGGGAGTTAAAAAATATTAATTATTTTTTATATTTTTTTGTCGCAATACGCATGTTTTATATTCTACATTACACACAGCATGATTTATTTTATTGTATGTGCAACCTGGAATTTTTTACGCAAATTAAAAGTATATATATATATATATATGCGGTATAACTTCCGGAATTACCCTACTTCCAGTAACCATTATCGTAATTTAATTTGTATTCTTTTACATTGACGCATGCTTGTTTTTTGAAATTCGGGAGTGTCCTCCATGTAAAGGATTTTCACCACCATTATGATCTTACGACTTAACCACTTAGAGTGTTGCTCTGCATGTTGAGCCATCCCATTATTCTTCTATCCACTATGTCAAATGCTTGACCGAAATAAAATAATTTGAAACTGTAATATAGAGATTTTTATTAATCTTGTCTTAATTGCGGATTTTAATAACTTAGCATGATGATTTTTGGAATGTAAAATCATTGTCTAGATAAAATTATCATAATTACTGTATCTTAATTACAGATTTTATTTACATATTTAACGTACACGATAATTTTTCGGAATGTAAAATCATCTTATTCAACTACTTATTCTGGAGCTCTAGCACGATCTTATCGGAAAGCATCCGTCACGGATAGTTCTCACTCACGGATACTGAAAATCTTCGGATAAATATCCGATACCCTCATTTTGACTCTACCACCATGGTTTCGACTAATGGAAGTGAGAATTTTTATGCCTCTTCCGAGAGTATCGGAAGGGGACGCTATCAACCAATCAAAACAAGGCACTCTTTGCCGCATTCGAGCACGTAGTTTAAGTTTATGACAGAGTACTTAAATAGGTACCACGTCTTGTCTTATTTTGTTAGTCGATCTCTGGCTGTGTTATACCATGTGAATATACAACGTGTAAGATACTAATGCGCAGTACTCAAATACAGTAAAAAAAAATTAATATCGATTTTCGAACCGCTTTACCAAAACTTTAATCGTAAGTTGCGTGCAAAGTTAGTTGCGCTTCGGTGACTGAATCGGTAAGACGCGGGACTATTACTAGGGCGTTATGTGATCGAACCCCGGGCTGCGCAATATTTTCCTGCACTTTTTTTTTTTTTTTTTTTTTTTTTTTTTTAAATACGCGAATCTTGGTAATTAATTCATCAGAATTTTACACTTTCAAAATAAATCACTTTTAACACCCACAAAACTCAATATTTCTTTAAGGTACATTAATTTTTGTCAGACAGACTATTTTTCCCCTAACTGTCACCCGTTCGTGATGCAACAGCAAGAGTATTAATTTTTATGCATCATCAATTGTAAAAAAATATTCTTTGAATAGCAGAAATAAAATTTTAAAAATATATAAATAAATATACAGTCAACTCACAATTTTACGACCCTTCCGATTTAACGACCCTCTGATGAAGTGCTGACAGTTTTTTAATACCTTTTATAAACTTTATTTTACACTCAGTATATTCACATGGCCATTATGACCATTATGCCAAAGTTCATTGAAATCCGCATTTTCCTGAAGCCGTGCCTCCTCCTTATAAAATAAAAACGGTAATATTCGAGTAAAAACAAATCAGATTGAAATTATCGTCCAAGCAATGGAAGAAAATCATTACTTAAATGAAAACAACTTTTCCAGTTTTCATAGAGCGCAGCAAACGAAATGAGGATTTGAAATCTCTAGGACAAATATTAAACAGCAGTGGAGGTTTTATTAAAAATGTGAAAGCTTGGAAAAAGGTAAGCAGACTGTTATTTTATAAATTTTAAATATCATTAAAAATTAGCATTATTATATTCTAATTGTTCTAGGCTCTAAATATTTTTTAAACTCTTGAATCAGTTGGAATGCTAATGATTTATTCAACCGAAAATTGTTGATAAATTCGACGTCGCTTAATTCAAAGGATTTACACCTAGGAATCGAATTTCGATTCCTATGAACCCTTCTAGCATCTTATTGTTGTGCAACAGTTGCTACAATTAAAACTGGGCCATTATTTTGATGTAAACAACTACCATCAGAACAAATAACCACGCACGCTGACTTGTATCCGAAGCGGAAAGAGCTTCTCACTCGCGTTTACCGTGCCGGGAAAAAAAAGGGGAATTTCCGACAGGGTTTCCGATATCGGAACGTTCCCGAGAGCATCGTGGTAGACCAAATTGACGCCCTTTCGGAATGTGACGTCATGAGTGAGAAAAGGGTTGTTTTTCCGCTTCGGAAAGGTTTCCGAGAAGATCGTGCTAGGGCCCCCAAATACCTTTTCGATTCATCTTTCATGGCTTTATCATTTTATCATTCATTACATGAAATCTGTGTCAAGAATGCACTAACTTACAGAGTGATTGCAATATGATTGCACGACAGGTATGTGTGTGTGTGGAGGGGGGAGGGGCTTTTGAGTAGAGGATGTGTGTTTCAAGCATTAATTTGTTGCTGTCATCAATAACCAACATCTTGCTAACAGAGTATCCTACGGCTTCTGTACATTTTGAGAAAGCTAAAGTTTTCTATTGATTACATTAACCCTTTGAGTCGCAACCCTTTCCCAATGCTGAAAAAGGGCAGCCGTTGCCATCGCTCGACTTAACTACCAGCAAAATGGCGGACGATCGAAACGTTCATCGCGTGCCACAGATCTAGAGACCCTTTTTTGACGCAGCTGTCTGTGCCCGGCACAGCCATCTGTCGTCAAAAAAAAGGGTCTCTAGGTCTGTGGCACGCGATGAACGTTTCGATCGTCCACCATCTTGCTGGTAGTTAAGTCGAGCGATGGCAACGGCTGCCCTTTTTTCAGTATTGGGTAATCTATCCAGCTGTTCTCGCATTCTTCCATTTTTCAGCAGGTGTCAGTGCTGTTAAAAATAATCGTGACAATTTTCTTTACGGGAAATGACGTGCTAAAAAGTAAAGGATTCTCGTGGAGCTATGTCACCCGCAAATTTTTTTTATAGAAATCAAATCTATTCTTCGTGACTGGCAACAGTCAAAACGTCAGAGTTTGGTGTTCCCAGAGCGGGAACACTGCGCGTTAAAGGGTTAAAGGAATGTAGTAAAACTTTATCTGTAAATTCGTTGTCATTTTTGCTATCTATGCTGCCACTACTTTATCTACATTATACAGTAAAGTATATTATGGATGTCTGTTAAAAGAAATTTTGCTACACACAGTTTTTTTAGAAGGGTACATGGTGGTATCCTAAGCAAATTAACCTTTCGCAGACCGAATTGAGGTCTAGGCATATTTCTTTTTTATTTATTTACTTTTCATATTTTGTCTTCTAATGCGTTGGTTAAAGGATGTTAGTCATTTAAGGGGTCATAGGAGTATTAAGGGTTCAGAAAATCCGTTTTTCAGTTTTAATTTTATTTGAAACCTTCGTTATTTCTGAGCATTTCTATTCCCATTTCATGAAATAAATCCAACTGGAACCGGAGATACACATAAAAACGTTTTATGAAAGCTTTATATTTGAACACAATAAGGTAACTTGAAACTGCCTTTTCTCAAAATGCATTTTTCATGAACTATTCGTGAGACAATAAAATTTCTATGATTCATCTCTTCAAGAAACTTAGTACAGTTATAACTGGTATCAGTATCTGTAGAATCAATTAATATTGAAAGTGAGAGAGAAAAGCTTTTGAAATTTTTAACAGAAATATAAGGGGAAAAGTAAGATTTTTTTCAAATTTCAATTTGAAATACAATTTAAAAATTCTAAATTTAACAATTTTGAAGAATAAGAAAACCTAAACATTACAAGACTAACTAAACCTTTTCCATAATTTACGTTACACATTATTTTTTTTTCCTTGTAAACGTGATAAGATCCAAGAATGGGGAAAAATGAAACCCATAAAATTTTTGACTCCATAAAGCTGATTTAGGTTGCGGCCCTATCGCGTGCCAGCAGGAGGGAGAGACAGTTCACTCGATTACGGCGTCATCTAATCCTACGGATGAGAGGGCCTAAACGCCTTCTTCCAGACGTCTGCGCCCTGCCAGAGGGGCAATAATCATAAAATAAAAAGTTCGCCAGCTGAAGCACTTGTGCACTCCGCTGCTAACGACGTTCCCAAACAAATTCGATCCTCGCACATGATGGAGCCTGCCCAAGCATTTCCCGGCAATATTGGCTTTTTGACTTATTCCAGACTTCCGGCACCCGCGAATGGGGCGCTTTGTCATCGTAGGAGTGGCGCGCGTGTTTCGCCGGATAAATCCGCGAATGCTGACGGTTAACAGTTTGGGCGGCTGAGACTCTGTTCACTGACCTCCTGTTTTTCCTGGAACATACCTGTATAAATTGTATAATAACGCACATAAATAAATAATGTACCACAGGACGATCGTTTTTGGATAGTATAAGACAGGTTCAAAATAAGCCACGGAAAATGATGTCACATTACTCCAAATAGCAGCAATGGTCAACAGTTCTTGCGGAAAGCTTAGCTTCTAAAATTTCTAAATTTCTTTGTGTGGATGATGGACCTTTTGTACTAGGGCTGGGGTCTCCAAACTTTCTAGCCTGAGGTTCGCTTTAACCCTTTGAGGCGCAACCCTTTCCCAATGCTGAAAAAAGGGCAGCCGTTGCCATCGCTCGACTTAACTACCAGCAAGATGGCGGACGATCGAAACGTTCATCGCGTGCCACAGATCTAAAGACCATTTTTGACACAGCTGGCTGTGCGCGCGCACGGCGCACTGGTGCTGGTAGTTAAATCGAGAGATGGCAACGGCTGCCCCCTTTTTCAGCATTGGGCAGTCTATCCGGTTGTTCTTCAATTCTTTGTTGACGACAGCTGGCTGTGCCCGCGCACAGTCAGCTGTCGTCAAAAAAAAGGGTCTCTAGATCTGTGGCACCCGATGAACGTTTCGATCGTCCGCCATAATACAATCCTACAATACAATCCTAACTAATATTATAAATGCGAAAGTGAGTTTGTTTGTTTGTTTATGACGCTTTCACGCCTAAACCGCTGAATCGATTAGTATGCATTTTGGTTTAGATATAGAGGGGACCCTGGAGATGGTTATAGGCTAATTAGAATTTTAGATTTTTAATTACTTTTTTAATTATTAATTAAAAACCGTTTTTACGTTGCCATGCTTGGCGAGTTTCGCCCGCATCAAATGATTCATGTTTTGAGCTAACAAGAATGCTATTACTTCAATAAATAAGCGCGTGCATCTGAAAAACATTAAAAAATACGGAAATTATGCCAGTTTTATGCCAAATCTATCTATCTCTAATAATAAAAATGAATGTTCTCCAGACAAACCTACAGAAAGCAGAGCTTTGAAAATTGGAGCATGACTGGGCCCATGACTTCGGTAAAGTGTACCTGAGGCTCAGAAATTTTAATTATTTTTCTAACTATTAATTTAAAACCGTTTTATCGCCCGCACAAAATGATTTATGCTTTTGAAATAAAGCAGAAATTCTATTTGCAAAATCACATGCATTTGAAAAACATGGAAATTATGTTGATTTTACGCCAAATTAAAAAGCATAAATAAAGAAAAGGGTACTTACGTATTATCCCGGCGGTCCGCCAAGACGAGTGATTTTTTGCCGAGATAAATGCCGGGCACATGAAATTATTAATGGTTTTGAATACGATTGGCAACAGTTTGGCAACTCATTTGACGAAAAAACAGTTTGGCGGGAATGACCGCCGGATAATACGTAAGTACCAAGGAAAGTCCAGATGTGTTTCTTAAAGTTCATAAATTTCCAAATCTTACCAATAATATAAATGTGTACGTTTGTGTGTTTGGATGTTTTTGACTGAATCACACAAAAATGGTTGAACGGATTTGAAAAAATTTGTAATGAAAATAGCTTATGCCCTGGATTAACATACAGGCAGCCTTTCAAGCATATAGCATAAATAATTCTTTTACAAAGACACTCAAAATAATTCTAATGCATTGCGCTCTATGGAAATTTTGTAGCTACTAAACCGATTCTAAAACTTTTTTCACTGATTGAAAGTTACATTATTCCTGAGTATCATTGTTTGTTTGTTTTTGGATTAAGACCGATTGACTGCACTAGGGTCCTAGGCCTATATGGGAAATTCCTCTGTGGGGACTTTCTAAGGGATCCTAGCCCGTATTTACGCGAGGTTTTTTAGAAAACCACGGAAAACTGGGAGCGGCTAGGTCGACAGGCGCGACCGGGGTTTGAACCTGGCACCTCCCCCCTTGCAGTTTTGAGAGCAGAACTTCTTAGACACTGGTGGCATCCTAAGTGTTATAGGCTACCTTTAATGCATATATCACAGATAGTTCTTTTACAGGGATGCTAATAAGAATTACATTACGCTCTATGTGCATCTCTGTAAGTACTGAACCGATTCCTAAACTTTTTTTACTGATAGTAAGCTACACTATTCTTGAGTATTATAGGCTAAAATTCATGCATGTAGCGTAAATAGTTCCTTTACAGGAACACTCAAAATAATTCTAATACATTACGCTCTCTGGGTATCTCTGTAACTACAGAACCGATTCTCAAACTTTTTCACTAATAGAAAGCTGCTCTATTCCTGATTAACATAGACTAAAATTCATGCATATAGCATAAATATTTCTTTTACAAAACAGTTCGCAAATACTGTCATAACTGTCTCTATTCGCCAAATGCCTGAAAAAAATTTAAATTTAGTAACTCTGCATATTCTTTTATTTTAAATGAAGTATACTACCATGCATTATACTTCATTTGAAACAAGTAAAAACAAATAATATTTAAATGCAGTTTCTTTTGTCGCAACAATATTTGTTATTCACACATACTACATTTCTCTCGGGACCTAATTCTAAAGCCGACGCGGACGAAGTGGCGGGTAGCAGCTAGTATTGATTATTTTTAAAAATCCTACGCCTATTTTAAACCTCATAAAATAATGTGATTTGCATGGGTTTGGTATAGCCATGTTGCCCAAGGAGCGGAATTTCACCCTCTATTACTGCATTTTTTTACTTTTGAGATCCAAGCATTTATCTTTCATCAGTTTATCATTAAAAAAAATCTTTTATGAGTAACTTTTTGAACTTTGAAGTTTGAAAGTATTCAAAACTGATTTTATTTTTATCATAATATTTCGCCATCCCCCCCCCCCGAAAATCTTTCTGTCAAAACGACAGAATTAGAGAGTATCCGCAAAGGCCCTGGTCCTTTCTAAACCTTTAATCGGAACCAGGTGATAGAAAAAGAAGGACTTGCAAAAAAAAAGAAAAAAAAAAAAAAAGAGAATAGCCAAGTAAAACTTATATTTATATTTCCTTAATCTGCTTTAACAGCATAGTGAGTATTGCTGCAGAAAAACGTGTTTTACAGGTTAAACACTGATTCTCGTTCACGTACTTGCACAGAGGATACAGAACTGCCATGTATACATAAATATAATATATATATATATATATATATATATATATATATATATATATATATATATATATACATATATATAACTAACAAGTAAAACACAAAACATACTACAAATAAGACATATCTCGCATAAAGTAACAGCTATTATCAAGAATCAGAAACCAGATTTTGAAACCAAATAAAGTGCAAGAATTATTGTGATAGTATAATGGAACGGAAATTATAACCACTGTCACCATCTTCAGGGACCACAAACAGTGGATTATAATTTACAGTAAACCAAATAGTAGGGTTTCGGTTGTGTGGCATATCAGAAGAGATATTAACTCCACACATCTGTGCCCTACCCTACTATATAAAGGAAAGAAGAAATCAAAAAGATAACAAAAATTAGAAAGATAATTTTACATACCATACCTTGAGCACATGGAAATTTATTTTGAACAGTTGATATGTGTTGCCAATGCTAAGAATTGTAAAAAGTGAAAAATGGTGTTGCCACTAAATAAATGTGTAAAAGTGGAAAGAAGAAAGTTTAGGAGTTGCCAAATACTAATAGGTAATATTATTAAATTTTAAGAATATCCAGGTATATTAATATAATAAATATATATTGAATAATAATAAATTTAAAAGATTGAATAAAATAAATATTATAGCAAAATTAAATATAACATATTGTTTAAAAAATATAATGATTATTATTATTGACTAAGTATGTATAATAAGTTATTGTATGACAGAAGATTAATCTAGTAAATAAGAAAAAAAATAATGTTTAGAACAGAATAATCACAATATAGGAACCCCGGTTTTTTTTTTTTTTTTTTTTTTCCTCCAGATATATATATGCATGCATAAACACATCCAAATTGTTTTTAAACATATTACTTTTTTTTTTTATATATAAGAGAAAAACTTCCTCCGCCCAACCCAACCATCCAATTACAACCTTAAAACCAAAACCCCACCCAACCTCCAGTAAATTAACAAAGACATTAGACACATCATTTTCAAGAATTGTATATAATGGATTTTAGGAACTTAGTGGGATAGTTGTATTGTCTAGCTGACAGAAATAGAGATTTAAAATTGGAGACTTTGAAATCATCAGAACATAGAAACTTGATTCTACAGCAGTGATTATAGATGATATTGCGAAATACAGATTTATGTAAGCAGGAGGAAAAATGAGTAAAGCTATTTACTTTAAAGCTAAAATCTTTACGCTTATCATATATATTGAAACTAAGGCTATTTCTAGGAGTGATGGAGATACTTAGATCTAGAAAACTAACAGAATTGTTAAGCATATCATTTTTAATTAATTCCAGAGCAGATGGATATTTTATGGGGAAGATAATGTTATTATTATTAGTAGTGTTTACAAGTAAGATATCATCTATATATCGTTTAAGAATGATGTGTGTATTAGTATATTCTTTTTCATAGTAATATAAGTAAAGATCTGCAAGGTAGCTAGATGCTGAACCACCTTGTGGTATACCATGATTTTGTAGATATATTTTATTGTTATGTAGAATAAAATTATTATAGATAATAAATTTAGATAGACAACTGAAATATGTTACATCAACATGGGAAGGGAGCTGAACATTGTTAACACAAGTTTCAAATAATTCATTAATTACATTGTAAAGGTCGTCAAGAGGAATATTGTTGAATAGATCTTTAAAATCATAGGTATATAAAGAGGTAATATTACTAATAGTACATATTGTATTGCGTAGATCATAACTATTTCCTATAGAGATAGAGTAATCATTACGTTTTATATAATACTCATGCATAACAGACAGTATCTTTAATAGAAGTTTACTTGCTACATTGCTATATGTATTACATCCTATTGTAACAGTTCGAAACTTTAAAGGCGATTTATGAAATTTAGGGATTAGTACAATATAAGGATAGTGTAGATTATTATGTTGTAGGTTGAGAAGTTTATAAAAAGCCAGAATTTTTTTGTTACAAACTACAGTAGACAAATTAGTAGAGGAATAGATACTGTTATTTACAATTGTAGAGGCTAACAAGCTATGATATAACTGTTTACAAATAAAGGCATAGTTATTGGATGATTTATCTACATAAGTAATTATGAAATACTGTTTTATAAAGTCTATTTGAGTATGAAATTGACTATTGACAGGAGAACTATATTTTACATATTTAGCAATATTTTGCTTAAAGAATGAAAGTACTTTTACTTTCCAGGTAGTGAAGGCTTAAATAGGAGTGCTGTATTTTAAGGCAGTATTATATATGTAAAAATCTAAATCATATGTGAATTGTGTTACAATGCCACTAAGAGAGTGTTTTGAAGGAATACGGTGTTTAGAGCCCTTCTGCATGAGTTTTTTTAGCCTAATATCTTTTACGATAGCTAGATCTCCAGTAATGATGTGTCCATAATCCCTATTAATGAAGTTCCTATAGTGATTATCATTGCATATACAGGGTGGTGTATCATAAGGGTTATATGTTTTTGAAAAGGAGTTATAGTTAAATAGTTTCCTACCAAAGGGTAGGGGATATTTAAAGGACTTTTTAATAATGACATTTTTGATATATATATATATATATATATATATATATATGTATAAGTTATCCTATAAACACTGAGCTACGCTTTTATTCCTTAGATATTGATCACAGCCATCTCTATATAAAGAAAG
The DNA here is from genome assembly GCA_038373885.1 of Cheiracanthium punctorium. Classification (NCBI taxonomy): domain Eukaryota; kingdom Metazoa; phylum Arthropoda; class Arachnida; order Araneae; family Cheiracanthiidae; genus Cheiracanthium; species Cheiracanthium punctorium. Next base: position 359,661 of record JAWZYV010011582.1, read on the forward strand.
ATGTCCTGACTGACATATCAACGCCTAGCCAAAGCTATTAGACATTCAGACTTAATTTTAGGAGGTTATTTCTTTTAAGTCTAAGATGTTACTTAAAAAGTGATTTTCAAAAATTCGCACCCAAATAGAGATAATGAACCAAAACATTGCCTTCCTATGTCAAAAGAAAAAAGAGCGATAAAATTCTTGCTTTAAAATGTGACTAACACAAGTACCTAAAAACTATTTAGAGGATTTTTTAAAACTCTAAATTTGTACACTTTTGTGGCTTTGAAAAAGTCAAGAACGATATAACTATTTTTATCTAATAATTCTGCCCTTATTGAGAAAAGATTTCCTTTTTAATCTTGAAGGAAAATAAATTAACCATTTTATAGAAGATTTTTGTCCTGGAAATGAAAAATGTTTCTTTAATATTGGTTGCATATCCCAGCACATAACACGGTTCTACAGATTTACAACATAATACTTAGCTAATGGCGGTTATCACAACGTTTGACGAAACGAATTTTTTTTAAAGAAAATTATGTAATAATATAGTACCTAATATAATGATATAGCAGCAAAAACGCTTGATTTGAGATGTAACAAACACAAATACTTATCTGATATTCTGAATATTTTGAAAATGGACTCTATTAACCCTTTGAGGCGCAACCCTTTCCCAATACTGAAAAAAGGGCAGCCTTTGCCATCGCTCGACTTAACTACCAACAAGATGGCAGACGATCGAAACGTTCATCGCGTGCCACAGATCTAGAGACCCTTTTTTTGACGACAGCTGGCTGTGCGCGGACACAGCCAGCTGTCGTCAAATAAGAGTCTCTAGATCTGTGGCACGTGATGAACGTTTCGATCGTCTGCCATCTTGTTGGTAGTTAAGTCGAGCGATGGCAAAGGCTGCCCTTTTTTCAGCATTGGGCAATCTATCCAGCTGTTCTCGCGTTCTTCTATTTTTCAGAAGATGTCAGTGCTGTTAAAAAGAATCGTGACAATTTTTTTACTGGAAATGACGTGTTAAAAAGTAAACGATTCTCGTGGAGCTATGTCACCCGCAACTATTTTTATAGAAATCAGAGCTATTCTTCGTGACTGGCAACAGTCAAAACGTCAGAGTTTAATGTTCCCAGAGAGGGATCGCTGCGCGTTAGAGGGTTAAGGGGTAATATTATATTTTAGTGTTTATTTATTTATTTATTTATTTATTTATCATCCATTTAGGTTTTTTTTATGAAGAAAAGAGCACCTTTTATCACAAGCCTAAGGTTACAACGTATCATTCGATGAGTTTAAGTGCATTTTTATGCCCGACAAATACAAGAATGTCAGTAAAAGAAATATTGTTTTTTAATTCGCTGTCCCCGAAAACACGAAGATTAAATTCTTAAAATTCCCCTCCAGATGGTGGCGAGGCTTGCGTGTTATCTTCCTCATCCAGTCCCCCCGGATACAAGAAATTCAACCAGCCGCAATTTATTTATTTTGCCGCATTGGGTCGCGTGTCTATTCCAGTAAATAAGACTGTATCGAAAGGACAAGACTGATTCTCGCTCAATTTCTTGGCACCGTCAATTTGGAAAGGTAAAATATTTGTGTTGTCTCTTTCTTATTCGTGTGGGTTTACAGAGTGATGTATTACTCACTGTTATATTACAAATATCTTGTGGTTACACAGTTCATCAGAGAGTTTGCGTTACAAGTAACTGGAGGGGGGGGGATCTGGAGTGAATCCACTCGACTTTCCGAATACTTGATCTTTACTAAGCGTTTCAATAAAATTGATTCGGCCCAAACGGATGGAGTGTTCAGATGCTGGTGCACTTCAAATAATTTGAGTATTGTATTCGCCACAATGAACAAGAATATTTTTTGTAGTCCTGTAAAAAATTGTAAAAGCTATAAACACCAAAATCTGTACAGCATGTAAGACAGTTACTTACAGTATGCGAATCTAATTCGAGCTCAATCGAATGCATCATATAGACCCTATAAGCACACTTTCCAGAATTTGCGTCTATAGGCCATAATGTTTAAATGTTCTTTTTTGTACCCCTGTACGAAACCTACAAGCCCTACACATACCAAAAATCTATACAGGTTGTGTGGCGGTAACCTATAATATACATACCCAAGCTGAAACTTATTCGAATGCACTATTTAGACACTAGCAAGCTTTAAATGATTTCCCTAAATGTATAAGAAGATAGGCCTCAATGTATAAGAATTATTTTTTGCATCCCGGTGAGCACACCAAAATCTATGCAGTTCTTGTGATCATGACCTACAACATCTAATTTGAGCTCAATCGAATGTACCATTTAGACGCTAGCGAACTTTCAAGTATTTCCGTCCATAGGCCATAATGCAAAACAATTATTTTTTGAAGCCTTGTAATAAAACTATAAATCCTATGCGCACCAAAATCTATACCGATCGTGAGACAGTGGTTTATAATACAGATACCAAATTTCAGCTCAATCTAATGCACCGTTTAGGAGCTATCGTGTTCACTCACTCACTCACTCACACACACACACACATATCTCGTAAAAATAGCATAAATGAATTCAGAGGACCTCAAAACGTGCAAATACACTAAAATATCAAAGTCGAATTTTTTCATGACTACAATATTTTCCTTACATGGTACATGTTCGGAAAGTAAAAAGGGGGCTGGGTGAGATTACCCCATTCTTTCTTTATTTCTTTTTATTCATCTTTTAAACAAAATTAGCAATTTCACTCACAATTTACCTTACAATACTTTTACTTTAGAGAGTTTCACTTTTTAAACTACTGAAGCATCTTATAGCAAGCAAAAAAAGTATGTAACCTAAATTATACTTTATTTCAATGTCATTACTTTCTTTTTTTCCAACCCCGGTTTAGCGTTTTACAACATATAGCATTATTTCTTTCCGGTCCCTTGAATGACGTTAAATCGGGGTTTCACTGCATTTGGTTGGTATAATATGATAACATAACTTCCTTTCAACGAGTAAACCCCGATTATAGCAAACAACATTTTTGTGATTCATAGTATTTCTATTAACCTCCAGTTCAGCTAATCTTTTCTTGGAAAAACTCCTTTAATACATGAAAACGCTATTTTTACTTTCACACATTTAGGACACGAACATCTATATAAATAAAATTAGACTTTTGTCTGTACATTTCTTGGAATTCAAAAGTTTTACGATTTCTATCCGTTTCAAGCACCCGGGAATCCGATGCGACCCTCAAAACAAAGTTTCTCTGTCTGTCATTCTGTCGTTCTGTCATTCTGTCCGTGACGCTTTTTTTGTTTAAGCATCACGTAAAAACGGCTGAAGCGAATGATATGAAATTGGGTGTCATGATAGGTGGTCACTCAACTTAAAACATAGGCTTCTAATTTAAAAAAAATCTTGATTAGATTTTCAGATTTTGCGAAAATCGTTTCAAACTGCGTAAATTCGTGTTCGAGCATCACGTAAAAACGACTGAAGCGATTGAAATGAAATTTGGTATCATGATTGGTGGTCACTCAACTTAAAACATAGGCGTCGAATTTTTAAAAAATCTTGATTAGATTTTGAGATTTTGTGAAAATCCTTTCAAATTGCGTAAATTTGTGTTCGAGCATTCCGTAAATCTACTGAAGCGAATCAAATGAAATTTGGTATCATCATTGGTGGTCACTCAACTTAAACATTAGGCAGCGTATTTTAAAAAAATCTTGATTATATTTTCAGATTTTGCGAAAATTGTTTCAAACTGCGTAAATATGTGTTCGCACATCACGTAATAACTGCAAAGGTGAAAAAATGGTATTTGGTGAAATGATAGGCGGCCACCTTAAACTATAAGCATCTAAAAAAAAAATCGATCAGATTTTGGGATTTTGCGAAAATCGATTCAAATTGAGTGAATTTTTGTTCACGCATTACGTAATAACGACTAAAGCGAATGATATGAAATTTGGTCACATGACAGGTTGTTGCTCAACATAAAGTATAGATGTCCAATTATTTAAACTTTTTTATTAGATTTTGAGATTTTGTGAAAATTCTCCCAAAATGCGGTTATATTTCTTCAAGCATTGCGTAATAACGACTAATACGAAATTTGGAGATTTGATAGGTAGTTGCTAATCTTTATAGGCGTTGAATTTTTAAAATATTTTGATTACATTTTGAGATTTTGTGAAAATCGTTTTAAAATGATAAAATTTTTGTTCCATTATCACGAAATAAAGACTGCAGGGAATGAAACGAAATTTGGTGACATGATAGGTTTTCACTCAACTTAAATTCCAGGCTTCCAATTTTTCAAAAATTTTGATCATATTTTGAGATTTTGCGAAAATTATTTCAATATGCGTAAATATTCGTTCGCGCATCACATAATTACGACTGAAGCGAGTGAAATGATATTACTTAGTGACTCTCTAACCTGTAATATTTTAACAATACATAAAAATTATAACTTCGCTTTCTTTACTTTGGCAACATACTCCATCCATTCTGTGTACTCCTACAATGCTGACGAAAGTTCTTGCTTTTTGGAAATTTGCATTCAGTACTAACCCGTCAACGACGGGTACTTCAGCTAGTGCTTTAATAATATCGAGAATGTAAGAACGATTCAAAAATGGCAACGAATAAGAGATTGTATTCAATTTTTTTTTTAAGTACGAATACCTTGTAAGTTTACGTTGTACACTTATTTGTTAAATAAATGTTTTTTTTTCTTTTTTATAAATCTTAAAACGTTTAAGCTAGTGTGTTGAGCTAACGAATATAGAAGTAAATGAAAGCCAGGACGATAACGACGAAGATGAAAATTTCAACCTAAACCGTTCCAAAGATTCTCGATGGCCTGTGAGTGTGCAGAAAAACTTCAAACTGTTTTTGAAGCCAGGGTTGCAAATGGCGATATTTTTCGGGCCATTAATCTTCTCCGAAAATAATGATAATAATAATAATAATAGTAATAATAATAGTACAAGAAAAAGACAAAATACTATGCAAAGCAAACTACTTCTAACTTCTTGTGTACTGTACAGAAAAAAAAATATAAATTAAGTAAACAATATAGTAATTATGTATGAATTTTCATGGTTTTTTTCCACGAATTCATTATTTACGAGCACTCGGTTTTAAAGAGCAAATATTGCTGTTCCTTCGCCCTCGTTATAAGCGAGTTCAATTGTATTGGCTTCTAACTTTAAATAACAACTGTTTCCTTCGTCCAATATCTGTGTTACTTTTTCCTGTAATGGTGTCTAAAAAATTAGGAATGAATCCACTCGACTTTCCGAACAGTTGGTATTAGAAAAGGTTTTAACCCTTTCAGGCGCAATCCTTTCCCAATGCTGAAAAAAGGGCAGCCGTTGCCATCGCTCGACTTCACTACCAGCAAGATGGCGGACGATCGAAACGTTCATCGCGTGCCACAGATCTAGAGACCCTTTTTTGACGACAGCTGGCTGTGCCCGCGCACTAAAGGCTGCGGAAAAAAGGAATATGATACCACTCTCTTGGCTCCGCCCCTGATTTCATAATTTTTAATATTTTAAGTTGTTTGATGCTAAAGTTTTCAATATATTAAATTTTTAAACTTTATTTTGAAGTAAGCTGTATTTAAAACAAATAATAAATTTTAAAATAAAAAATAAAAAATACCCCCCTCCCAGAAAAAATACAAATTTTAGGATCTGTAAAAGCATGAAAATGTTATATGCAAACAGTTTTCAATATTTTTCTTAATTTCCTTTACAGTTTGGAATTTTATTTAAAAATGTATTAAAAAAATAGAAATATGTACCCTCATGCCACGCCCCAGAGAGAGAATTTTAAAATGTAACTCCTCCTCCCCTTTAGCATGTTCCTGTCATACCTAAAATATTTTAGTAAGATGTCGTTAAAACTACCGATACAGAAAAAAAAGGAAATCTAAAACACTTTCAGATTTCAAATACGCACTAAAGTGCTATATATTAAAAGCGTGTCATAATTCATCCGTCGTCCCTATTTTTCTTGCTTATTCCCAAAAGTTGGAAAGTGTATCATTATCCATGAGTGTGCCGTATTTTTCTTCCTTGTTTCATAAAACCCATCTTTGGAATCGAAATCTATCTTAAAATCGCCTACTAAAACTATTTTACAATCTTTGCCAAAGTATATTCCAATTATACTTCACCGTTTAAATATTGTTTTGTTTCCAATAAGTATCGTAATCCATGAGTGTGCCGTGTTTGTCTTTCTTGGTTTGATTCCTACTTTAACGCCCCGACTCTCGCGAAGGTGGCAATAATTAAACATTTACGGTTACCATGACTTTTTTTTGTATTTATATAGTAACAGTAATTTAGAATTAAAATGGCAATTTGGAACAACATGTCAGTACAGGATTCCGTTACATTTTTATTTATTTGGGGTTGCCAGTTAATGTAGTTTTAATAATTGTCATCAAATTACTTAACTAGTGCGTATATCGCTAATTTGTTCACTTTAGTTTCCATCTAGTTCTTTTGGGAGCGTTGAAACTTGTGCATAACTCCTAGAGACCCATACTGCAAAGCTCGCCAAAGTACGGCGAATTTTTAGGTTGACGAGAGTGGGGGCTATAAATAGGAGTCACTTCTTTCGTGTACCATAAAAAAAATATCTTTAGAATCGTATTCTATTTTAAAATCAAACTGCTTTACAACCTTTGCCAGGCATATTCCAACTATCCTCTGCCATTTTAAATACTGTTTGGAATGGACATCATAATCCATGAGTGTGCCGTGTTTTCCTTCCTTGTTCCATAAAGCATCTCTTCGGAATCGATATCTATATTAAAATCATCTACCAAAAGTGTTGAACAATTTTCGCCAAGCATTAGTCAAACTATTCTTCACCTTTATAAATACCATTTGGAAAGTGTATCATAATCCGTGAGTGTACTGTACTTGCCTTCTTTGTTCCATAAAATACTTCTTCGGAATTGAAATCTATATTAAAATCGCTTACTAAAACTATCATGTGCCTATAATAAATTCTCGCGTTTTGGCACCAAATTTAGCGATTAATTATCAAAAATTGCGAACCTTGTGTGACTTTCAACATTTTATTAACGCCCCCCCCCCCTTCATGTTATCTGGCAAACACATTTGAAAGGATCTTCAGCATGACAATTCATATCTACAAAACTTGTCGACAAGATCGCGTAGACAAAATTCTCGTATTGAGCGAAATAGACCCTAGTGCTTAAAAAAAAAAAAAGAAAGAAAGAAAAGAAAAGAAAAGAAAGAAAGAAAAAGAAAGAAAGAAAAAAAGAAAGAAAAAATTAAATCCAAGAAAAGAAAACAAAAACAAAAACAAAAAACCCTCTGATTACCTATAAATAATTGTTATATAACAGTTCCAATACAAATCAGCATACATATACACGACGGCCGTTCATGGGGGCGGGGGATACTGCTGGTACCATTACCACAGTACCGGGCCCGGAGTACCGGGCCCCTTAAAGCTGTTTTTCGAAAAATAATATTAATAACTTCATCGAAAATTGTTATCGATTTTAATCTCTGAAAATTTATATCTCGCCGAAAATTTTCCTGAATGATAATTTTAGTCTATCCCTTAACGGGTTTATGAAAGTGTTGCGCTCCTTCGCGCCACAAAAAGTTTTTACGCTCGAGGAATGTAGATGCTATATTTCGGATTATATATATAAAACGTTATTGTTCTATTTTAATTATTAAAAACTTTAAGAAATTTGAATTTTTTTCCCAGGGTATTTCGACTTATTAAAACTTCATTGTATGCATATAACGCCCTCTGATCCCAGACGTGACGAATTTTCCAGTTTTTACTGTATAAAGATTATTTGTAAATATATTTTTATACAAACTTCAAATTACTCAGTTTACACTAAAATTTAAAAATTAAATTATAAGTTTCTAAAAACTATAAAGTTACATACATACGTAATGAAAACTATTCGTTTTGGAGTATGTAAATATGAGAGAGACTGAGCAGAGACGGACTAATACAATTTTGTAGGTGGGGGCGGTTACTTGAAATTTATGCACATTTTATGGAAGTAAAATAGGATCTCTCACATTTTTGTAAGTAATTTCTTTATTCTCGAGGGGGGGGGGGTTACGACTACTACAACTCATATATATGTATACGTGTGTGTGATAATGTAGTGAAGAATATACATTTTGTATGGCAAAAATTCCTCATGGGGGGGTTATGACCCCCCTTGGCTACGCCCCTGATCGGGACCCATTACCGGTAGTGGCCTTGTACATATAAAACTAGCTCTCAAGGTTTGTGACTGATATACACTACCTACGACAGCTCACTGTTCTTTTATTTATTATGATACTATTATTATATTTGTTCGTTTTAACAGCATCGTGAAGGCTAAAATGCTCAGAAACTAAAATATTTCCTCAAGAATCTGGCAGGTGTTCTCAAATAATAAATATCGTTTTACATCTGTCAGAAAACTGTAGGAAAATTCTACTCTCGTAGCACAACGTTTCGATCAGGAAGCAATTAACCAAATCTCCAAATTGCATACAAAATAATTTAACGATGAGACTCTGAGAAGCGAAACACAGCAGGATCATACTGTCCTGCAGATCTGCTTATATCCTAATTCTAGAGTACTAACTGAATACGTAAAAAAAAAAGAGAGAGAGAGAGAAGTTGAAGAGCAGCTGAAAAAAGAAAAAAAATTCATTATTATTTCTCTACCCCGCTTAGGAGAGACACAAGCTATGTAAGCATTTGCCTTTACAGGGCTCTGAAGCTTTACTCGTATCATAATCTGGAACACCCATAAGGCGGCCAATGTTATCCCTATGAATTGACCGACGAATTAAAAATCTAGCCTAAGACGGGAATCAAACGCAAAAACCATAATCTAGGCGAGTGGTGTGCTTGCCACCATACAACTTAGTATGGCAATAAAATCATGTATTGTTTTTTGAAAAAACAATAACACTGTGAAAACACAAAAAAGTAAAGGAACAATTTTGGAACAACACCAGTTTTTTATAAAAGTAATTTTTATTTTACATTTACTTCGATGATCTCAACGCTCATGTAGACTTGAACCAATAAATAGTTTCGAGACCCTTACTTGTGTTGTCACAAGTTAGGTACTAAGACAACAGATAGAAACACCAGGGCGGTAACGTCCACGCCACGCCAGGCCACAACTTATAGTCTGGATGCGCAACACTCGCTTCGCGTTGGAACCAGACTCCACCTTCATATCGAAAATAGACTATCTTACTGTAGTTTTTTTCTTCCCACTAAGCAAATTCGAACTAAATGACGGAAATTTAATTACATAAGAATATTGTATAGAGAATTTATTCCATAGGAACTATTGAAAAACTGACATATTTAAACTGTATAATTTAAGTAAAATCTTATTTCATAAAAGCTTTCATTTGTGCGTTTCATTTTACAGGAAGAGCTATAATGTCTGTCTGACGTCACAGCGAGACTCGTGTCGTGGCTTTCCAATACAGAAGGCGGTGCTACAGTTCGTCATTTGATGTGATGTGAATGCCACATATTAAGTCAATATTACTCTTAATATGAAATGCGTTGATGTAAGGCCTTAAATAGTACATGCATATTTGCTTCTGAATACTGTTTTGGTGTCTTAAAGGTTTTTCAACTATCTATGCTCACTACCATGACTTTTTAAAATATCGTACAGAAATTCAGGGGCGTAGCCGGGGGGGGATATCGGGATATATCCCCCCCCCGAAATGTCTGGATTAGTGATGAAATTCCGTCTATTTATACACATATAAGTTCATATCCTCCCCGAAAAATTTTCCTGGCTACGCGCCTGAAGAAATTTCTCTTTGGATAGGTGTGATTTTTAATTTAATTAGCTTTAGATTAAAGAAAAAAAAGGCTATAATAGACAAGTTTTAAGAATATTTGTATTAATATTGGGGATGATCGTTCGTTACATATCACTCTTCAGAACTCCTCTTTTTATTTAAATCAGGTCTTTGTATCTAGAAACTCAAGCTTATTTACCTTTTACATTTAATTTAGATATTTTTACTCTGTCTACGCTTTTAATTTCCGCTCTGAGCAACTCCCCCCACTTTTTTTTACCCTTTTCTGCATTATCTTGTTCAATGCACAGCTGAAGGAGGGGCCCAAAACACTATGGATACGCCCCCCTTAGTATAGTTTCAGGATTCATTTTTTATTATAATTTTTTTTAATGAATGCACATACATAATTTATAATACCAATCTCTTGCAATGTTCAAGACATAACGCGTGACAAAGTTCAGCCGTATAGATATATACATTTATATATGTATGTACAATGTACATGCCACTCCTTCCCGCCTAACTGTGAGTCGCAGGCAGCCATGGCTGGATGAAACAAACGACTGTGAATTATGCATTCTTTGGAAAATATCTGATTGTAAGTGAAAATGCGGATTCTTAATTAACCTGATAGCCAAAACTTTGTTATTCCATATAGTGCAAATTTTTGAATAACATACCAGTAAGGAAAACTTCCATAAACTATTAAAAAAACTCGCAGTAGAATTTTTAGAGGTTGTGTTATTATTTTTTTATTAATAATTTCATTAAAATAAAACCTTTTACAGAATTCTACATTTTTAACAAATATTTTTAATGAGTTATTTTTTTTTAATGTTTTGTAAAATTAGTTATGGACTTTTTACATCCTCCTTTACAGAAAGAAATTTACTGATAAAAAGGGACCGAATATGTATCGTGTCAAATATTGCAAATGCTTTTTTTGATTTGAGGAAAGAAAACAAATTATAGATAAAATAAACAAACTGGAGCAGATTTTTCTATATCAAGTTTTATAGAATTTTCAACTTTGGCGCAAAACGAACGAATTGAGAGTTAAATTTAAATTCTGTAAAATATAAAACGCTATTTTGAAAAATGTATTGATATATTAAAATTATTCCCCCCTTTTCTATAGAATGGAAAAAAAAAAGAATGGATACTTGGGCTGTGGTATAAAGAAGTACTTTCAGTGCAAAACCAAATGAATAAACTTAATATAATGTATGTTCCCAAATGAAAGAAGAGGTATGTAAAATAATATGAAACACAAAAACATTTCAAATGAAGTGAAACCTTATTATAAATAACTATCTTGCATTATTTAAAAGAAAGCCTCCCCTCGCTTAAATATTCGTTTGAATTTTCGGGAAAGAGAAAGTGCTCATAAAAGGATGATTTCTGACAAACTCTTTTACCTAGTTTCCATTCTCCCCTGATTTTCCATTTCTTTCGTTACACTCGTGGGCGTAGCCACTCTGGAATGCACATCCCACATCTCCTCCCCAGAATTTTAAGATTTTGATTAATGAGGAAATTATAGTTATAATAATGTTTTGTTTTAATTTTTTCGACTATCTTGGTCAAAAAAGACGCTCTGACAGATATTCTTTGACTGTATCCATTTGCTTTCCGGCATGAATACTTGGAAATCCCTTTGCAATTATGCATCTAGCCAGCAATTTAAATGTAACTAAATAAATGTTTGATGCATGATTTTTTAAAAAATATTAATATTATTATTATTGTTGTTGTTGTTTTTTTGTCAGGAAAAAAAAACAACATTTGTTTTAAACTGACTTTACGTAGCATTTAACCAAAATTATTTTTAAAAAAGTAATGTTTGTAAATATCCCCCTCCTCCTCGCCCCATTATCTTCTTCAGATTTACGCTTCTTCTTTTATAGAACTCAGAGAACTCAGATCTGATTTAGAGAATATAGTAGAACCCGAGTGTAACTTTTCCAATCATAATACGTGGGTGGAACCAAGGCGTGGCCAGAGGAAGGGTTCCGGGATATGCCTCCCTCGGAATTTTCACAGCATGATCAGATTCTTATATCCTGTAAAAATTTCTTTTATATATGCGGGATCCATCTTGTCAACGAATACAAAAGCAAACTAGTGTAAAAATGGAAGTATATTCGAGGACAAAACTATCATTAAATGTTGTGAAATTTCTTTATGTTTGAGAAAAAAAAACCCATTCCGCATGTTCTACAAAGTCATTTATGCTCTCGAAATTCAAATATAATACGATGTCAAATAATATTAAAATATTTTTCTGTTACATATTGCTCTTTCAAACATAATTTGTATTCATATATATTTTAATCTCAATTTCATTTGTGATAAACCTGCCAGTTTGTGACTAATTACATCTTCAGAATTCAATAAAACATTGAATTCTTCAATAAGCAATAAATAATAATTATTAGTATTGTAATTATAATAATAATTATTACTAAAATTCTACGCGATGTTTAAAACACTTTTACGAGGGGATATAAAATATGATGATAATAAAATTTTAATTCGTAATCGGTTTTTATTCTTTCGTATGCATGCAGTCAGCAGGGGCGTAACCAGAGGAAGTAACTGATTGTAGCTTCTCTTCAGATAAAAAACTTCATAAAATCTATTTTTCTCTTCCCGAAACTGAGTGTCGCACTTACTTTCTCTCTCTCTTTTCCATGCTTTCACATTTTATCACTTAATGAAAATTTTACGTAAATCAGCTGTGGTGGGAGGAAACAGCATTTGATATTGGCTACGCCTTTGACATTAGTAGGAAAGATAAACAATTAAAAATAAGTTTAAATATAATAGTTCCTTTTAAAATATTAAAAAATGAATGGAAATTTAATATTTAATGGAAATTAAGGATTTCAAACATCTTCTCTGTTATATAAATATGTTGCTGAAAACAAATTTCACACACGCACATACACAAACATCTCAATAATGAAAATGTAATCATTATAAAGGTGTGCATGTATATTCTGGACGAGTAAACATAGTAGTATATACTTGCTTAGAAAATAATAAATTTATATTTTACAGTACTAATTTTACATGGAAAAATATAATGAAAAGAATTTCAAAAAACCTGACTAATTCATTATAATTATTATCTAACATTTTAGGTTCCCTAGGCTACATTGAAAGAATACGAGAAATTTTGATTCATGGTTTACCCTCTTACAATGCGCAGTGGCAGATAATCCGCAAGAAAATAAAAATATTTTTTAAGAGTATCTGTAACGGTAGATTATCCGAGGATAGTTTAATAATACTCTGGCCAGTGGATGTTTCCCCCCGCCCCCCCTTTTTTTTTTTCCTTCTTTTTTTGTGGATAGTAGAATTACAATATTTAAAAAAGGGTCGGTTTTGTGCAAAAACCTTTTTCAGTAAGTAAGTATTGTTATGTATGTATATTATCATATCTAATTAAACGCGTCCGTTGGGAAGAAAAAAATAACACTCGATGAATGTTACAAGTATTCACAAAATTACATTAATAAAATACTGACTGCGGGATGCGATGAATGTAAATATTTCAGTGACATTTCGTATATAATTTGCTTCAAAATCCATGATAGAGTTCGATATGTATAAATGAAATAATCAAAGCTGGGCTAAGGAGTGGACAACGTGTGCGGTCAACACATACGTTATTGAGAGGATGCCGAAATGGAAAAACTATGTAAAAAATAATATGGTAAAAATTTAATTTTTATTTAATTTTGAATCGAATTGACCCATTTGAAAATGTTAAAGTCTTTTGTTCAAAAAATAAAAATTTACTTGAAAATACAGTAAAGAGACTGGCAACAAAATTTATGTTGTTTTGACAGAACGGAATTATTGAATAATTGTTGATAGTGAGTCACAACACAGTCACACAGAGCTTAATTTCTAACAGATGTGCAGAAGCCAGTTTAAGGTACCAAGTTACGGAAATATTCAGTTATAGAGCACTATATATATATATATATATATATATATATATATAGGAAAAGTACTTATAGCATGATTATTAAAGCGTTTATAAGCGTTTATAGCATGATTTATCTTTCCGATAATTTTTTTTCCTTCAGAGAACAGGTATGGATTTACGGAAAAAACACTCAAAATACTGGTGTTAAAATATAAAATAAATAATAATTTTTTGAAAAAACACACATCGCTTTATAAGTAACATTTTATGTGTGTTTTTTCACAAAGTTTTTATTTATTTTATGTTTGGATTTGTCATCTTACGCTGTGGGCGTACACAAGGGAGGGGTCTGCAGTGGATTGACCCTGCCCACAAGAGTTATAAGGAATGCTTCGGTAAATCATTTTGAAATTTTTGCGAAACAAAATAGCTAAGGTTTTTTTGTTCATAAAAAGAGATTATTATTCTCAGACAGGAATCTATTTTAAACAGTAAAAATAACAAAACGATTCCAAAGGCGGGTGTAGGGCGGAAATAGTGGGAGAGAGGTCTGTAGAGCAAATAGAACTAGTGTTACGTCTCTTGTTTTTATTCCACCGCTTTATTTCTCTGGAAGGCGGTGGTTATTGTTACTTTTCTGCAAAAGAGGTGGTATAATCAGGCATTCTGATAGCATGAATATTTGCAGAGCTTTCGTTTTAGGGTTTGATTACAAGCAAAAGCTACTTCTTTATTATTTTATTTCTCTTATAAATTTATTTTATAATAGTTTTATTACATTGAATTCTTGTTTATATTTTCTTAATGGATTAATTTTATTTTTAGAATAAGCATTTCATTTTTATTTATTGATTTATATTGTATTTAAGTAATGGATTTTAAAATTAATTTCTAAAGCTTTGTTCGGGTAAGTAATGTTCGAGAACACGTTCGAGAACGTTAAGTTTTTTGCTATTAGTATCATGGAATCGAAATCTATCTTAAAATCGTCTACTGAAACTGTTTTACAATCTCCACGAGGCATATTCAAACTGTACTCAGTGGCGGATTTAAGGAGAGCGGGGCCCTAGGCGTCAAATATATGCGGGGACTTCATTCCTTATTTCATATCCCCCCCCCCCCCCACTCAAATTTTATATACAAATAGACCAAGTTGTTAGTTTCATAAACAAATTAAGAAAAGTTTCGAATATAAGTAAAATTTATTTGAAAGTATGGGTACTTAAAAAATAATTTACAAAATGCTCATTTCCTCATCTTGGTTACCATTAACTGTAGTTTTGCTGTGAACTTAATTTTCGGTGATAAAGCGTATAAAAATTATGCAATTTAATTTCATTTGCTTATATGCTTTGCTAAAGATTAGTTTAAACAAGATCATTTACGGAGCCATTTAAATGTTTAAATATATCCTTCAAGCACAACATACATATTTTTTAGTTCACTATTTACAGTTAAATGTTAAATTAATTTCCTCCTACATTTTTCGGCAGCAAACTTATCAATTATAATTTCAAAATCTATTTTATTTAACTCGTCACTTTCGATGTTCAATATCCAAACGAAGATAAATGTTCTTGCGAAAGAGAATTTCGCAAGTAATTTTTTATGCGTTTTAGCACCGAAAATGATCTTTCTCTTGAAGCATTGCAAATAGGTATTATTAGGAATATTATTAACAAAACCTCCGCGTTAGGAAATGTCGACTGTAGGCCAAAATCAATAATTAATTTTAACATATCATTTGGCCCTGACACTTCTTCTTCTTTACAAAAATGTAAAAACTGCACGAGTTCGTGTTTTAGTACATCACAGTCAACGTCATTTTTGAAAGTTTGTGACATCTTTTAATGCAATCTTCAATATCATTATGTTCTAAATTTACTTCAAAAAATAGTTTAAATGTCTCCAACATGCAGTGGCATAGCCAGGGGGGGGGTGTCAGAACCCCCCCCTAAAATTTAGCAGAGTTCTATTATTGGCATGAAGAATGCTATCCATAATGTAGATTATCTGTTACATCAGTGCCTAACCACCCCCCCCCTAAATTTTTTTTCTGGCTACGCTACTGCTAACATGTCGTTTTATACTTCTCTTTTGACATTCATCTCACTAATTAAAGTGTCACAAATAACATAAAAAACATTGCATTGGAAATGTTCTTTTGCATTCATCGTGATTTCATTTTCTATATTTCAGTGGCGGCCCGTGGTTAAATCTGTTAGTGCAGCCGGAAGCATATGAGCAACCCCCCCCCCCCCTTTCCTCCGGACAGGATTGGAAAATGTTTGTTACTGAATTCGAAAGCTGGCGGATTAAGCCCTCACTGAGGGGGGAAAAAAAGGGAAATTACATAAAAAATTAAGAGATCCTATTTTACTTCCATAAAATGGACATAAATTTCAACCAGCCGCTCTTATCTTCAAAATTGCATTAATCCGTGTCTGATTCGAAGTTTCCTTAGAATTTTCTTTTGTAACGATAACTTGAGAAGAAAAAAAAAAAAGAAAACTTACTTATTTTTTAAAAGTAAAATCAATCCTCCTTTCTTTTAAACATGCAAATCGGTCAGTGATGTCCCCATAAAAAGGCGTTGTTTTCATTCAGATATCAATAATTTTTAAAGCTCTTTAAAATTTCCCATGTTTAAAGCATTTTCTCGCTCGCCATGTCCTCTAAATGCCAGTTCTTGCTTACTTAAAAACAATACTGCTTTGATGGGTAATTGTCCATTCATAAGCGTCTATTCAGGCTTACCTTCTTGATAAATTCAGCAGTATAAAGTCGAGAGTTTTCCAAACATATATTCTCCTTACCCCCTCCCTCACTTCTCTTCCGAGCCAAACAGTTAGTCGAGTTCTCAAGTTCAGCCGCCGTTAAAAAATCTTTCATCGGCTGTATCAGCTGCATACTCCCTATGCCGTAGAGGCTGCTTACGTAATCGTTGTCTGCATACTCCCTATGCCGGAGAGGCTGCTTACGTAGTCGTAGCCATGGCAACGGTGCTGCCAATTTTCTTTTCAGCGCTCTGGGCTGAACCAAAGATTTTCCTAATTGAATTGCGGGAAGATTAAAGTGCTTTATTTCTGAATGAGCGATTCGGCCACAATACGTTTTATTTTTGTTTGGTTGTTTTCGGAGATTTTTTTAATTTACCGTAGTAATTCCACACTTCTAATCTGAATTTAGGAAAATTCAGTAGAATAAATTATTTTAAAGTATGGGCTGATAATTTCAAGTGCAGCCCGGCTGTACTTGCTGTATCCCACGAGCCGCCACTGCTATATTTTCATCAAAATATTTATTTGCGTTCCTTTTTCGTGTCCTTCTAATTTTACATTCGTTTTGGCTCTCTTCTGAGTGCATAAATGATTGTGCTTTTTCTTCTATGGATTCATAATTATTCCTCAGATCTTCTATGAACTCTTGGCATGATTTTAGTATAGTGTGGGATTTCATAATACATAAGTTTATATTTTGCAAGCTTAAGCATGAGCAATTAATTCTGTTTAAAATAGGATGCCATATTGCTGTTAGAATTTTTGTTTCAAATTGACAAAGTTTGTCTTTTAATGCACTGGCCTCAATTTTATAAATATTTTTTTGAGTTTCATCTTCACTTATTCTTTTAAGAGCTTCATATATATTTTGATAGTTTGAAACGATTTCATTTATTGCTTTTGCTCTTGAAGACCATCTAGTATAGCATATTTTTTTAAATGCTTTGATTTTTTTGAACTATCGACAGACTTTGTTAATATATTCCACCACGAAAAAAATATACATAAATTTTGTACAAAACTGAAATATTGAATGGTTTCTGAGCATGATTCAGCAGCTACATTTCCTGAAAGATTGAAATGATTCTCGCAAGGTATAAATGTTGCGGATGGGGAATGGCATTTAATTTTAGACTGAAGGCCGTTGTACTTACCCGACATATTGGCAGCGCTATCGTAGGATTGACCTCTACAGTTTTTTATATCAATTTTTAGTTAACTTAGTTTTTTTAGAACAGCGTTTTCTAAAGTTTCAGCATAGTGTGATTCAATGGGAATAAATCCGAAAAAGCTCCCTTTAATGTTTCCCTTTTTTGTAAAATATCTTACGATAAAACTTAGCTAGTCTACTTGACTTATGTCGGGAGTAGAATCTAAAATGAGAGAAAAATATACAGATTCTTGTACATTTTTTACAAGTTCATCTATTAAATAAGATATGCCATCAACCTCAAAAATTCTTCAAATATTCCATGGGACAAATAATTTGTTTTGCCACTGCCAACATTCTTATATTTATCCATGTGAGCTTTTAGAAATTCGTCATATTCAGGAAGATATTCCAAACAACTAAAGCAGTTCAGAAAAATTAAAATTTTTAAGTTCATATTTAGTTTACTAGGAAAAAGAATTTAAACTATATGGTCACGTTACATAATGTGCTTTATAAAAGTTTGTTTGTTTTGTGTGATTATGGCAACTCTATGCTAGAGCGATCTGCCAAGGATGGGGGTGCCTTGGTAGTAGGACTTTCTAAGGGGTTCTAACGCGTATTCACGTTACATCTGGAGAAAACCTACCAAAACACCGTTAAATCGACAGCAGCGCGATGGGACCTTCACATTCGGCCGTCTACCATGTTCAGTGACATAATCACTGTGCCATCGTGAGGAGTGCTATATAAAATATTTCAAAACGCTTTAAAGAACGACATACATTTTGACACTTTAGGTCAAATAGCTCTTTGGTTAGAGACCTAAAAATTAATATGGCATCCAAACTTTCATAATTCTCCAAAATAACGAAAAATTATAAATTTTGAACAAATTATCCAAAGTTGATTAATTAATAACAAATAAAAACGTTGAAAATTGAGTTTTCATCACAAAGATAAGCACAACACAAAAGCAAAGAAACATTATTATCTACAAATCTACAATATCGATCTACAAAATTAGTTTGTTTGGTTGGTTTTAGATCAAATTATTCATGGTTATAATAATAATTACTTATATTTTAAAAATTTATTCATAATAAGGACGACACCAATTTTGCTTTGACACAGAACAATATTTGAAAATTTGCAAATTAAGAATAATTAGGAATAATTATGTATGAGTGTATATATATATATATATATATATATATATATATTTTCTGCATACACACAAGGTATGCAGAAAAAAAAAATCGGGGGTGGGGTGGAGATATGTAGCGCAAATTATTTTCGCCTATAACTGATTTTCAGAGTCCACGCAAATAAAAAACTACTTTGGTATAAACTAATCTGGTATAAACTATGGTATAAAATAAAAAACTAATCTTTGGTATGCCGCTGGTTGCAATATTAAAAAACATTTGAGAGCACTTACAATTTTTAATAAAATCTAACATATCTTACCTTTAAGGGTTCACTTGTTCTGCAACTAAGTACTATATCGGATCTTCTAAATACAAATTAAGAAAAACACAATACAAAATTTAAAAAGCAAAACACCATAATAAATTTGGCAGAGTGATAGTTTAGCATACAGCACTTTGAATCGGAGTGATTGACTAACTCAAAACCTGGATGAGAAAAGCAATGGACATATGCGTTGCACACAAAGCTATAGTATTTACCATATCCATGACTCAAATAACCGTGTTTACGAGACCCACAGCCCTGTGGGAGTTTATAGGTAGTCGAATTTCAATCAATGGATTGAAGGGGATTTGGCGGTCTTAAAAAGAGTCATCCCTGATTACGACAGTTTTCTCACTGTATTGAATGCAACCATCTCTTTGTTGGGTTTGGGTGGTCCAATATTCGCGGAAGTGAATAATAAATAACCTACAGCAGCATTAAGGCCATTGCCCAGACCCAGCGACCGCCGCGGCTACAATGTATTTGAATGGGATATTTGACCATGTCTTGACGCGGCGCCCCTCCACCGAACAATAGATGGGGTGTGAAACCACAAGTTTAAAAACCGCAATATTATCCACGGTCCCCAATTACCTACTGTCTAGAGTATCTCCCTCTTTCTCTGAGGTGCGAAAAATGTATTGCTTACAAGTGATAATTGGCCAAGCGGCCCGCGACTCCTTCTCGATCAGGAAAGCGGCCTTTAGAGATCTCTCCCTTAGTCTAATTAAAAGCCCCCTCTTTTCTGCTGGACAGCTATATGGCCTAGAGGCTGGGCAGCAGGGAAGAAACAGAATGAACTGTCCAAGGGATATGAAATCTGATTCCTTCTTATCAAGTTTGTACCTCGCAACGTATTGCTTCACTTTTGGGCTTATTTAGTTTTTCCGAGAAGAATTTTCAGGAGGTCGGGCTCCCCCTTCCCTCGAGAAACAAGCGCCGGACGAAGATTTTGAAAGGCAAATTTGGTTTGCATGTTTTAAAATTTTTTGTGAAGTATTTTTTACTTTTCTGACATTACATAAATTAACGATAAATATTGGTAAACAAGTTGAAAAGCGCGGGGCCCTTACGAGCGCGGGGCCTAAGGCGTACGCCTATTACGCCTTATGGGAAATCCGCCACTGACTGTACTTCACCATTTTAAATATTGTTTGGAATGGGCATCAAAATCCATGAGTGTGCCGTGTTTTCCTTCCTTGTTCCATAAAACACTCCTTCGGAATCGAAAATTATATTAATATCGTCTACCAAAACTGTTTAACAATTTTCGACAGGCATAGTCAAACTATACTTCATCTTTATGAATACCGTTTGGAAAGTGTATCATAATCTATGAGTGTACTGTATTTGCCTTCTCTGTTCCATAAAACAGTTCTTCGGAATTGAAATCTATATTGAAATCGCCTACTTAAACTATCTTACAATCTCCGCCAGGCATTTTCTAACTATACTCGTAATATATTTATAATAAATTGTCGCTTTTTGGCACCAAATTTAGCGATCCATTATCAAAAATTGCAAACCTTGTGTGACTTTCAACATTTTACTAGCGCCTCCCCCCCTCTACGCTATCTGGAGAACATATTTGAAAAGATCTTCACCGTGGCAGTTCATATCTACAGAACCTGTCTACAATACCGCGTAGACAAAATTCTGGGATTGTGCGAAATAGCACCCTAGTGCTAATAAAAAAAAATTAGAGGATTTCACAAAAGTTGAAAGAAAATGGAAAGCATTATATTTGATGCGTCACATACAAACGTAATACAAGTAGTATTCGCAGAGCGGAATATGATTAAAAAAAAAAAAATCCCGAGAATTATACCCATCATGCCAATCACCTGCATTATAAAACAATTTCCAACTGTATTTTAACTGAACATAAATTGTTGCTTAACCCTTTGAGACGCAACCCTTTGCCAATGCTGAAAAAGGGCAGCCGTTGCCATCGTTCGACTTAACTACCAGCAAGATGGCGGACGATCGAAACGTTCATCGCGTGCCACATATCTAGAGACCCTTTTTTGACGCAGCTGGCTGTGCTGCTCTTTTTCAGCATTGGGCAATCTATCCAGCTGTTCTCGCATTCTTCCATTTTTCAGCAGATGTCAGTGCTGTTAAAAGTAATCCTGACAATTTTTTTACGGGAAATGACGTGCTAAAAAATAAAGGAATCTCGTGGAGCTATGTCACCTGCAACTATTTTTTATAGAAACCAAATCTATTCTTCGTGACTGGCAACAGTCAAAACGTCAGAGTTTGGTGTTCCCAGAGGGGGAACACTGCGCGTTAAAGGGTTAATTCATGCTGAACCTGTTCGCTGTCATCATTTCTAAGCAGTGACGGCAGTGATTCCATTTTATGTATCGTTGCTTCCCGGCATAGATCTCTGACTGCCTGAAAAGTCGTTCCTGCTGCGCCTTTGAAACGATAGGAGCGAACAGGTTAAAGCTAATAAGGCACTAAAGTAATTTTTTTTATCACTGGTCTTAGAACCTAAATATATTTCCCTTGCTCCATCCTGTAAAAAAAACTATGAATTCGATAGAAATTTTATTTTAAGTTTTTAATGTGCATTAAATTTATTTGGTTAACGTCTCCGAAATACATTCTAAATAATAATAACCTATAAATATTAAGGAATATAGAACAATTAATGCTATCTACAGCCTTTTTAACATTTTGAAGCGCAACCATTTTCGAATGCTGAAAAAAAAAAAGGCAGCCGTTGCCATCGCTCAGCCAGCTGTGCCAAAAATGGTCTCTAGATCTGTGACACGCGATGAACCTTCATGTTTTTCGAAGGTACATAAAGGCAACGGCTTCCTTTTTTCAGCTCCGGGCGATCTATCCTGTTGTTTTCTGTATCAACGTATTTCCATTGTATTCTCCATTTTTCAGAAGATGACAGTGCTGCTAAAAATAATCCTGACAATTTTAACGGGAAATGATGTCCTAAAAAGTAAAGGATTCTCGTGTAATTATGTCAACCCCAAGTATTTTTTTAGAAATCAAATTTATTCTTCGTGACTGACAGCAGTCAAAACGCCACAGTTTTGTGTCCTCACGGTAAAGACACCGTGTGTTAAAGGGTTGATAGGGTGCTTTGTAACAGTTAACTTTGCTGGTGAGCACATAATAAAATATTGTATTCTGTATAATTCTGTATAAATAAAACAGAGTGTAAACTGTCGGTTTGTCTGTCTGTCTGTCTGTCTGTGTCTCGCGTAGCTCCGAAACGGGTGATCGTAGACCTACCAAATTTTGTACGGAAATTCTCCAAGACGGGTCTCGACACACCTCGAAGCGATTTTTTCGAAATTCGAATTAGAAAATGTTTTATTTTATGTTTTGTCCGATTTTTAGCGATTTTTGTTGCGTAATACATAATAACGCCGGTAATTGCACTCGCAAGAAAACGATAGTTACATCATCGTATAGAGGAGTAAATTTTCTTTTAAAAACTGTTTGTTCGGACTGTGTAACATAATTTGCAGATTTTTGGGAATTTTTCAAATAAAATTAAATTTGACGCTGACTTTCGTAACATATTTTTAAAACTGCTGCATCTTGAATTCTATCTGTCATAACTTTTTTATATTTCGGCAAAAGACGGAGCACACAATTAACCCACTTTTAAAAGAAGAACGGAGGAAAAATATAAATTAGGAGAATTTTTACGAATTTTTAAGTAAAGAAGGATTTTCATTTCCGTAGCACCTGCTTATCAATTTCGGTTTGATATCTTGCGGTTTGGTTGTCATGGATACAGTAACAATGATTAAAATTGCCAGTTGAAAAAAATAAATAAAAACGGGTCCCGCGAGCAGACGATTTCTTAGCTTGGCTCAATTTCCTTTAATAAATACTGGATTTATTTGTGAGAAGAAAAATTAAACTGCATAATCTAGAAAAACAATTTTAAAGCCTTTATAAATAGCGCAGTCTTATCTCTTATCTCTTTTCTTTTTGTAAAGGGTTGCAAGAGAGGGTGGCATATTTTTAAAATAAAAAAAATGTCCATTTCATGTAGTGTCTGAGGTATTTAACGCTAAAACGTGAACCTAAAAGACAGCATGTCTGAGGAAATAAGACATTTTGAAAGTGAGAAGTTCACTGCAAACGGTCCATTTTCACTTTTTTTATACCGAATGATGCTGACATAGTTTTTTTTTTTTTTTTTTTGTGTCATTATATTGAAATGATCTCAGGTTATTACATATATGACACAAATTTTAAGTCAAGAGTGAAATAATTTTGCTTTTTCTAGATTCCACATCACTGGAATTAATTCGAATTACACATGTGAGGAAATTTTTCGTTTCCTACCGTGCGAAGAACGGACACGCAGCTAGTAGTACATAAATTAAGTTTACTGTTCGATTAATTGGCACTACAGAATTTATGACTCTAACAGTCATTCACTTACATTATAGAACATGAATGATAAATTATGCATCGATAATAAAACACTTTCCAATGCAATTATCCTGTATGTTAGTACATGTAAAACTGCATACAAAACTTCGAAAACAATCTCACTAAGGAATTTCTTTCAGTTACCGCCATTAGAGTGTTGATATCTCTTGTTATGCATTTGCCGGTTTATCTGCTATTCTGACCTTTAATTTTGGCTAAAATTAAAAGTACATGCGAGAAATGTCCAAATTTTGCATATTGTTGCATGTAAAGCTGAGTTTTTCTATCCTTCTGGCCCCATATTTCGTGATATACCGTCAATAGCAGCTAAACTTGAACACCACTTTCTTTGAACATAATCAGATTTTGGATATAATTTAAAAAAAAAAAAAAAAACTGTACTGTTTTATTACTGGTGAAATTTTGTGACACCCTAAAAAACAGCTGTAAATGTTTAAATGTTTCTTTATTTTTAATGGAGAAAGAGTAAGTTATTGTATTTGTCATTTATTGTGCCTGAGCCGACCTGGTTGTATGGTGGGTAAAGCACCGTACTACGGTTTCGGATTCAAATCCCGGCGGTCGGGGTTCGATACCTGACTGGGCGTGGCTGTCGTTGTGTCCGTCCCTTTATAGAGGACGACGTTGGTCCACCTACTAGGTGCCCCCCATAATAAAGAGACCAACAACTCCGGCCTTAGTAGTGGCCAATGCTTCCAAGGCAGGGGAACGCTAGTGGGGAAAAAAATAGGCTTGAACTGGATAAACGTCTCTAAAAAGTCATAGACTGTAATCATAATGTAAGGAATTCTTTTTTGTGCTCCTTCAACAAAAGTATAAATCATAATAAATAAATTATGTTATATTCTGTAAAATTTTTAGAATGACTCTTTATAAGCTATACTATATACATAGCAATAAACGACCAGTATGTATCAGTGCCAATTTTTCAGAAAAAAATCTTAGAAATCGAAAAGTTAGCAGGATGTGTCACACTTCGAAAACTGCTGCTCTCCAATTCCGTGCTGTTTTTTTCAGAAAGTTCCTTAAAATGCATCGTTGTTTCACTTGTTCCGATGGGTGGGTACGCAGCTTACAAAGAATCATCCTGAATTTTTTCGAGCTCCTGGAGCAATTGCTTTATTTTAATTTGTGCACGTAGACCGTGAGGGAGATTTTGTTTTTTCGAACTTCGAACTACCCCTTTAATAGATTCGCCGACCACTGGCCAAGTGCATCGGACACTGAACTCTTACTTCTGTGATTACGCGTTAGAATCCCTCCCATTCCTCCCTTTGGCAGATGTCGTAGTGTGCTTTACCTTAACAAACAACATCTTGAAATAGATTCACGGATTTAAAACAGGCTTTTAACTATAAGCGTAATGTATACGAATTATTTTGAGTGCTTCTGTGAAAGAACTTCATTATTTTCAAGAGAATCCATGGTACAGTATATAACAATTACATATACATGGTTTCGAATAATGATTGGGAAAGACCTAAAGGGATACTGCATTCTTAATTCACATAATAAGGAATCCGAATCACACCGCAATGTGAACTCAGAACAGTGGTGCACGCCATCCTCCAACTTTTTCATTTCAGCCCATACGTGGCCCCCAGTTTTTATTCTCAGGGGAGGGGGATGCTCTAAGTTTTAAAAAACTCTTCGAAGAAATTAAAATTTTCCGCTTTCTTCGCGAAAGCAAGTACATAGGCATAAAAATCGAAATCGAACTTTTGGTCTGTTTGAATGGACTTTAAAAATCACTTACACTGCCATTTGTAAACACTTCAGTAGTGAAAACATATCCTTAACCCTTTGAGGCGCAACCCTTTCCCCATCCTGAAAAAATGGCAGCCGTTGCCATCGCTCGACTTAACTACCAACAAGATGGCGGACGAGCGAAACTTTCATCGCGGCCACAGATCTAGTGACCCTTTTTTGCGTCAAAAAAGGGTCTCTAGATCTGTGCCACAGATCGTGCCACACATCGCGTGCCACAGATCTAGAGACCCTTTTTTGACGCAAAAAAGGGTCACTAGATCTGTGGCCGCGATGAACGTTTCGCTCGTCCGCCATCTTGCTGGTAGTTAAGTCGAGCGATGGCAACGGCTGCCCTTTTTTCAGCATTGGGCAATCTATCCAGCTATTCTCGCATTCTTCCATTTTTCAGCAGATGTCAGTTCTGTTAAAAATAATCGTGACCATCTTTTTACGGGAAATGGCGTGCTAAAAAGTAAAGGATTCTCGTGGAGTTATGTCACCCGCAACTATTTTTATAGAAATCATATCTATTCTTCGTGACTGGCAACAGTGAAAACGTCAGAGTTTGGTGTTCCCAGAGCGGGAACACTGCGCGTTAAAGGGTTAAAAGTAGAACAGATAATAATCTTCCCGAACACACTCTTGGTAAAAAATGCCTTTGCCGAATAGCCGAAAGAGGTGTTAAAAGTCGGGCGAATGAACAGTCACGTACAAATTCAAGAGAAAATATGTCACTTTGACATTGGACTGTTGACAAATGTAGATGGGAAAATTAAATATTTACACTGTTGATCAAAACGACTTTGTTTTTACTATTCGCAAATAATTAATAATTTAACAATTAGTTTGTTTGAATTAATTAATAAACAAATAACGGTTGAATTAGTTTTATTTGCTGTTTAAGAAATAATTACATTTACCGAATATTCATGCACCAGTATAGCGTATAGCATGCACCAGTAAATTTCAGATATGTCTTATGATACTAATTATCTTTTGTAATGTAATGCATATTTGAAATTTTATAATTTTTTTTTATATTAAACATCTTATATTCGGTATATAACAAGCACACGAAAAAATGAAGTATTTTTTTGTAGTTGACAGTGCGTGTTATATATACGCCGAGGTGTACGATAATTATTCAGATAAGTTTAGGTTAGTCAAAAATGAGCACTCCCTCCCCACTTTTCTTTTTCTTTGGAGAACACCACTGATTCAAAAACGTCGTTTTCTCTTACCTGTTAGTAATCACTTTGAGAAAAATGTTGGAGTGTTCGTTAAATTTCTTAAACAAGTTTCACAAACAATGGACTTGTCTATAAAAATTTCCTCAGTGACATGAAATAGAATTCTTAAATTATCATTTTTAGTTACGTGTTTTCTGTGAAAGATACATTAGTTTTTGACGAACAATAATCGATAAGTTCATTATTTCAGCACTCATTCCAAAGTGATAACCATTAACTAACCATTAACAAAGTATAAACCATTAACACGAAGACGTTGTTTCCGACCTCGCATTAATGCAATTATATGCAATTAATATGCACCCGCTATGCAATTCTAAATCCTGATCATGTGCACCACCACTCCATAAAGTTTGGGACATCCTGTATAAAATTCATAGCAATCGATGCTCATTTACGGCAGTTCGAACACGAGCAGACAAAAAAAAAAAAAAAAAAAAAAAAAAAAAACCGAAATGATAGAATTTTTCAACTTTGATAGAAACTGTTAAAAGTAATCATTTTGATTCGAAATCTGCTTTAAACAATGAATGTCCTAAACAGCTCAGTGTGTTGAAAACCTTTCCTTCGATTTCCCTGTAAAGAAATTATTCATGCTGTACAGAGCATTTTCAGTACGATTCATGTTATAATCCATAACAAAAAGTATTTAACTTTCGTAAGAAATCGTTATCTAATAACGACAATCAGAGATCGGACAGACAAACCGAAACATCCATGCACGAATATAGTACGATAAATGCTAACAATATGTCCCATTTTATTTCATTGTGTTGTCCTGAGCTTGTATTGATTTTACGATTTATGCAGTGAACGCCCAAAGCTTATTTTCGACATCTAATAATAGACTACGGCGCATTCCGGAGTGCTATACATGAATGTCACTATTGATAGAGTGATGAGATGTACATAAGACAAACACAAGATAAAAAGTGCATTTAACCCTTTAACGCGCGGTGTCCTCGCTACTCTGACATTTTGACTGTTTTGATTTACAAAGAATAAATTTGCTTTCAATTACACATTCAAGGAGGACATAGTTGCACGAGAATCCTTTTCTATTTATCACATCATTTCTCGTAAAAATAATCGATTATTTGTGAAATGGATGTCAGCGTTTTCTATTACTTCGTCGTGCATTTTTCACGGGCTCTTTAAATTAATTTACTGATTTGAAACTTTGTATAATTGTAGTAAACTATATGTGTTTTAATTATATGTATCTATTGGTTTGAAAAAAATAATATAACTTTATTTAAAAAATGGTAAACTTTTTTTTCCTAATTTTTTTCAAAAATCCACATTTCAAAAAGCTTTTTGAAAGTGTGTCGGTCTTGTCTGGCCTATTTACAGCTATAATCGTAGTCATTACAGTATTGAGTGTCTATTACAAGAAAAAAATGTTCCCCCAACATCTACCATTTTAATAACCATTTTTTTTTTCATATAGCACCATTTTTATTTTCTCGATAATTTTTTGACTGGTGTGGATACAAACGCGCTTGTAGTTCTCATAAGCTAAAAATTATGTGCGAGTGTTTGGGCAAAGGTGTATAAAATTTCATTTCAGTTAAGATTTAATATCAGTATTTTAAATTCAGTATGTTGTAATTTCTTGTTTTCCTGGTGTAAATTTGCTATAAGAAGAAAGTTTCTACATATTCCAAAATTGCCCTTTCTTGTATTAGTCCCATCTTTTTACAGCTCAGTTTTCCATTTATGTCGTAAATTGTGTCCAAAGCAAAAACTCTCCATTTTTGGTTCTGAAAGGTTCGCACTGTGACTTCGTGTCAATAAAGTGTGAGTGTGTAAACAGAAACACGTGCTAGCTCTTTAAGTCATTTTGAAGTGCTGGCTTGAAATAAATTACTTTCTCCTCCCGCTTGGAATGAGATTTTATGGGTTTGCAAAGGGGGATTCTTTTAAGCAGTGCCCTTATATGCGCTAGTCGCTCTAGATAAAAGCCAAGGAAAGAGAGCAAGCCTTATATCAGTGAGACAGTACAACTTCTTCTTCCAGAGGGGCCCGATGGAGGTCTCTACCGAAAAACCAAGAAGAAAGTCATGAAGAATTTGAAGAAGACGAATATTAGAGTTCAGAAGAATCGGATCGAAAAAGTTAATCTTCTGAAGTCATTAGAAAACTAAGACCCCTATAGTAATTACGTTTATGTAAATATAAAATCTGAAAATTTTTATGAAAATAATTGATTAATAGATAAGTAGTATTATATTTATAAGTATTATTTAAAGTATTAAATTTATATATTTTTATTGCAGTTAAGGCACAGCTACACGGCTATTTGCCTAACGGGAAGGTTGCCTTGGGCGGTGGGATTTTTAAGGGGTTCGAATTTTTAAGGGGCAAGTGGGACATATGCCCCAGGCCCCCGATTTAGAGGGTGCCCCTAAATTACCACAGTATGTGAATTAAATTTAAGGTGTTTTTTTTTCAATGTAGTAAATGCCTAATTTTTTTCAGTTATAAACTTGCAAGTTAGTGATAGTCAAAATCTTTTTTTTTTTTCAGTTAAATCTATCTCTCCATAGAAAAATATCACAGCAGAATAACAATTTCTGCAAAAAGAAGTGGTAAGTAGGACGACTGCTATATTTTAAGTGATTACGTCGGACCCACTGAAGATTTTAAGTGGCCACCCAGCAAGAATGGGGCCCCAATAAATAGGAATTTGCCGATTATGATTATTAATATTATGAAAAAGTTAGGCGTATTTTTTAAGTCTTCATTTTTAATAAAGCTTATTTCATAATGTTGATGTTTCATATATTTATAATGCTCATAAACATTCTCATTTATTTAATATTAGTATAATTCATGTTAAATACCTTTAATCGCGATAAAGATTTATATGCGAACACAGAAAAAATACATAAAGTAGTTGTCAGACACAATAACAACATGTAGGGATCCCCCATTCTGACTTCTGCCCCAGGCACAGGTTTGCCATAATCGGACCCTGCTTAACCCTTTAACGCACAGTGTTCCCGCTCTGGGAACACCAAACTCTGACGTTTTGACTGTTGCCAGTCACGAAGAATAGATTTGATTTCTATAAAAATAGTTGCGGGTGATATAGCTCCACGAGAATCCTTTACTTTTTAGCACGTCATTTCCCGTCAAAAAATGGTCAGGATTATTTTTAACAGCACTGACATATGCTGAAAAATGGAAGAATGCGAAAACAGCAGGATAGATTGCCCCATGCTGATAAATGCTGATGTTAATGGTCAGCCGTTGCCATCGCTCGACTTAACTACCAGCAAAATGGCGGATTATCGGCTGTGCCGCACAGCCAGCTGTCGTCAAAAAAGGGGTCTCCAGATCTGTGGCACGCGATGAACGTTTCGATCGTCCGCCATCTTGCTGGTAGTTAAGTCGAGTGATGGCAACGGCTGCCCTTTTTTCAGCATTGGGAAAAGGTTGCGCCTCAAAGGGTTAAATTGCCGTTAGGAATAGCTTTTCTCGTTTTCTGTGAAAGTCTTTTCCGAGCCGAATGACTCGCGTTGCCGTGGAAACAAATGTACAAACTTATTGACAAAAAATAAAAGCTTTGCGTCAAAACTTGGAATACTTGCTCTCCCCTGAATCCCCCCCCCCCTCTTTCCTAAGGTTACAGAGCCTGTCATTTATTTTCCATAGAGACCCATCGTAGGCTGTTTTCTTTTTGAAAAGACGTTCGTCAGCAGACACCCATCTACGTCTCCTTTTTTTTTTTTTCAGTCTGATAGAAATTAATGAAATATCGTGGGCGCTGATTCATGTCATGTGTGTGGAACTGTTCTTAAAAATCTGAGAAACTACCCAATAAACATATTTTTTTTTCCTCTCTCTCTCTCCTTTATTATTATTATTTATCGCTTACTTATTGTAATACAATACTGGAAGCTATAGTAACCTCGGATAAAGATTTATCGTGACATTCAGTACAAAGACTAAATGTATTTTATGCCTTTTAGCAGTTTTATTAAGTGGCATAAAAAAGCAATCGATACGTCTCGTAATTTGTTTTGTTTTTTTATGTACGCATAAGATATTATCAGGATACTAGTGATGAATCCCAAAACGTGTTAGAAAGTCACATAGAAAGCAGATCTGGCATTTTTTCTTTTTTAGATTTTTATCAATTTTTTCAGTGAGAAGATAAAAAAGATTTTTTCATTGTCAGAAACTAAATATTTATCAATTCACAAAAAGGCAGGAAGAATAAACACCATACACACGAACAACAGAGTTAGTTGGTAAAAATTTAACTGTATATCTAGGGTGACAATTTTTAAGGTATCATAATAATTTTAAAAAAAATACTTGATAACTTTTGACCCTCTAGCGAAATTAATTTAGGACTTCGTGCTTGATTGCAGGGATTGTTCGTTTTTTTTAAGCATTTTTACTCTAATTGTAGGTGATTTTCCAAGTGAAAATATCAAAAAACAGTGTTTCTGAAAGTACATCTCTCGTAAAAGACATTGAGCTGCAATTCGAGCAATAACAGCCCGATTGCAGCTCAAAAGAAATTTTAGCTAAAAATAAAGACCAAAATAAAAGCTAAAGACAACTGGTTACCCCTTGCAGATCTGTTAAAAAAACAACTTGATTTTAAGATATAAAATGAACTGCAAGGTATTTTTTTCACATAGGATTAGGGAGCAGAAAAGTTTCCCCTTTATTGACAGTATAATAAAGGTCCCATTAATATTTAATTTCATTTTCTTTTTTGAAGCTCTGTTTAAGAGAAGCCTTTACATTAGAGAAGTACAAAAGTAAAAAAGAAAGCCAACAGGGTAGCAGAAAAATGTATAAATATGTATCACAAATATTGACAAAGTGATTGATTGATAAGCAAACATATGGTAGTCTCTTATAATAATTTTCAGATTTCTAATGCATCGGAAATAAGAGAGGGTTCATGATGAAGTGCCTTTTTCTATAGGAGTTTTTTGACATATCATGAGTGAGTTGCCAGTGCAGTTTGACTCAGTATTAAAAGTCACTTCATCATGGATAATCTTAGCCAAAATGGCGTTTCCAAAACTGCCATACCGTGCTTCTTCTTGTTCTTCTGTTTTAAATACCCAGTAGCGGAAAATTTGGCATAAAAATTTAAAAGGAACAGAACAAAGGAAAGGACAAAAAAAAGTAATTATTTAATTCGGGCTCTAACCACACAATAGTGCTCAGCGAAAGAAACCCCGCAGAATGCTCAGCAGAAACATTTATTGAGAAATAATTTTCTTTGTTACGTTATATGTTTCTGGCTGGCAAACTAGACCTCCTAGATCGTCTAATATTACACTTCCACATTTATTTTATTTGGTGTTACACTTTGGTGTTACACTTATTTTCTTTGGTGTGGTTTCTTTGGTATTACTTTTGACCCTCTAGCGAAATTAATTTAGGAGTTCGTGCTTGATTGCAATCTGAATATGTATTCCGTTCATTA
The DNA here is from genome assembly GCA_038373885.1 of Cheiracanthium punctorium. Classification (NCBI taxonomy): domain Eukaryota; kingdom Metazoa; phylum Arthropoda; class Arachnida; order Araneae; family Cheiracanthiidae; genus Cheiracanthium; species Cheiracanthium punctorium. The sequence goes on from JAWZYV010011582.1 coordinate 391,763, forward strand.
TGCTCGTACGAGGATAGTTTTGAACTGAACGTTTTAAACAGACAAGTTAACAGACGGGTTACATTCGGGCTAGTACGGTATTTCTTAATCAAACAGAAAAAATTATTTTGTTAACAAATGTAAAACTATAAAAACTTCGAATATATACGAAATGAGCTACGTTGTAAAATTAAATGTAAGAATACTTCAATGATTCAGACAAATGCGAATTCATGTTTACAGAAGTCATTACTAAAAAACTGTTATAATCATTCATTTTTAAAAATTATTAAGATAAGAACACTCTCCCAGATGGACTCGAACCACCAACCTTCTGCTTCACACCCGAGCACAATAGTCAACTGCAATATACAACTGAATACGAAATTTAATGCGGCGATACTTTCAGTACGAAAATTCTGCAATCCAAGAATTCATAAGAAAAGTATTAATTCGAGTGCTGCTTCCTGTAATTTAGTCTGGGAACCCCGTGCAAATTTTATTTTAATATTATTTGAAGCATATAAACAACCTTCTTTTAATGTAATCTGAGACCAAAAAAAAAAAAAAAAAAAATCTGAATATGTAGTTTTGTTTTTACTCTACATTACAGCATGCAGATTATTCACATAAGCAGTGCGATTGTAAAGGAATAACTTTTAGTTTAGAACGTAAAGGGAAGGAATGTATTATGGAATAGTCGGGAAGGATGGAATACCGCTCTATCTAATCTTGCTACAACGTGAGAATACACGAACTACTCAAGAAATCTTTCATGATGCAGTGCAGTGAGAGTTGACTACTTGTTGTTCTCATACCACTTGCTATTGAACAAAGGGTGTTTTGAGATTTTTAAGTCTTAAAAGATTACTTTTCAAGCATTTTAATCTACTAGTACACATATGATTGGAACATGGATGTTAAACATAACGTCCGCTAAAAGAATTGTAGTTTGTTTTACTGTGGTCGTTTTTTTAGCTGAGAATGTTTTCCCATTAGTTTAAAGGTTCATTTTCCATGATGGCATGCCGGGTATTATGGAATGCTATATATTTCATAATACCCGATCCAAATGTGTCATCTGTGTTGGATTTCATGCCATCAAATAAAGAAACGGAAAACAAGGAATCTAAA